>JAQPPZ010002151.1:0-600000 GCA_028583015.1 Wollemia nobilis | reverse complement strand
ACATATTGAAGGAAATTTAATTAAACAGAGACCTTTGATTATGTGAAACATATTGAAGGAAATTTAATTAAACAGGGACGCTTGATTATGTGGAATATATTGAAGGAAATTTTAATTAAACAGCGATCTTTGATTGTGTGGAACATATTGAAGGAAATTTAATTAAACGGTAACCTTTTATTGTGTGGAACATATTGAAGGAAATTTAATTAAATAAAGACCTTTGATTGTGTGGAACATATTGAAGGAAATTTAAGTAAAGAGAGACCTTTGATTGTGTGGAACATATTGAAGGAAATTTAATTAAAAGAGACCTTTGATTGTGTGAAACATATTGAAGGAAATTTAATTAAATAGAGACATTTGATTGTGTGGAACATATTGAAGGAAATTTAATTAAAGAGACCTTTGATTGTGAGGAATATATTGAAGGAAATTTAATTAAACAAAGACCTTTGATTGTGTGGAATATATTGAAGGAATTTTAAATAAACAACGACCTTTTATTGTGTGGAATATATTGAAGGAAATTTAGTTAAACGGAGACCTTTGATTGTGTGGAATATATTGAAGGAAATTTAGTTAAACAGATACCTTTGATTGTGTGGAATATATTAAAGGAAATATAATTTAAAAGAGACCTTTGATTGTGTGGAATATATTGAAGGAAATTTAATTAAATAAATACCTTTGATTATGTGGGATACATTGAAGGTTTATAATTAAATAGATAACCTTTGTTTTATGATAAATTATATTAGGATTTAAATTAAAAAGGAAACTTTTGGTTTATGATTAATTATATTAGGGTTTTTAATTAAAAGGAGAACCTTTGATTTATTATTTATTATATTAGGGATTTTAATTAAAAAATAAACCTTTGATTTATTATTGATTATATTAGGGCTTTTTAATTAAAAAGGAAACCTTTAATCTATTATTAATTATCTTAGGGTTTTTAATTAAAAAAGAACCTTTGATTTATTATTTATTATCTTACGATTTTTAATTAAAAAGGAAGCCTTTGATTTATGATGATTTTATTAGGGGTTTTTAAATTAAAAGGGATGTGGATTTACTCTTTAAATTGAAGTTATGGGGCTTTGATTTAGGGAATATATGAATGTGTGTTTAAAGGTTAAAGGGATGTGGCTTTAATGCTTTAAATAGTAATTGATTTGATTGGAATTTGTGAATTAAAAGGGATGTGGATTTATTATTTAAATTGAAGTTATGGGGCTTTGTTTGAGGGAATGAATTAAAAAGTATTATTTTAGATGTTAAAGGTATGGGACTTTAATGTTTTAATACATGAATGGATTTGATTAAATTTAGACCATGATATAAGTAGCACATGTATTACTCTCTAATGGAACTTGAGAGGTGAAGATAAAAATAAAGGATATTTTATAATATCCATTATGCATTAGATGGTTGGAAACTTAATTGAATTTTGTATAGTTGAAATTTGGAAAAGTAAATAAATAGATGCATTTAAAGGCATGTCTATCCTGAACCATGAGTACCCTGATCCCCTACTATCCTCAAAGAATCAATGGGAAGCAAGGATAAGAAAGGAGTTCAATGGAAGTGAAGTATAGGTAATTGTATTTTATGTTGTTTTACTTATGCTCAAATAGACTAAAATTGTAGGGAGATATCTCCACTGTAGTTATTGTAATATTCCTTAAAGTAAGAAGGATTTACTGTGTTAATTCTGATGCAGTAAATGTTCAATGGTTTATGAAATGTATTTTTACTTTATGTTTGTATTTGGTTATGCTATGTAGTTGATTCTCTTTTATATTTAATCTTGCTTTATTTTTTGGATTCTTGGTGGTTGCTTTTCGATGTTGTAGTCTCTATATGTATCATTGTTTGGATTGCTTGATGTTAGAAATCTAAGTGTAGAGTTCTAGGGTGAAATCAAATGTGACCTAAGGGAATTAAGAACCCCTTAGGGTGAACATACGTGACCTAAGGGAATTGAGAACCCCTTAGGGTGAACATAGGAGACCTAATGGAATTGAGACCCCTTAGAGAGATAAAGGACTAAGTTATGGAGAGACTACATCCGAATTAAGATAGCTCATCTTGGAGACAAGATAGATAGCTTAACTCACAATACTCGTAGCATACCTACACATAAAAATTTATGTATGGCATGGAGATGCGTGTATACCTTCGATGGAAGGAGGGTGATAAGTCTACCTCATCAAGAATGATGGGAAATATGGACTTATTTGCAGTAACACATGATACACCTACATAGACAAACTTGTGTTAGGGTACCCCGTGAGATGTAGCTTTCAAGAAAACTTTGTAGATTGAAACTTTAGGAAAATAGAGGTTAGTTAGGGGTCCATAAAGGGTTCATGTACCTCTCTCCATGGTAAAAAAATTTAAAAAAAATTATATTTTTGGATTTTTCTTTTTGTGTATATTTGGTTCGTTACATTCGCAATACAAAAACCTTTGCCCTTTCACACATGCATCAAATCGGAGACTTGAATTTAGTTGGCAAGTCTTATGGTATTTATACCATATGCCAAGCACCTTCGAACATATGCGAGGGAGGAAGAAATATTAAATGATTTTGCGCCCACCCTAACTTAGGGTTTAAATAATATTATTTTATAAATTAATTTATAATATAAATATTATAAATAATTTATAAATGAGCTTAGGATTTATTTTTAACCTTTATTCTTATAATAAAAATAGTATAATATTATTTCCTTTGGGCCTAGGTATTTTTCTCTTTCACCCTTAGACCTTGTCTGACCTCCTTTAATATTATAATAATAAATATTATAATATTATTTCCTTTAGGCCTAGTTATCCCTTTTCTTCAAGGTATTTAACCATCCTTTTGACCAATCATGTGAAGCTCTTAAACCAAACCTCTTGGGCTTAAAATATAAATATTTTAACCCTCCTTTTGCCAAGTCCTGCACTAATCATTGAAATTGACTTTTGACATCAATGACAACACAACTACTCAAAATTTCCAACAATATCCCCCTTTGTCATTAATGACAACCCTTTCTCTATAACCATTCATTTTTCCTTTTTCCTTTTTTAAAACTGCTCTCTGGGAAACTGTTTCCTCTGACTAAATTCTCTCCCCCTAACTCAAGTATCTCCCCATTTGAAATCAATGGCAAAGGGCCACCTTTGGGGCTTGGGGCTAAAGATAAGTCTCTTAGCTCATCTCCTCTCCTACCTTATTTTTGAGGTGGTTAATTTTTGGGTGGGAGTATCTCTACTCCCAACATACACTACTCTTTTCCTTTATCCACCTTCTTGCTCGACTAATCCTTCTGATTCCTCTAAATATTATTGTTCTTGTCTATCTCTAGAAATTTTTCTCTACACCACTTTCCTGTATGCCCAACATTATTGCACTTATAACACTTAATATTTTTATTCCTTGAAGGTGCAAATGTTTTGCATTTCCTCTAGGTGAATCCATATCCATTCCTATCATGAACCCTGCAATTAACTGCCTTATTACCAAACTGATTACAAGAGTAGAAATACCCTTGAAAGTGATGTCCATTTTTGAAATTTCTATTGATAAAACCATATCCCTATATTTTATATATCCTAAATTGTGTAGCCTTGTGACCAACCTATGACATTAGAAGCAACGTCCATTGAAGGAACCTTTTTTTTACCCCATTGGTCTCTTAGTATCTTCTTCCCTATGATGTTTCTTGTTCCATTTGTTCCTCATTTGTATATTGTGTCTTTCCTTGTTGAACTTTCTATTTTTCAACTTATTCTTAGAAGCATCACTTTCTCTTTCACTCTCTTCTTCTGAAGATTATTCTTCTTTGGATATTGAGATTGACTTCTCTCCTCAATCTCTATATTATTCTTTAAAACCAAGTCCTATTTTGTTTGATGAAGATCTTTGTACCTTGATAATATTATCTAAGTTATTTGAGCTTCTCCAAAACCTGTATAGCTTATCTCTAGACTCTTTCACTTCCTTCCATAATGAAGATACCTCATGCTCTAATATTTCACATTCTAAGATCTTTGCCTCTAATTTTCTTTAAATTTTCTTGTCTTATCTATTGAGTTGGTTAGATATTCTATAAGCTTTCCTTTATCTTCATCACATTCTTGAAATTAAAGCTTGAGTTTTGAGTTCTACTTTCTTACCTTCCTTAATTCCTTAAGAGCATAAATAATCTCTCCTTCAAGATCAACTTCTCCTTCCTCTTCGGTATCTAATTCTTCCTCTACCCTTTTATCATCAAGATCATCTTAATTATTTTCTGGTTTATTTCCACTAGAAGTACTCCATTCTTCTTCTATTGCCATAAGAATACTTTCCTCTTATAGGTCTTTAAGAGTATATTCATATTCATCTTCACTGAAACTGAACCCATTCCTTGTGTAATTATCTTCAAGATGACCAAAGTTACCACACCTAAAATACTTGAGAATTATTGGTGCCCTTTTTACATTTTTCTTAACATCTTCATTTTCTATTGTCAGAAATAGAATTTCTTCTTCTTCATTATTTGAGGACCTTTCATCACTATCACTTGAAATCTTTTCTATCTTATCTGCATAAAAACTCTTTTTATACATTTGAAAAAACTTCCTTCCTTTCTTGCTTTGTCCATCCCTGCTTTTATTTTGATACCCATGTTTTCCTATTTCCATGTTCTTATGGTACTATTTTTCATCATCATTGCTACTTATAGCCTTTGGAAAATCAGATGTGTAGTGACCATATTTACCATAATTAAAATATCTAACTATTTTTGTACCTTTATACTTTCTTGTGTACGTGTTCCTTTTGTCATAGTTTGCTTCTTCATAACTGGATAACTCATTACTTAAATCTGACTTCTTACCCTTTGTCTTCTTTGTAACTTTGAAGGCTGATTCTTTCTGGGGGATAGACTCCTCTTTTGTTCTCATATCAAAAGCTATGATAATTCCATGTAAATAATCCCTTGTCAAGAGTTCAATATCTTTTGACTCTTCTATGGCTTAAATATTTTCACTATATCTCTTAGGGAGTGACCTTAAAACCTTTTGACAAACATTTGTTTTTTCAAATTTAAATCCAAGTCTTTGCATAGAGTTAGCAACCTCATCCACACAAAGTAAGTATGTAGATATGTCTTCTTCATCCTTCATATTTAGGTCTTCAAATGTTTTCTTGTAATTTTGCAATTTTACCATCTTGACCTTTTTGTCTCCCTCATATGTTTTCTGCAACTTTCCCAAATCTCTTTTGCTCATGTGCAATGCATAACTTTTACAAACTTTGATTCATGTAAACCATTTAAGATTCCATTGATTTTATTTGAATTATTCAATTGTAGGAGCTTACCATATTTATTTGTAGGTGGAGTAGTTGGTGGTGTGTATCCATCCTCAACTGCTTACCATATATCATTTCCTTGTTCCATTAGGTAAATATTCATTCTTACACTCTAGAATGCATAATTTTTCCCATAGAACAATGGTACATTATTTCTTAAATATCTACTCTAAGAATCCATCTATGTTCCTATAAGATTTTCGTTCAAGTTGTTAAAATATTTCAAAGGAACCCGATCTGATACCAATTGAAGAACATAAGCTTATACTAAGAGGGGGGATGAATAGTATAAGACCACATTTTACTTTTCTTTCTCAAACAATATTATCCAATATATCAATGGCAATATCAACAATAGTAATAAAATCAATCCAAAAATAATCACACATAATAGAGACACCAATTTAATGTGGTTCACCCAATGTGGGCTACTCCACAGAGAAAATATTTAACTAAAAAAATTTCAACAAATCGCTTGGAAATCGTTACCTATTACAATATTTATGGACCTATATCCAAAGGAGACACCAATCCCCTCATCAAGTTTGTGGACACTAATCCACAAGAGAAATCTTTCCCATTTTTTGGTTTGTGTATATCTGTCCATAAGAGAACTCCTTCTCCTTTGCTCTGGTTGGTGATATTCTAGAAGAATACTGCCTCCACTGCACTGGCTTGTGGATCTCTCTCCATAGAATATCTTTGTCCTCACTCAGAATACCTCTATCCTCACTACCATGGGTAATGGATATTTATCCATTGGAGACTATTTTCCTCTATATTTTCACCTCCAAAGATTACTCTCAACTTTTTCCAATATCTATATACACTAAAAACTATCCTCGTTATAGCACAAATTTTCTCATAATTCTATCTCTAGTGTGGTACAAATCTACCCTTAAATTTGCACCAAACTTTGTCTCTACTATGGAATAAATCTATCCTCAAATCTACACCATACTTTATCCTCAAATCTATCCTCCAGCCTTAACTCAAAGCTTGATCCAATCACAAATCAACTCTGCTATGATCTACCTCAAGCCTTATCACAAAGCTTGAAAAAATCAATCAATAAATTATACTCTCAAGTCTTCTCAAAGATATACCTCAAATATATCCACAATTCCTATCAAGAACCTTCTCAATCTACTATCAAGTCTTCTCAAGACTTGCCTCAAGTATTCTTAATAAGTTCTCCCTAGAAATTGTCCAATCTGCTCAACAAGTATTCCCTATACTTATCTCAAATACACTCAACAATTTCTCCCTAGAACTTATCCAATTTTCTCAACAAGTCTTCCCTAGACTTGTCTCAAATCTGTTCAACAAGTCCTCACTAGACTTATCTCAAATCTACTCAATAAGTCCTCACTAGACTTGTCTCAAATCTGTTCAACAAGTCCTCACTAGACTTGTCTCAAATATTATTGCAAGATTTCACAAAATCTTACACAAATTGTCCTTAATATTTCACAAAATCTTACTCAATTATGTCCTTTAGTCCCCTTTAGGACTTACTAAAATGTTCTCACAAGCTTTCACAAAAGCTTACTCAAACAAATACAATACTTGCATACAAAACTCAACTTAAACTCTTTCAAAAACCTCTTCAATCACACAAACAAGTTTCACTAAGAAGCTTGTTTAACCAAAGAAACATATAGAGAATGGTAAGAGACTGAATATTTTTCACAATCCCAAATCGTTCTATCACTTTCAAACTCTTATTTCAAATCAATTCAGAAATAAAGAATATTTTTTTTCACAAATATTGAACTAACACTCTAATACTTTCAATCAAATTCACTCAACCATTACCTCAATGAAATATAACTTGCTTTCAAACCCTAACCAAGTGTTTCACTATACTTCCATATATTCACACTATGGAACTCAAACCTTGACTTAATATGATTCAAATTCACATAACAATGATACTCATGTTCTTTCACAAAGCCTAGCTCAAGATAGTTCTCAACTTCACATAACAATGATACTCATGATATTTCACCAACTCTAGGTCAAGCACATGAAAACTCACTCAACATTTCCAACAATAAACAATATTTTTCACTCCAACTTTGCATATCACAACATTCAATCCAACAATATTTCAATCACAAGGAATATGTGCCTATACCTTTTTTTTTTTATGAAGATATGTCTTCAAAACCTGTCTTAATAACAATCAAATCTTCTTTTCCAATTTCAAGGTTAGGTAGCAACAATCTATCTCAAAATATCCACTCAAAATTCTTCTCAATATTTATTTCACCATACAAAAATAACAAGCTTCAATTACACCTTATAATCTCCAAAATTTTCAAAATATAACCAACAAAGGTTCAGTTAACTCACTTTCACAATAATTCACTTCAGAATTTTAATGCATAAAATAATCAAAATAACTCCCTTATATCTCCCTACTCAAAAATGCATTTAAAAAATAATTAACATCACACTCCATAAATAATGCAATTCACCTTTTAACACTTTCAAATCAATTTTAAAACATTCACAACTTTTACCTAAGGTAAAAATAAATTTTACCTTAACCACCTTTATCTAAGGTAAAAATAAAAATTACCTTAACTCTTATATCTCCCTAGGAACTCACTATGCAACCTTAGACCTTAGACCACACACTCAACATAAACAATAAAAAATTAATGTACCTTTACATGCTCCTCGATGGGATTTGATTCTTGGTCGTGTTTTCGCTAGTACCTTAGCTACGACCTAACTATCACATGATCTAGGTACTCACTTGGAAGGGAAAAGTGCCTCATGCACTATGTTCCTTCGACTGGTGCCAAAACTAAAAAAAAAAAATATTTGTCCCTCCATAGCCACCGAGACTCGAACATGGAACCTTCGCTCTCCCTGTGCCTTACACACCAACCACTTGCCACTAGCCCAACCAATCGGTTGGTGACAAGGCTTTAATCCTTGCTCGACTTATCCATCATAATTTTTGGTTGCCTTAAAAATAATATCCTCTTGTATTATGCTCACGAATTTCACAATATGAAAACCTTTTCCCTTTCGCACATGCATCAAATTGGAGACTTGCATTTAGTTGGCAAGTCTTATGGTATTTATACCATATGCCAAGCACCATCGAACATCGATGGGGAGGAAGAAATATTAAACAATTTTGCACCCACCCTAACTTAGGGTTTAAATAATATTATTTTATAAATTAATTTATAATATAAATATTATAAATAATTTATAAATGAGCTTAGGCTTTATTTTAACCTTTAATATTATAATAAAAAATATTATAATATTATTTCCTTTAGGCCTAGTTATTTTTCTCTTTCATCCTTAGACCTTATCTGACCTCCTTTAATATTATAATAATAAAAATTATAATAGTATTTCCTTTAGGCCTAAGTATCCCTTTCCTTCAGGGTAATTAACCATCCTTTTGACCAATCATGTGAAGCTCTTAAACCAAATATCTTGGGCTTAAAATATAAATATTTTAACCCTCCTTTTGCCAAGTCCTGCACTAATCATTGACATTGACTCTTGACATCAATGACAACACAACTACTCAAAGTTTTCAACATCTATCATAGGAGTGTCAATCCTCTAATAATTAGTTTTTTGCAATCAAAATTAACTTTAGGCACTAGTTAGCAAATTCCAGATATCTTTGATAATTCTCACTGGATGATTTGTCAATCCAGTGGCCTAAATGTTGAGTCCTGATCTTCACGAGTTTTTCTAAAACTTTGTCAAAAGACTCTAGTCACATGCAATCTCAGTATTTCTTGGAACTAATATTTATTTCAGTCCTTCCTTATGACTCTCCCTAATTATACCACCTAGATTATTTTGAGATATTTTGATAATGGTTGGTCCAGTGACATGTCATTTTATCAAAATGGTCATGCTCAATGATAATGGTGGATTCCCTATTGACCTACACAAACTAGATCAACCGTAGCTCTAATACCACTGTTAGCTTTTGATGAACCAAGAACTAGGAAATAGCAATCACAAGATGTGGAATAATATGGAAGAAAGTATATCTGCTAGATAACTAAAATATACAATAAATAGAAATGATATAAAATATTACGATGTAGCTATGGAGGAAATGGACACTCCATTATAAAACTACTAAACTACATTACATCCATCACCAATGGATGGTGTCACACATAGAACTAAGTTACAATATATCCTCGAATCTCTTTGTATCTATGACTCTATATCTATCTATCTATCTAAGAGGCCATACTTATATAGGTAAAATAAGATACTTTGCCAACACTCTATCTAGTTGTGTAAGGGACAACTTGCACATGTACAACTTGCACATTGACACTTGTGCATTTATTACATTGCATGAAGTAACTAGATAACTTACCCCTAAAGTAATATAAGTATGTACCTTGGAAGATACATTTATATAACCCAAATGATGGAAGACTCTATTTCTAACAGTATCGAAGAGAGGCATTGAAGTGGGCCCAAATAAGGTCAAGGTCGTTATGGAGATGCCTCCAACAAACATAAAAGAGTTGCATAGTTTACAAGGAAAGATCCAGTCAATTCATCATTTCAACATGCAAATCTCTAAAAAATACAGTCCTTTGAATCATATTCTACAAAAGGGGTGATATTCTCATGGACAATGAATGTCAAAAATATTTTGATGATATCAACCAATATTTAGCTTCTCCACCAGTCCTAAATTTACCTCGCCTAATGGTCCCCTTTCATATTTTTGTTTCAATAATAGGATTTGCATTAGGGACAATGCTTGTACATAAAAATGAAAAATAACCAAGAGTAAGTAGTATATTAAATTAGTTAAAAATTGTTAAGCTACGAAACTCAATACACTTACATGGAAAAACTATGTCTAGTAGTGGTTTTTGCCACCAAGAATATCATACATTATATGCTAAGTCACACCACTTATGTCATAGCTAAATAAAACCCTCTACATTACATGATGACTCACACTTACAATAGCATCCATACCACACAAATAGATAATGTTTCTAACATAATTTTATATTGAGTTCATTAGTCAAAATTTTGTTAAAGACTAAGCAATAGTCGATTAGATGGCGGAAGCTCCACTTCCAAGTAATCGACCGTTGATTATTGAGCTTCCAAATGACTTGATATTTACCATAATTGAATGGGAGGAAGATGTCATTCTTACATATTATGAGGATATCACACTCTTCTTTTATGGTTCTAAGTGTAAAAAAGGACAAGGTATGAGAATCGTGTTTCATACACCCCAAGGGGTACCTATTCCATTATCATTCAAACTCAATTTTCCATGAAAAATAATAATGTAAAATATGAAGCCCTAATATTAGGACTTCAAGAAGCCATAGATATGGGTATAAAGTGTATCTGGATATTTGGTGATTCCCAACTTGTCATTCATCAAGTAAAAAAATTGTACCAGTGCCAAGAACCAATATTAAAACTTTATCATGAAGTAGCAATGAAATTACTTGTAAATTTTGATTGGTATAAAATCGATAGCTTACATTTTTTAGCTAATATATTTGCAAAATGTGATGGCTTCTCTAGGATCATTGATTCCAAAGAATTTCTTCTGATAGGTCCAACCATCAATAATCACAACAATCTCTAAATCTGTAATTTTCCATGTTGAATGTAAATATGATGAGGATGTTTGCTTTATCCATGTTGAACCATATGAGCCTTTGGCTTAATCAATAAAAATACTTCCTCATGTTTGGAACACTCCCATTAGACATGTCATGAATTTCCAAATTAACTTTTAAGAAAAAGATAACTCGTTTTATTTTCTTGGAGGATGTGTTATATAGGCATGGTTATGATAAAGTCCTCATCCATTTTCTTGAGCCTATAGAAGCACAAAGAGCAATAATCAGAATTTTATGATGGTAATTGTGATGGTCACTTTAGTGGAATGGCCATCGCAAAGTGTATTTTATGTATAGGTTCTTATTCGACCACCATGGAATGCGATTGTTACATTTATATCAAGAAATGTCAACAATGTTAGCAAAATGCTAATTTGATTCATATGTCATCACACACATTACAAATTATTAAGAGTCTTTGGCTCTTTTCACAATGGAATTTGGACTTGAATGGTAAAATATCACCTCCTTCCTCAGGAAAATACACATTTATCATCACTACCACTTAATACTTCATGAAGTGGGTCAAGGTAATTCCTCTCACTAGTATGATAGGACATTGAATTGTGGAGTTTATACTTGAATATATCATTTGTTGCTTTGTTATCCCCTCGAAAATAATATTTGATAATGGAAAGTATTTTAAAAATAAGTATGTTCTATCACTTTGCAAGAAATATAATATCCAACATAGTTTCTCTACTCCTTATTACCCAAATATGACTAGACAAGTTGAGGCAACCAATAAGACCTTGATCACTATTCTCAAAGAATTAGTCAAATAAAACAATCAATATTGGCATACATAAATTCCCTTGGCATTATGGCCTTATCAAATGAGTATTCACATGTCTATCAGGGCAATACCATTCTCATTGGTCTATGGTGCAAAAATCCATCATGTCTCTTGATCTCGAGATCCACTCACTACATATTTCATTACAAGAATTTATAGATGATGATACTTCTATACAAGCATGTCTTGACAAACTAATGCTCCTCAATGAAAGGTCAATCAATGCCTTGGATTATTTACAAGTAAATCAAAATTATTTAAAGTATTCTTACAACACCAAAGTCCTTCTACATGAATTCCAAGTAGGATAACTTGTACTTAAAGTGAATTAGCAAAACACCAATATATTATCGCATCTTCATGATAAATTCGTAGCTAATTGGTTAGGTCCATATATTGTCACAAAAAAATGTGGATCGAGGAACTTATAGGCTTTCCAGTATAGAGGGAGTAGAATAGGCCAAGCCACTAGACATAATCCACTTGAGATCATTATATACCTAATGTAAATTTTATATACATACATATACATGGCTTAAAAATAAAAATAAAAATAAATAATTTCACATTGCATTTTTGCATTTGCATATCTCGATTATTTGCATTTCATACATCCATTTTATACAATCACATTCATGTCATCATGGTACATTTCATCCATCATACTAGTTATCATTTGCTTAGTTCATATGGTTATTGATTTAGTAACTCTCATTTTACCATTTCATAAGTCAATTCATGATGTTGATGGATTTTAAGATTTCCATTAATACCTCATGGTGTAGAGGAGATTGTCGTATAAGCTCATAGATTGATAATTTTATGGAATCCATTTTGATACTAGTTGTTAGTCAATTTCTTAGGGAGATGATAGGTCTTGATGGACAGCTTGGGAGATGAACAAGTTGGGATGGCCAACTTGAGGTGAATTGGTTGAGATGGATTGGCTAAAAAATGAATGGCAAGAGATGAATTAGCAAGTTGTGGAGACACATTTTCTGGTGGTGTCATGAGAATTTGAACTTCTTGGGGTTGTTCATTTTGGTGATTTATGCTTTGTTGACCCCAGGTTACTACGTGGATAGCACCCACAAAACCTTGGTATTGTTCACATGGTTGACTTGGTTGATGGAAATAAAGCTAGTAAAAGGATCAAAAAGGAGTAAAAAAGGTAAAAAAATTGTTTCAACGGTAAGCTTTGGATCTTACCCCTTTTACCTCCTTGGACGATAGCTGACTGGGTAGGTAATTTTGACTTGGATGGTAGCTAACTAGGTAGGATTGAATGGCAAGGGTGGCAAGGTGAACCTATTATTCTTACAATGACACTGAGAGGGGGGGGTGAATCAGTGTAGCTCTATAAACTTAAATTTACAACTCTTAATACCGCAACAATTAAAACTTATTACTAGATACAACAAGTATAACAAACGAGCATCACACAACAAAAGATTCAACGAGGTTCACCAATGTGGCTACTCCTCAAAAATTGACTGCTTGGACTACCATCCAAATCCAGCCTTTGCAAAGCACCAAATTTACAATCAATTTACCAGCACACACTGGAAGGAGTACCAACCCCTGATTTATCTACAACAATAGAAAGGAGCACCAATCACTAATTTATTTGCACCAAAAAAAAGGAGCACCAACCCTTAATTTATCTGCAACAACAGAAAGGAGCACCAACCCCTGATTTATCTGCATAAACAGAAAGGAGCACCAACCCCTGATTTGCCAGCACCAACTGGAATGAGCACCAACCCTTGATTTATCTGCACCAACAGAAAGGAGCACCAACCCCTGATTTACCAGCACCAACTAGAAGGAGCACCAACCCCTGATTTATCTGCACCAATAGAAAGGAGCACCAACCCTTGATTTATCTGTAAAAATAGAAAGGAGCACCAACCCCTGATTTATCTACACCAACAGAAAGGAGCACCATCCCCTGATTTGCTAGCACCAACTGGAAGGAGCACCAACCCCTGATTCCAAGCACCAACTTGGACTTCAATATTGAAACTAGAAGTTTGACAGTAAGATACCTTTGCTTTTGCAAGACCCTGACTGATCTTCTTCACCTTTGCATTCTCTACGCACTCTGCTCTCTCTGCACAATCACTTCACACACTCTGCTTCATTACAGTTGAACTTCACGATCATCTTCTCCCTTTTGTGCACTCTACTCTCTTTGCAAATTTTGCACTTAGCACAATTCGACACGACTTGCTCTCTGCGTAAAATGACTGTATTTCACACACATTCCACCATATGCTCAATTCTCCAAATAGCCCTCCTTTTATAACAATATTTTTTATGATGAAAACCCTAATCTTAGTCGGTCGTAAATCCTAATATTAGTCGGCTTTCATAACAAATTTAAACCCTAATTTTAGTCGACTGTCATCGGTCTTCATCGGCTTCAACTCAAGAAGATGTTCAGTTTATCCATTGCTTGATGATTTCATTCTAGACAGACCTCAGAATCGCCATACTCGACTTTTGATCACTCTTCATATTTTAGCAGTATGAAATCACTCTATAATCGCCTCTGTAAATGCCGTAGTGATTTCGGTCCACTGTCATACTTCTCATTTCAGTCGGGTTCTCCTTCTTGACTTGCGCATTTATGACCTGTCATGAAATCATGACAATTCTGCCTCTATAGCTTCTTTTTTTACTGTTGCCGCAAAAATATAACATGTTGTGATATCGCGACACTTTCACCTCTGTACGCTTTCTCTATTCTTTTGTCATGATATCATGACATTTTTGCCTCTGCAGACTTCGTCTTTTCTTTTATCACGATATCATGATATTTCTACCTTCGTATACTTCGTCTTTGCTTTTGTCATGATATTGCAACACTTCTGCTTCCATAGACTTCGACTTTGCTTTTATCCCGATATCGTGACACTTCTACCTTCGTAGTCTTCAACTTATATTTTGTCACGAAATCATGAAACTTCTGTCTTCGAAGTCTTCTTCTCTGCTTTGGTCGCAAAATCACAACACTTCTGCTTTCGTACTTTACTTCTTTGCTTTTGTCGTGAAATCACGACACTTCTGCCTTCGAAGTCTTCTTCTCTTCTTTTGTCATAAAATCGTGACACTTCTGCTTCTGTACTTTACTTCTTTGCTTTTGTTGTGAAATTGTGAAACTTTTGCTTTCGAAGTCTTGCTTTCTGCTTTTGTCACAAAATCGTGATAGTTTTGTTTTCGTACGCTTCCTCTCTTTCTTTTGTCGTGAAAATGTGACATGTCTCGATATCACGACACTTTTCAAACTTACTTTCTCTCTCCTATTTTAGTCACAAAAATGTGACATGTCACGATATCGTGACACTTTTCAAACTTACTTTCTCTCTCCTATTTTGGTCGCAAAAATGTGACATGTCGCGAAATCGCGACACTTTTCTTACTTGTTCTCTTTCTTCGAACTTGTCATGAAATCGCGACACTTTTTCCTGCTTTCTCTTTCTCTTCCAACATGTCACAAAATCACGACAATTTTTCCTACTTTTTCTCTCTCTTCCAACATGTCGTGAAATCGCGATAGTTTTTCCTGCTTTTTCTCTCTTCCAACATGTCATGAAATTGCAACAGTTTTTCTTGCCCTCTCTGTATATGTCACGATATCACGACACTTTTCTTGTCTTTTTCTCTCTTCCAACATGTCACGAAATCATGACAGTTTTTCCTGCTTTTTCTCTCTCTTCCAACATGTCACGAAATCATGAAAATTTTTCTTACCTGCTGTATATGTCGCGATATCGCTACACTTTTCTTACTTGTCTTTTTTCTTCGATCTTTTGCATATGGGCCACTTCGGTCTTCTTGGAAAATCACTGTACATACTTTTAATAACATTTGAAATACTGTCTTCTACATCTGAATAGCTTTTGAACTTCCTATCCACTGCATCAACAGATCTATCTAACTGTGTTGACAACAATGAAAATATCATTGTCTGCACCTTGCTCAACAATCTCCCCCTTTGGAATTGTTGGCAACACGTGCAATTTTCTGTAACTCTTCTCCCCCTTTGACAATAATACCAAAGGGCTACTGCAAACTCCCCCTGAGTCCATGTATAACATTCTCAGGCAAAATTTATTACACTTAGCAAAAATCATGAACATGAACAAAAAGATAATCAAATACTTAAATGCTCCCCCTGAGAATGTGATCCATATAGCTAGTCAATTCTTGGGAAGTGTGACCACTCCTAATTTATTGCGAAGGTACACAAAAAATTCCTTGGGCAATGGTTTTGTGAAGATATCTGCTACTTGATCTGTAGTTGGAACAAAATCCAACTTAACATCACCTTCCACAACTTTCTCCTTAAAAAAGTGATACCTAATAGCAATGTGTTTTGTGTGTGAATGCATAACCGGATTCTTGGAGATGTTAATGGCACTGGTGTTATCACACTTAACTGATATTGGCTCACTGAAGCTAATACCAAGATCTTTTAGGGTTTGTTTCATCCATAATACCTATGTACAACATGTTGTCACTATAATATATTCTGCCTCTGTTGTCGATAAAGAAACTAACTCTTGTTTCTTACTGTGCCACGCGACCAATCTGTCTCCAAGATAGAATGCACCTCCACTAGTACTCTTTCTTTCATCGACACCTCCTGCCCAATATGCATCTGAATACAAAATAAGGGTGAAGTATTTACCTTTCGAATACCATAACCCATACTCCATAGTACCCTTGAGGTACCGAAGAATCCTCTTCACTACTGTCACATGAGTCTCCTTGGGATTAGCCTAAAATTGTGCTACCATGCATACTGCCTATAAAATATCTGGTCTGGTAGATGTCAAATACAGTAAGCTCCCAATCATAGATCTGTACATGGTTTGATCAAAATGTGAAGATTTTTCATCTTTGCTCAACTTGCAACCTATCGTCATGGGAGTGCTAACTGTCTTACAATCCTCCATTGTGAACTTTTTAGCATCTCTTTCACATATTTAATTTGAGAAATAAATATGCCCTTCTCATTTTGATTAACTTGCAACCCGATGAAATACGAAAGTTCACAAATCATTGACATTTCAAATTATTTCTGCATATTATTTGCTAAATCTTTACACCACTCACCTTTGCTGTTGCCAAATATGATATCATCAACATATACAACAAGAACAATAAGATGGCCATTTTCTATTTTGACATACAAATTATTATCCACCTCTGAATCACTGTTTGAATTATCTAAGTTAATTTTTTGTTTCTTTTCTATTTCCTTTTCCTCATCTCCTTAAATAACCTCTTCATAAATTGGGTAGTTCTCTTCATAGCTAATTACTCATTCCCTACCTTCATCAGCTCTATATTCAAACTTACCAAGGTTTTCTTCAGTTCCTTTGATGTAACACTTGCTGCCAAAAACTTTAAAGTATCTTACTGTTGCCTTTTTATCAAACCACAACTCATAAGGAGTTTTGATTTCATGCGTCCTCAACATGCACCTATTTTGTATGTATACCGTAGTGTGGACTGCCTCTTTCCAAAATCTATCTGCTACTTTGCTCTTAGTCAACATAGTCCATGCCATTTCCTACATTGTCTTGTTTTTTCTTTCTACCACACCATTCTGCTGAGGTGTCCTGGCTGCTAAAAACTGTCTCTCTGAATATTTGTACTCAATTTGTATTGATGTAACTGATGAGAAAGGTGCAACCAAAGTATTGTCATTGTTGTCAACACAGTCAGGTTGATTAGTTGATGCAATGGATAGGAGTTGATTGATGAGCAAGGTGATGGATAGGAGTTGATTGATGAGCAAGGTGCAGCCAAAGTATTGTCATTGTTCTCAACACAGTTAGGTTGATTAGTTGATGCAATGGATAGGATTTCAGAGGTCAGTCAGAGCATGTACAGTGAATTTCCAAGGAGACAGAAGTGGCCAATATGCAAAAGCTCAAAGAAAAAGAAAAGTAAGAAAAGTGTCACGATATCGCGACATGTTGAGCAAGCATGAGAAACTATCATGATATCACGACATGTTGAGAAGCTGGAAAAGGAATTGTCGCGATATCGTGACATGTTATGAAGAAAGAAAAGAAACTGTCACGATTTCGTGACATGTTTGGAGAGAAGGCGCAGGCAAAGAAAACTGTCATGATTTCATGACATGTTTGGAGAGAAGGCGCAAGCAAAGAAAACTATCACGATTTCACGACATGTTTGAGGAGAAGAAGCTTGCAAAGAAGAGTGTCATGATTTCATGAAAATTTGCAAGAAGGATGGTACGGACGAAAAAGTGTCACGATTTCATGACAAGTTCGAGAGAAAGAGCTCACAAGGAAAAGTGTCACGATTTCATGACAATTTGCAAGAGGAAGCACTAAGGAGAAAAAGTGTCACGATTTTGTGACATATTGTAGGAGAGAGAAGGCAAGATAAAAAGTGTCACGATTTCGCGACATATTGCAAGAGGAAGAGCTCAAGAGAAAAAGTGTCACGATATCGTGACATGTCGTGTTTTCGTGACCTGAAGAGAAGAGAAGAGCTAAGGAGAAAAGATGTCGCGATATCGCGACATGTCGCATTTTCGTGACTAAGAGAGGAGAGAGAATGTACGAAGATAGAAATGTCACGATATCACGACAACAACAGAGAGGAAGACTCCGAAGGATGAAGTGTCATGATTTCATGACAGAAGAAAAATGAAAGAGCATGGAAGCAGAAGCATCGCGATTTCACAACAAATTCAAGGAGGAAGAGCTCAAAGGTGAAAGCATCATGATTTCGTGACATGTGTTTTTGTGGGTGAAAGATAGAGAAAGGCACAAGGCAGCGAATGTGTCACGATTTTGTGACATGTCAAGTTTTCACTGGTGCTTGCAGAGAAGAGTGTACGAAAGTGAAAGGTGTCACGATTTCGTGACATGTCATGTTTTCGCTAGTGCTTACAGAGAAGAGTGTAAGGAAGCAAAAGGTGTCACGATTTCATGACATGTCATGTTTTCGCTAGTGCTTGCAGAGAAGAGTGTATGGAAGTGAAAGATGTCATGATTTCGTGACATGTCATGTTTTTGCTAGTGCAAGCAGAGAAGAGTGCAAGGAAGCGAAAGTGTCACGATTTCGTGACATGTTCTGTTTTCACTGGTGCAAGCCAAGAAGAGTGTACGAAGGCAAAAAGTGTCGTGATATCATGACATGTGTTTTCATGGGTGCAAGCCGAAGTAAAGTTAACTGAAAGAAAATGATAGTTACAGATGCAGTTGCAGAAGAAAATCATGCAGCTAGAATAAGAATAGTTAACTGGAGTAGAACGATAGTCACAGGGGTAGTTGTAGAGGAAAATCATGCAGCCAAAATAAGAAGAGTCAACTAAAGTTAGTGTGATAGTTATAGGGGCAATTACAGATAGAAATCATGCAAGCTAAAATAAGAATAGTAAAGAACGACAGTTATAGGGCTCGTGTCAGTAGTGAAACCATTGAGCGGCAGTTATACTGATAGTCCGAAACAAAGATAGATCTATTAATAGGTTGCATGCAATAAATACTATGCTATAAAGGAGTTACCATCAGCAGTAGCTATTAATAGGTTGCATGCAGGATTACAAAAGTAACAGAAGATGAGGAGTCTCAATGAGAAATAGGGTTATAAAAGGGCAGTCACGTAGAGAATTAAGTTGCTGCTCATAGTGAAAAAGTGTCACCATATAGAGGGAAAGTGCTGCAAAGAGAGGGCTGTAAGAGCGTAGTAAGTAGAGCAGTAAGAGTGAGCCGTAAGACAGGGCTGTTAGAGTGCGATAAGTAGAACCGTTGGAGTGGGTGTGTTTCATGAATTGAAACAAAGATTGGATGAGCAATAGACCAGTGAGGGTCTTGTAAAAGTGAAGGCATATTTATGTCAAAATAGATTCAAAATAGAATTCCGAGTTGGTGCTTGGAATCAAGGGTTGGTGCTCCTTTCTATTGGTGCAGATAAATTAGGGGTTGGTGCTCCTTCCATTCGGTGCTGGTAAATCAGGGGTTGGTGCTCTTTTCTGTTGGTGCAGATAAATTAGGGGTTGGTGCTCCTTCCAGTGGGTGCTGGTAAATTGATTGTAAAGTTGGTGCTTTGCAAAGGCTAGATTTGGATGGGAGTCCAAGTAGTCTATTTTTGAGGAGTAGCCAAAACTGGTGAACCTCGTTAAATCATGTGTTGTGGAATGCTCTCCTGTTATATTTGCTTTATCTATTTTAAGTTCTCTTTGCTTCAGCATAAAGAGTTGCACATTTAAGTTTTAAATAGCTACACTGATTCACCCCCCCTCTCAGTGCCATTGTAAGTCTAACAATTGGTATCAGAGCCAAGTTCCTGAACTAGCTCAATCGGCTAAGGTGATCTGGGAAGTGACACAATGGCAGTTGGTGAAGGATTCTCATCAAACAAAGCTCCATTGTTTGATGGGACTAATTACGCATTCTAGAAAATTAGGATGCAAACATATCTATGTGCGTTGGGATACGACATATGGGACTCAGTGGAAAGTGGATACACAATACCCACCACTCCTCCAATCGATGCTACCGATAAGAAATAGTTTGAGAATGACTCAAAGGCAAAGAATGCTATCATGTGTGGTGTAGCAAATAGTGAACTGGTAAAGATCATGAGCTATAAGACGGCAAAAGAAATTTGGGACAAATTGGAGAGCATTCATGAAGGAGACGATAAGATCAAGGAGGCCAAGTTGCAAACTCATCGAACTCAGTATGAAGCGCTAAAGATGAATGACGATGAGAACATAACGACATATATGTTGAGAGTAAATGAAGTCATTAATGCCATTAGAGGACTCGACGAGAAAATTGAAGACTCTACAATCATAAAAAAGGTATTAAGATCTCTTCCCAAAATATTTGATTCTAAAGTATCAGCTATAGAAGAAGCCAAAGATCTAAATACGTTTAGTATGGATGAGATGCATGGCTCGTTGACTGCATATGAGATGAGAATAGGAAATTTCGATCCCATAGACAGAGAAGCTACTTTTAAGGCCCACAAAAATACGAAAGCAAAACAAGAATCCGAAGATGAAGAGACATCAGATGAGATGGAAGCAAACTTTGTCCGAAAACTAAAAATGGGACAAGGAAAATATAGAGGAAAGCTACCATTTAAATGTTTCAGCTGTGGAGGCATTGGGCATGTTGCAGCTAGATGTCCGCTTAACAAGGAGAATGAAAGTGATGAAGAAATGCACCGAGAAAGAAGTGACTGGAAGAAAAAGATGAATTTTAGAAAGGGCAACTTCAAGAAGAAAAGTTTCGTATCCAAGAATGTCAGCTCCTCTGAAGATAGATCCGGTGAGGATTCTAAAGAAGAAACAGGTGAAACTCTGTTCATGGCATTCGAAGAAGAAAATATAGAAGAAGAATAGGAAAGTGATGAAAACCTTGAGGCTGAGGCTGAAGTAAATCTAAGAGGTGAGTTGATCGTTGCACTTGAATAATTGAGGATAGAAAAGAAAAATAACAAAATACTGTCCAAGAAATTGGAAGAATATGTGGATGAGATTGAAGATCTCTTCTTACAAGTTCAAAAGGCCAAGAAAATAGAAGAAGCCTTGAAGACACACATAGATGATGAAGTCGATGTATGTAGCAAATGTGAAGAGGAATCCAACAAAGTTATTGTTGATCTAAAGCTACAAGTAGAAGAGTCCAAAAGGATTGAAGAAACCCTCTAGTCATAGATCAATGAGAAAGAGATTGTTTGCTGCAAACGAGAAGAAGAAATTGTGTTATTGAAGAAACAACTAAAAGAGGCCAATACAAATCTCAAATTTGAGAAGAGCACAGAGTTGTTAGATAAAATGATAAAGCAACAAAGAAGCTCCACGGACAAGCTTGGTCTTGGATATGAAGCTGAACAACCATCATCTTCCAAAAATGTAGAGAAGAAGAAGTTCACTGATAAAGGAAAGAAGAAAGAAAAGTCTGAAGCTGAATCTTCAAAAGGAAGAAAATATCAAAGAAGATCTACAGCAAAGCAACCACCACAAAAGAGGTTCTCTCACTCTCACTCTTTTCATAATAATGCTTTTAACGGCTATTGTTTTAGATGCAGCCATTATGGTCACCAGGAAATTTATTGTGGATTGAATAATAAATCAAGGAGTTATGCTGGTAGAAATACATCTGCTCTTCTGAGTGAACACCATGTGCAATGTTTTAAATGTAATGGTCATGGGCACATAGCAAGGTTTTGTCCAAGCACCTCTACATCTAATCTAAGGCAAGACCGTAGATTCCATCAGACACAAAGAGTGCAACACAGACAGGGAACATATCAGGTGCAAAACAGGGATGTAGTTGAAAAATCCAACAAGAAAGTCTGGAGAAAGACAGAAGAAAGGGAATCATGTCTCCTTGGACTGAAGGAGACTACTCCACCTTTGCTCTAAGCAACTCCAGGTGGCACATCCTCAGGGGGAGTAATATTAAAGTTTTATTTTAATACTCCTATGTATTTGATTGGTTATCTGAGGATGAATGGCAGGCAGTCGAGAAACTGTCGTATAGTTATTAAAGTGTGTTTTTAGTTTATGCAGTGGTTTGAGGTAGTGTTGTGTATGTGTGCGAAGTGAGTGTGCAGAATGAGCAGATTGCACAGAGAGCGCAAAAGACGAAGACAATCACCAAGTTTGGATGTAACTGCGCAGAACTTGTTGCAGACATATTTTTGCTAGGTGGATTGAGGTAGCTTGCTGGATTCTCACTGCAGAGAGAGACAAACAACTATCATTGGGTTCAATCTTGTTGAGAATATCCAAGATGCATGGTGGAGATGTATGCAGATGCTGCTGGCATTGCAAAACAAAAATTTGGCTATATAAGATTATTGTATGCCTTCACTAACAGTGGACAAGTTTGAGTTTGCAAAGCAACAGAGGGTAGTTGCATAGAAGACAGTGGTCCAGTCATGTTCTTACACATGTTATATTGGTGAAGTTGATGGTGATGGTGTCATTCACTGGTTATTGCTGCTATTCACATTATTGATATTGTTGATGCCTATTATGCTTATCATGATGTTGTCAATCAGTGAAATGAAGTGGTCTTGGACTCAGGGGGAGCATTTATGCATTTGTTTATCATATTGCTCATGTTTATGCTTTTTTCTAACTATAATATTTTTTGCCTGAGAATGTTGTGCATGGACTCAGGGGGAGTTTTGTAGCCGCCTTTTGGTATTATTGTCAAATGGGGAGAAGAATTACTAGTAATTGCACACAATTACATGTGTTGCCAACAATTCCAAAGGGGGAGATTGATGAGCAAGGTGCAACCAAAGTATTGTCATTGTTGTCAACATAGTCAGGTTGATCAGTTGATGCAATGGATAGGAGTTGATTGATGAGCAAGGTGATGGACAGGAGTTGATTGATGAGCAAGGTGCAGCCAAAGTATTGTCATTGTTGTCAACACAGTCAGGTTGATCAGTTGATGCAATGGATAGGAGTTCAGAGGTCAGTCAGAGCATGTACAGTGAATTTCCAAGGAGACAGAAGTGGCCAATATGCAAAAGCTCAAAGAAAAATACAAGTAAGAAAAGTGTCACGATATCGCGACATGTTGAGCAAGCATGAGAAACTGTCGCGATATCATGACATGTTGAGAAGCTGGAAAACAAAACCGTGATATCGTGACATGTTGAGAAGTTGGAAAAGGAACTGTCTCGATATCATGACATGTTAAGAAGAAAGAAAAGAAACTGTCATGATTTTGCGACATGTTTGGAGAGAAGGCGCAGGCAAAGAAAACTATCACGATTTCACGACATGTTTGGAGAGAAGGCGCAAGCAAAGAAAACTATCATGATTTCGTGACATGTTCGGGGAGAAGAAGCTTGCAAAGAAGAGTGTCACGATTTCATGACAATTTGCAAGAAGGATGGTACAGACAAAAAAGTGTCACGATTTCATGACAGGTTCGAGAGAAAGAGCTCGCAAGGAAAAGTGTCGCGATTTCACAACAATTTGCAAGAGGAAGCACTAAGGAGAAAAAGTGTCACGATTTCGTGACATATTGTAGGAGAGAGAAGGCAAGATAAAAAGTGTCATGATTTCATGACATATTGCAAGAGGAAGAGCTCGAGAGAAAAAGTGTCATGATATCACGACATGTCGCGTTTTCATGACTTGAAGAGAAGAAAAGAGCTAAGGAGAAAAGATGTCACGATATCGTGACATGTCACATTTTCGCGACTAAGAGAGGAGAGAGAATGTACAGAGATAGAAATGTCATGATATCGTGACAACAACAGAGAGGAAGACTCTGAAGGATGAAGTGTCACGATTTCATGATAGAAGCAAAATGAAAGAGCATGGAAGCAGAAGCATCATGATTTCACGACAAATTCAAGGAGGAAGAGCTCAAAGGTGAAAGCGTCACGATTTCGCGACATGTTTTTTCATGGGCAAAAGACAGAGAAAGGCACAAGGTAGTGAATGTGTCACGATTTCATGACATGTCATGTTTTCGCTAGTGCTTGCAAAGAAGAGTGTACGAAAGCGAAAGATGTCACGATTTCGTGACATGTCTTGTTTTCGCTAGTGCTTGCAGAGAAGAGTGCAAGGAAGCGAAAGGTGTCATGATTTTATGACATGTCATGTTTTCACTAGTGCTTGCAGAGAAGAGTGTATGGAAGTGAAAGATGTCATGATTTCATGACATGTCATGTTTTCACTAGTGCAAGCAGAGAAGAGTGCAAGGAAGCGAAAGTGTCATGATTTCATGACATGTTCTATTTTCACTGGTGCAAGCCAAGAAGAGTGTACGAAGGCAAAAAGTGTCATGATATCGCGACATGTGTTTTCATAGGTGCAAGCCGAAGTAAAGTTAACTGAAATAAAATTACAGTTACAGATGCAGATGCAGTTGCAGAAGAAAATCATGTAGCTAGATTATGGACAGTTAGCTGAAGTAGAACGACAGTTATAGGGGTAGTTGTAGAGGAAAATCATGCAGCCAAAATAAGGAGAGTTAACTGAAGTTAGTGTGGTAGTTACAGATAGAAATCATGCAAGGTAAATAAGAATAGTAAAGAACGGCAGTTACAGGGCCCATGTCACAGTGAAACCATTGAGCGACAATTATACTAACAGTCCAAAACAAAGACAGATCTATTAATAGGTTGCATGCAATAAATACTATGCTATAAAGGAGTTACCATCAGTAGTAGCTATTAATAGGCTACCTATGGGATTACAAAAGTTACAGAAGACGAGGAGTCTCAATGAGAAATAGGATTATAAAAGGGCAATCATGTAGAGAATTAAGTTGCTGCTCATAGTGAAAAAGTGTCACCGTATAGAGGGAAAGTGCTGTGAAGAGAGGGCTGTAAGAGCGTAGTAAGCAGAGCAGTAAGAGTGAGCTGTAGATAGGGTTGTTAGAGTGCGGTAAGTAGAACCATTGGAGTGGGTGTGTTTCATGAATTGAAACAAAGATTGGATGAGCAATAGACTAGTGAGGGTCTTGTAAAAGTGAAGGCATATTTATGTCAAAAAAGATTCAAAATAGAATTCCGAGTTGGTGCTTGGAATCAGGGGTTGGTGCTCCTTTCTGTTGGTGCAGATAAATTAGGGGTTGGTGCTCCTTCCAGTTGGTGCTAGTAAATCAGGGGTTGGTGCTCCTTTCTATTGGTGTAGATAAATTAGGGGTTGGTGCTCCTTCCAGTGGGTGCTGGTAAATTGATTGTAAAGTTGGTGCTTTGCAAAGGCTGGATTTGGATGGGAGTCCAAGTAGTCTATTTTTGAGGAGTAGCCAAAACTGGTGAACCTCGTTAAATCGTGTGTTGTGGAATGCTCTCTTGTTATATTTGCTTTATCTATTTTAAGTTCTCTTTGCTTCAGCATAAAGAGTTGCACATTTAAGTTTTAAATAGCTACACTGATTCACCCCCCCCTCTCAGTGCCATTGTAAGTCTAACAGTAACTTCCTACTCATGTAGTCGCTTTGAATGCAATAATAAAATGTGAGCTTTCTGATTTTGCACGCGAATTAAATATTTTCACCAAAGCATCATAATAGATCTAACAATATTCACATCAATGTGTAATACAAATACACACTGCTTTTATCAAAACACATATATGCAGCTAGGGCAACATTATTTCACTAAACCAAATTATTAGAACTGTTATAATCCATAACTTTGAACAATGGTCATAAGAACCATCAAAAGTACAACACTGACATATAGAAATACTACCAATGGTGGCAACTCTCAATTTAATAACCACCCTTCACGGTACCTCCACAAACAACTACATGAACTGAAACACACTTTGAAAACTATACGACAACTCCCCCTGACTACTTGTCTTTCATCCTCAGATAACCAAACAAATACATAGGAGCATTAAAATAAAAATTTAAGATTGCTCCCCCTGAGGATGTTCTACCTAGAGTTGCTTAATGCAATAGAGGAGTAGTCTCCTTCAGTCCAAGGAGACACGATTTACTTTCTTCTTTATTTATCCACTCTAGTTTGATTACCGTTTTGGGCTCTTGTTTTGACTTTTCTTTTTCAGTAACTTGTGCATGTTTTTCAAGAAATTTTCTATTTTGTCTCATTCCATTTGGTTGAAATTTTCTTCCCTTAAATTGATTTGATGCAAATACACTTCTACATTTTCTTGCAATGTGCCCAAAATTATGAAAGTTATAACATTCTACTGTATAATTCGTCAGAGGAGAAAAAACATTTCTACTGGTGAAATTCCTTGGTCTTACATTATATTTGCAGTCTGAGATTTTATGTCCATAGCCATTGCATTTAAAATAGAAACTAGAATAGGGATAATTGAACCTGGGTGATGGTCTTTGCCATGTTGTCGTAGGAGCCATAGGTCTTCTTCTTCTTTGATGTGTGACATTGATGAATCCATAATTGTCAATTATCCTTTCATGCCTGGCATTATTGCTTTATTTTGCATGAGACGTTTTTCCTTGATCAACCTATTTCTTATCTTCATTCTTTATGGATTCTACATTTCTGGCCTTTGATCCATTTGATGATTCTCCTTCAATGAAACCCAGACCAAATTTGATGCCTGTAGGCCTTTGGTCATTTATAATCTTATCCAGATTCATAGAACTTTCTTCGTGTTTGTGATAGCAACTAATTTTGTCATTCATATCTTCTATCTGTGTCCATAAACCAACATTCTCTTCTTCTAGTTTGCAACAATAATCTATTTTCATGGTAATTTGTACTTCAAGATCTTCGGATATTTTCTTGTATTCTTTTATCTGTACTTTCAGACTGGTTATTATTTCGTTTGCATCCTCAAGCCTTTTTGAAATTTTCTTATTCTTTTTCCTCTCTATTTTCCACTCTTCAAGTGCAGAGATCAACTCACCTTCTAGATCTACTTCAGCCTCAGGGTTTTCACCACATACTTCAGAGTTCACTCTTTCTTCATTTTATGATTTTACTTCTTAAAATGCCATGAAAAGAGCTTCACCTGTTTCCTCTTCAGAATCCTCACCGGAGCTGTCTTTTGTTGAACTGGCATTCCTAGAGATGAAACTTTTCTTCTTGAAGTTGTATTTTCTAAAATTCATTTTTTTCTTCCAGTCACTTATTTCTTGGTGCGATCCTTCATCATTTTTGTTCTTATCATTAAGTGGACATTTAGTCACAAAGTGCCCAACACCTCCACAGTTGAAACATTTAAATGGTAGATTTCCTCTGTATTTTCCTTTTCCCCTTTTTATTTTTCTAACAAAGTTTGCTTCCATTTCATCTGATGTCTCTTCTTCCTCGGACTCTTGTTTTGTGTTTTTATTTTTAAGGGCTTTAAAAGTTGCTTCTTTGTCTGTGGGTTTAGATCTTCCTATCCTCATCTCATATGCAGTCAAAGAACCATACATCTCATATATACTAAAATAATTTAGATTTTTAGCTTCTTCTATCATTGAGACTTTAGAATCAAACCTTTGAGGAAGAGATCTTAATACCTTTTTCATGACGGTAGAGTCTTCAATATCCTCACTGAGTCATTTTATTGTATTAATGATTCCATTAACTCTCAGCATATATGCCTCAATGTTTTCATCGTCATTCATCTTTAATGCTTTGAACTAAAATCGATGTGTCTGTAACTTGGCCTCCTTGATCTTATCGTCTCCTTCATGAATACTTCTCAGTTTATCCCATATTTCTTTTGCCATTTTATAGCTCATGATATTTACTAGTTGACTGTATGCTAATCCGTACATGATAGAATTCTTTACTTTTGAGTTATTTTCAAACATTTTCTTTTCGTCAACCTCTTTTGGAGGAGTGATGGGTATTGTGTATCCACTAACTACTAAATCCTAGATGTCGTATCCCAAAGCACAGAGATATGTCTGCATCCCGATTCTCTAGAACTCGTAATTAGATCCGTCAAACAATGGTGCTTTGTTTGATGAGAAGCCTTCACCACCTGCCATTTTGATACTTCCAAGATCACCCTAGCCGGTTAAGCTTATATAGGAACTTAGCTCTGATACCAATTGTTATTCTTACAATGACATTGAGAGGGGGGGTGAATCAGTGTAGCTCTATAAACTTAAATTTACACCTCTTAAAACCGCAACAATTAAAACTTATTACTAGATACAAAAAGTATAACAAACAAGCATCACACAACACAAGATTTAACGAGGTTCACCAATGTGGCTACTCCTCAAAAATTGACTACTTGGACTACCATCCAAATCCAGCCTTTGCAACTCACTAACTTTATAATCAATTTACTAGCACACACTGGAAGGAGAACCAACCCCTGATTTATCTGCAACAATAGAAAGGAGCACCAACCCCTGATTTATCTACACCAACAAAAAAGAGCACCAAACCCTGATTTATCTACAACAATAGAAAGAAGCACCAACCCCTGATTTATCTGCATTAACAGAAAGGAGCACCAACCCCTAATTTTTTAGCACCAACTGGAAGGAGCACCAACCCCTGATTTATCTGCACCAACAGAAAGGAGCACCAACCCCTAATTTACCAGCACCAACTAGAAGGAGCACCAAACCCTAATTTATCTGCACCAATAGAAAGGAGCACCAACCTCTAATTTATCTGTAACAATAGAAAGGAGCACCAACCCATGATTTATTTGCACCAACAGAAAGGAGTACCAACCCCTGATTTGCTAGCACCAACTGGAAGGAGCACCAACCCCTAATGCCAAGCACCAACTTGGACTTCAATCTTGAAACTAGAAGTTTGATAGTAAGATACCTTTGCTTTTGCAAGACCCTGACTGGTCTTCTTCACCTTTTCGTTCTCTGTGCACTCTGCTCTCTCTATGCAATCACTTCGCACACTCTACTTCATTACAGTCAAACTTCATGATTGTCTTCTCCATTTTGTGCACTCTGCTCTCTTTGTGAATTTTGCACTTAGCACAATTCAACACGACTTGCTCTTTGCACACAACGATCGTATTTCACACACATTCCACCATACGCTCAATTCTCCAAACAACCCTCATTTTATAACAATATTTTTTATGATGAAAACCCTAATCTTAGTCGGCTGTAAATCCTAATCTTAGTCAACTTTCATAACAACTGTAAACCCTAATTTTAGTCAGCTGTCATTGGTCTTCGTCGAATTCAACTCAAGAAGATGTTTGGTTTATCCATCGCTTGATGATTTCATTCTGGACAGACCCTGTAACCGCCATACTGACTTTTGATCACTCTTCGTATTTTAGCAGTATGAAATCACTCTATAACTGCCCCTGTAAATGTCGTAGTGATGTCGATCCACTGTCATACTTCTCATTTCATTCGGGTTCTCCTTCTTGACTTACGCATTTACGACCTATCATGAAATCGTGACATTTTTGCCTTTGTAGCTTCTTTTATTGCTGTTGCTATGAAAATATAACATGTCACGATATCGTGACACTTTCACCTCCGTACGCTTTCTATATTCTTTTGTCATGATATCGTAACATTTCTACCTCCGTAGACTTCATATTTTCTTTTGTCACGATATCACGATATTTTTGTCTCGTAATATACTTCATCTTTGCTTTTTTCATGATATCACGACACTTCTGCTTCCATAGACTTCAACTTTGCTTTTGTTGTGATATCACAACACTTCTACCTTCGTAGTCTTCAACTTAGCTTTTGTCATGAAATCGTGACACTTCTGCTTTCGTACTTAGCTTATTTTCTTTCGTCGTGAAATCACGACACTTCTGCCTTCAAAGTCTTCTTCTTTGCTTTTGTCGTGAAATCATGACACTTCTGCTTCCTTACTTTACTTCTTTGCTTTTGTCGTGAAATTGTGACACTTATGCCTTCGAAGTCTTCTTCTCTACTTTTGTTGTGAAATCGTGACACTTCTGCTTCTATACTTTACTTCTTTGCTTTTGTCTTGAAATTGTGACACTTCTACTTCCGAAGTCTTGCTTTCTACTTTTGTCATGAAATCACGATAGTTCTGCTTTCATACGCTTCCTCTCTTTCTTTTGTCATGAAAATGCAACATGTCACGATATCGTGACACTTTTCAAACTTACTTTCTCTCTCCTATTTTAGTTGCAAAAATGCGACATGTCGCAATATCGTGACACTTTCTTACTTGTTCTCTTTCTTCGAACTTATCATGAAATCGCGACACTTTTTCCTGCTTTCTCTTTCTCTTCCAACATGTCGTGAAATCACGATAGTTTTTCCTATTTTTTCTCTCTCTTCCAACATGTTGCGAAATCGTGACAGTTTTTCCTGCTTTTTCTCTCTCTTCCAACATGTCACGAAATCACGGCAGTTTTTCTTGCCTGCTGTATATGTCACAATATCACGACACTTTTCTTACTTGTCTTTTTTCTCTTCCAGCATGTTGCAAAATCATGATAGTTTTTCCTACTTTTTCTCTCTCTTCCAACATGTCACGAAATCGAGATAGTTTTTCCTACTTTTTCTCTCTTCCAACATGTCATGAAATCGTGACAATTTTTCCTACTTTTTTTCTCTCTTCCAACATGTCGTGAAATCGTGACAGTTTTTCTTGCCTGTTGTATATGTTGCGATATCGCGACACTTTTCTTACTTGTCTTTTTTCTTTGATCTTTTGCATATGGGCCACTTCGATCTTCTTGGAAAATAACTATACATACTTTGAATAACCTTTGAACTCCTATCTTCTGCATCTGAATAGCTTTTGAACTTCCTATCCACTGTATCAATAGATATATCTGACTGTGTTGACAACAATGACAATACTGTTGCTGCACCTTGCTCAACAGAACCAACTCATTTTTCCTTTCTCTTTTCCTCCATATTTCTTCTTTTTCCCTAACTTCCCTATATTCCCTAAGTTTGTTTATTTTTATGAGTATAAATACCAATGTAACCTATTATTCCTAAGGTTGAATACAATATTAATTTCCTATTTTTCACTCCTAGTTTCTCTCAAACCACATCTGGTATCAGAGCCTAAGCCGAAATGGCATGAGGATCAAGGTAAGAGAATCTCGAGGGCTAAGGAGAGAGAAGACCGTAGCGAGGTCTAGGTGGGGTCCACAACATGTAGCTCGAGGTGAGAGAAGCTTGAAGCATGTAGATCGAGGTGAAGTCTAGAGTAGACCAACATAGTAAGAATGTAGAGACAAGAGCGACATAGGAGAACCAATCAGAGAGCGACACGTGGCAAGAGGATAACAAGACCCTAGCTAACTACATGACTTAGAAGCTGACACTGGTAGACAACATGGTAGCAAATGGAGACACGTGGTGAGGAACGGTTGGCTAATTAGAGGCAAAAGGGGTGATCGTTGATTTCCCAAAGGCAATCATTTCAAAAGGCACGTGCCTAGGGTTATAAACCCTTGCATTACCTCCATCCTACTGAATGTGGGATTATTGTTTTTTTTTCTTTGCAATCGGTGAAAATAGCTTGTTAAATACAAAATCCTCCTCCTCCATACTCAGTTATGGGCGTAGCTCAAGCGGCTAAGGTGCAGTGCTTATGATTTGGGTGTCACGGGTTCGAATCCTGCTGGGCACTATTTTGCTTTTTTTTTTTGAAATCGCCTAGAAAGCATAGTTGAAAAGGATCACGGATCCTTTGAGTTTTAAATTAAACTCCATGGCACATTGGTCTAAGGTTTTGTGACTATCAAGAGGTCATGGGTTCGAATGGGCTAGAGATAAATTTTGTTTAAATTTTTTTTTATTATTTAAACTTTAGAAATTTAAAATTATTAAATATTAATTTAATAAAAATAAATTTATAATTATTTTAAAACTTGGGTTTTAATGATTATAATTTTTTTTTATTAAATATGAATATTTAATGTTTTTTAATAAGTTTAAACTTTAAAATTTTGTTGTAAAAGCCTTGAAGGCTTAATATTGTCATCCATAAAGAGATTGTACATTTCACATTTTTGTGAAATAATCATATATTGAAAGAGAAATTGATAACTTTCCTAAGAGGAAAGAGTGTGTAATAAGCCTAAGAGGCTTAGTATTTTGTAAAAGGTATTTTATGATCAGACCTAATGGGTGTTATCATGCCTTATGTGCAATTCTAGCAAGAGAAGGTGCAAAAATATTTGATGAAAAGGTAAGAGGTTATGGACTCAACATTGTGTTTAGTCAACTTCAAAATGCAGTAATCGCACATCAAAGGCATCCTGACTTAGGGTACGAAGTGGATTTTGAAGATAATTCATTTAGAAGTCAATTTGAATAATCAAAATCCATCCAAGCTGCACCACAAGAATCAGAGTACACACACTACAACATTTCAGTGGAAATCCTAGAACCACCATCACCGGAAATCATACCAATAAGTGACGATGAAGAAGAAGTGGCAGATAACTTTGCAAATCAAGAGATCACATCCCCACATCAAGAGGAGCAAGCAGTCAATGATAGAGTATAACAAGTCAGATTTGACTTAAATTTGTAATCTCTTCCTTCTTCCTTCTTCTTCTTTCTTTTATTCAAAGAAAGTACTTTTGTAACCATGAAATAAAGAGAATTTTTTGGTAACTATGGACTCACACAATAGCTTACCTATCCCAAAATTTAAAGGTTATGACTATAAGTACTGGTCTATAAATATGAAGACCTTACTCATAGGAAGAGGTTTGTGGTACATCATAGAGGAAGGCTATACAGAACCCACAGACTGGACCACACTTAATGCAATATACAAAAAAACTCAAAAAGAAGAGAAAAAGAGCAACTCATTTTCTCTTTCTCATCTCCAAGCCACATTGGAGAAAAGCATATTTCCTAGAATTATTGCTTGTACAACTGCTCAAGATGCATGGAAAGCATTAAGTGATGGATTCCAAGGTAGTAATCAAGTGAAGCAAGTAAGGCTTCAAACACTGAAGAGAGATTTTGAAAATATCTGAATGAAAGATGATGAAAAAGTCGGTGATTATTGTGTTAGAGTAAAAGCAATAGTAGATAAAATGGTCACACTAGGCAAAGCAATCAAGCCTGAGATAATTTTAACAAAAGCGTTGCGAACACTTACATAGAAATGGAACCATATTGCCATAATTATAGAATAATCCAAAGATCTTTCCCTTTTAACATTTGATGCATTAATTAGATCATTAATGTCACATGAATAGAGGTTTCCTGAAACTCCTTCAACCAACTATGGAGGCAATGATAATGCCTTCAATTACAATGAAAACAATGGAAGAGGGGGAAGAGGTAAAGGCAGAGGCAAGAAAAGAGGTAGAGGCAGAAGCAACTACAGAGGAGGCAATCAGAACAGAGGAGGTAATTCCAATAGAGGAGGCAACTCATACAAATGAGGAAAACAACAAAGAGGTGGAAATCAAAATTGAGGAGGAAATCCATGACATGGAAATCAAGGGTGAGGAAGTGACAAGTCCAAATCAGCTTGTTTCAACTGTGGCAAGCCAGGTCACTTCGCTCATGACTGTTGGTCAAAATCTTCACAAGGCAGCAGTAGTCAATATGGTAATTATGGAGAATAAGATGATACCTCTAATATTTTTCTGTCATATGGACAACCAGAACAGAATCTAAATAACACATGGATTCTAGATACTGGTTGTTCAAACCATATGAGTGGAAAATAACATTTATTTGCTACTCTGGATTCCACTTATAAATCCCAAATCAAATTAGGATATGATAAGACATTGCAAGTAGAGGGTATTGGAGCCATGGAGGTTCCAACAAAAGAAGAAATAAAGAAAGTGCATGACATCTATTACACTCCAAAGCTCCAACACAATCTGCTAAGCATTGGGTAAATGATGGAGAACAATTACAAGCTTGTATTTAATGAAGTACAATGTATCATTTTTGATAAAAATAATTGTAATCGTGTCATCACACAGGTCCCCATGACCAAGAATAGGTTATTCCCTCTCAAATTTCATGAGCCAGGAGGAGCTCAAATTGTAAATGTATCTATAACAAATCCAAGTGTGTTTTTGCACTTGTGATATGGTCACCTTAATTCTACTTGCTTGAAACTTCTAACTTCTCAAGATATGGTGACAGGACTTCCCAAAATCAATGAACAAAAGGAGGTTTGTGAAGGATGTGCTTTGGGAAAGCACTCAAGGTCAAAGTTTCTAAAAGGACAAGCATGGAGAGCTAGCTATCCACTTTAGTTAGTACATTCAGACATCTATGGACCAATGAAAACATAGAGTCTCGAAAACTATTCTTATTTTCTTACTTTCATAGATGACTTCTCTAGAATGTGCTGGATTTATTTTTTGAAACATAAAGATGAAGCTTTTGATTGCTTCATAGATTTTAGAAACAATGTAGAGAATCAAAGTGGTATTTATGTAAAATATCTTAGGATATATCGAGGAGGTGAATGCTCCTCAAAAGCATTCTTGAAATATTGTAAATGAAGTGGGATCAAAAGGCAATTTACCACTGCCTATACCCCACAATAGAACGATGTGGTAGAGCAAAAAAATTGCACCATATTTGAGATGGCAAGATCGATGCTATAGACTAAGCATCTAACTCATATGTACTGGGCAGAGGCTATAAGAACCAATGTATATATTCTAAATAGAAGTCCTAATTCTAGTTTAGATGGTGTCACTCCTTATGAGGTGTGGTACGAAAAGAAACCTAATGTAAAGCACTTCAAAGTGTTTGGTTCTTTAGCATATGCACACATTCCTGATAATAAAAGGAAGAAGCTTGATCCAAAAAGTCAAGCTTGTATATTTGTAGGGTATTGTGAGTCTACAAACACATATAGACTCTACAATCCCAAGACTCATAAATTTATACTCTCCAAGGATGTAATTTTTGATGAAGGGGAAGAATGGGGTCATCAAATAATTTTTTTTGATGATGAGTCCCAAGATGTAAATTCTTCACAAATATAGTAGGTACAACAGGTGTCTCCCAATAAAGGCACACCACCCCCTCCAAGGCCAAGCAGGAGTACTACATCAAGTACATCAACCACCATTCCAATTCATCCATAGAGATCAGTAAATTCTTCATCGATGGACATTGAATCTCCATCAAGAGGCAGAAGAACTTTACAACATCATCCTTCCTTTCATATGCTGGATCAAAATTTCCAAATAAGATTCACTGGAAGCCAAGTTAGTGAAATGAATTCAGTTCTATAGCAACTTGATAATTTGCAATTGTATGGGGATGATAACTCCCAAGAACCTAGAGGATATGTAGTCAATTATGCTTTATTGGCTAGTGCATAGCTAGAACTAGCTAGCTATGAGAAGGCATGTACTCAAAATGTATGGCAAGAAGCCATGAAAGAGGAAATAACCTCTATAAAAATAATGATACATGGGAGCTAGTAAATCTACCCTAAGGTAAAAAATGTGTTGGATGTAAATGGGTCTACATGACCAAGTACAATGCTGATGGAATTATTGACAGGCATAAGGCGATACTAGTAGCAAAAGGTTTTACTCAAAAATATGGCATTGACTATGAGAAAAATTTTTCTCCTATTGCAACATAAGAGACAATCAGATCAGCTCTTTCCTTAGAAGCCCATAAAGGATGGACTGTTCAACATATGGATGTAAAGAGTGCTTTTCTAAATGGATACTTGATAGAAGAGGTTTATGTTCAACAACCTCAAGGTTTCCAAGAACATGGAAAAGAAAACCTTGTTTACAAATTGAAGAAAGCACTTTATGGCCTCAAGCAAGCACCAAGAGCTTGGTACTCATGCATTGATTGTTATTTCAGTGAGTATGGATTCACAAGAAGCAAAATTTAATCAACTATGTACTACCTAAAGAATGGAGTAGACATTCTCATAGTTTTTTTGTATGTGGATGATCTAATATTTATGGGCAGTAACAATAAAATGAATATGGAGTTCAAAAACTCCATGATGAAATAGTTCGAGATGAAATATCTTGGTTTAATGTGATACTTCCTAGGGGTGGAAGTGCATCAATCAAATAAAGGGAAATTCATATGTCAACACAAGTATGCTCGAGACATGATCAAGAAATTTGCCATGGAGCAGTGCAAATCAGTTGCAACTCCTACTAGACATGGGATCCAATTGAGCAAGGATGATGGAGCATCAAAGGTTGACATGACCAATTACAGAAGCATGGTTGGGAGTCTGATGTTTCTTACCAACACCAGACCCAATATTCAATATGTTGTTTCTCTAGTTTCAAGGATTATGGGTAGTCCATATGAGTTGCATTTACAAGAAACTAAAAGAATTTTAAGATATGTAAAAGGTACATTGGATTTTGGAATCCATTACCAAAAATGTAATTCTATGAAATTAGTTTGCTTCTGTGACAGTGATTGGGGCAGCAACATAGATGACAATAAATCTACATTAGGGAATTGTTTTAGTCTAGGATCAGGACTAATTACATGGAGTTCCAAGAAATAAACTATTGTAGCATTGTCATCAACTAAGGCTGAGTATATAGCCATCACTCATGCTAGTACTCAGGCCCTATAGTTAAGAAAAGTTCTTGAAGATATTGGAGAAAGTTAGAGTGGTCCAACTTCACTGTATTGTGATAACATAAGTGCCATTCTGTTGGCATACAATCTAGTCCACCATAGATAATCAAAGCATTTCGATATGAAGTATCACTTCATTAGATATATGGTGGAACAACAAATAGTTGAGCTTCAATATTGCAACACTTTGGATAATATTGCTGACATATTCACCAAAGGTATAGCCAAATATCAATATATAAATTTGAGATATTGTATAGTTAGTCCTCTCAACTTTAAGGGGGAGAATGTTGGAAATAAAGCTAGTAAAAGGAGCAAAAAGGAGTAGAAAAGGTAATAAAATTATTTCAACGGTAAGCTTTGTATCTTACCCCTTTTACCTCCTTAGACGGCAGCTGACTGGGTAAGTAAGTTTGAATTGGATGGTAGCTAATTGGGCAGGATTGGATGGCAAGGGCGGCAAGGTGAACCAACTCATTTTCCCTTTCTATTTTCCTCCCTATTTCTTCTATTTCCATAACTTCCCTATATTCCCTAAGTTCATTTATTTTTATGAGTATAAATACCAATGTAACCTATTATTCCTAAGGTTGAATACAATATTAATTTCCTATTTTTTGCTCCTAATTTCTCTCAAACCACATTGGTTGGGGAGAGTTATAGTATTTTATCCTCCTATTGTTTGTTTTGTTTCTTCGTGATGAGGAAGTGGTGTTTGGTAGATACCAAGATTTTGATTTTGTTGTGCTAAGGGGCTATCCAACTTAATGGACCCTAGTTAAATCAAGTCTTGCACAATGTATTTGAATGAATAGCAGTTATTAAAGACATACCCCTTCTATATATGGAAAGGATAAACCAAATGCTCCCTATAGATTTTTTTGCATTTGGTCAGATCATCTAGTTTGACTTTAGGTAAGGTAATAACATTGGTATCGTACAACCTACAAAATATGAAGGTATATGATTCGGATAAAGGTTTGTAAGTGTGAGATAATCGAACCAATTACAAATATTTATGGTTTTTCAAATTTGGTATTATGTTGTGTAATTTTTTTTGGTGTGGAACTTCTTGATAAGACATTTGTTGTGGTTGTTGAGATGATAATTGTGGTTGGTGATGTCCTTGGGTTTGTTGAGTCATTTGAGGTTGAATAAAGACCACTTGATTGACTTATCCATATTTTTATTAGACATTATAGTTTCCTTTGGATTGGCCCTTGTTTTACCATTATTTATTTTTGGGTTTAATCTCACCCTCTTGGATCTTGATTTCTTTGATAACTTGGGCCTAGGCAAGAGCTTCATTAAATATTGTGTATTGTTGTAATTGTAATAACAAGGAGATAGCTTTTAAACAACTCCTTGAAAACATTAATGTTAATTATTCCATTGGGAGGGAGAATGACAACTCGGTGATGACTACCCTCCAATGGTTTCTAAAGTCATAGACTAGCTCTTCTTCAAATTATGTAAGGTTATATAAGTCGATCAAGATAGTTTTCATATGAGCATTGATGTAGACCCTTTCTAATAATTTATCTACTAATTGTTCAAATGTATAGAAATTGTGATGTGGTATATAGTTGTACCAATCTAAGTAATATCCCCTAATAATTGAGGAAAAGTTTGGAGTATTAAGGTATCGTTCTATTGGATTATAAAACATGAATGGATGAATACACTAATATGCTCTCTAGGATCCTTAATTACTTTGAATTTTTTAAACTTTCATAATGTAAAGTCTACTATATAAGGCAATGATGATAATAAATAATGAATGGGTTGATTTATTAGCTATCTCATGTAGGATTTTGGTACATCATACTAGGCATGTGCATGATTAAGTTATTAATTTGTTATTGCAAATCTTGGATCTTAGGATCTTCCATTGGTGTTTGGAAACCTTGATTTGTGTGGTGGGTGTATCGAAATGGTGTGTTGGGTGATGAAAATTTGATATGATATGAGGTTTTGATTGGAAAATGAATTTGTGGGTATGTGGTGATGTTGGATGTTTTGTTGAATTTGATTATGGAATGATCGGTTTTGATGAAGTGGAGATGAAAATTTAAGAATGTGGGTGTGTTGGGTGGTGAAAATGGTATTAATATGATTAAATGGAGGTTTTGGTATGGTGACCATAGAGATTTAAATACCCAATATGGACCAAGGATGAAAAAGGTATTTTGGTTTGGAATGGATTGGAGTTTGAAATCTACCACCTACGACTAGTATTGCAATAATGGAGGGGCATTTTGATTATCATTACCAAGTAATTGGTTTAGATGTTGTCATACTTGCTATATGGTAGATGCAGATGTAGATTGCATATTTGTGTGTGAAGTGGATGTTGATGTGTGGTGAGTGTTGAGGACATGAGTTGAGATTTGTGAAGGGTAAGTTGTGAAAGGAATTGCAACTGAATGAGGGATATCCTTCTGAGTTGTATCAACAAAACTAGATTATGTACATGGGATGGATGAAGCTATATGTGAAGCAACATTAACTTGTGCTTCATATAGTGGATTAAAATAGATATTGGTGTAACTAGATGGAATGGAGGTGTATTGGCTGAATTATGGTGGGAAGGGTTGCTATGAGGGTGTAGATGTGGCCTCAAAATTGGTGATGATGTGGTTGAAACTATTGGTGTATAAATTAGCAAGTTCTTATTGAGAAGAAGGAACATGTCTAGGTGGGATGTTAATCTATTCTATAGTTGTATTGGTTGGTCTTAAATAATCTAAAAATTTATCCATATCTATATAAGTGATGTGATGGTCAGTTGGTGTGGATGGTTCTATTTCTAGAATGGGAGTGTGGATAGCCCTTTGCATCACATCTACATTCAAAGTGAATATTGTGTGAGAAGGTCCAATAGACAATCCAAAATGTCTTGTATGTACCACAGTAGTTGTGTTAGCCACAAAAGTGATTGAGGAAGGAGTAGAGCACTCCATGGGTGAAGTTAGTTGACTAGCAGGTACCTGATTCATGGCTTTGTTTTAATTTATGGTCAATACCATAAGCTAGAAGTAGGATGATATAACAAATGTGTAGATTACGTGTGTGGAATGTGCAATGGAAATGAAAAATGATCACACAAATCAAGAAAACAAGTATTCCTATGTCTTTACAAAATTTATTGGTTTTTATCTTTTTTTTTGTGTTTGGTATTAAGACTCCCTAATCCTGAAATAACTATGTAGGATGAATGGCGAAATGCAACTAAAAGTGTATGTTCGAACCTGCCCTTCTAACGAAGAATGAATTATGAACAACTTAAAAATGGCTTCCTAAAAGTATTATTAGCTCAAGGTCAAACCTAAGGAATCAAAATTACCCCCTGAGGGGGGTCATGTTGTCTGAGTCTTGCTACTTGCCTAATGCCTAAGGTAAGGCTCCATAGGCTTTTGCTTCACACTTTGGTGTACTTGGAAAAAAATTACAACTTCATTCCAGTGATTATTTCACCCCATGGTAAAAGGGCACTACTAATCCTTCCTATCCTCAATGCACCCAAGAGTAGGGGACGTTTTGAAGATGAAATCTAGAAAATCATTCATATGGGCTACTTGATGGTAAACATAAGTGTAAGAAAATTAAACCATAAGAAGTGAACCTTGTATTGATAATTAGGTAGTGTTTAAATAGTTTAACAAATAGGCTATGATTAGCCTTTAGAATAATATATAAATATATTATCCTAATATAACGCTAATTAATGTGTTATGAGTTGTGTAATCCTAAAGGTAGCTCACAACTAACCTTGTCTAGGAAATCACGCTAACCTACTAAAGGTAGGATAGTTAACGTAGTCGAAATGACTACAATGACTAACTAACCAATGGTAAGTAGTAAAAAGTAAATACTAGTGGTAAAAAGTAATAGGCTACTTTTTACCATACCCCAAATGATGGAATATTACTCTAACATCCCCCCTTATTACATTATTTTGGTAATGTATACCTATCCTCCTTTACAACAATATTTGGGTAAAGTATATAACTGCCCCAATACAGTGGAAGAAAATATTGATCTACTGGTTCTTGCTCTGTCATAGTGCTCTAGCTGCTCCTAAGCAAAAAATGGGTCATTCCTCACTTCTTCTTCACACCAACGAATGTCGTTATAGTAATCTCACCATCCAATTAAATTGCATGGGTAACCAGCCACTGTAATCGCTAGGTGTAGTAGAGTAGATCACTTCATATGAGGTTCATTCATTTACAATATAAATTTGTAAAATATAAGGTAGCTAAGGTGTCGGTCGCTACCTAAAATGAACCCTTATAAGTTCCCCTCTTCTTGTTTCAAAACATGTTGTATTTAATTTTTGAAATAAGTATGACTAAGGTGTCGGTCACTGCCGAAAGTGCACCCTTATAAGTCTTCTTCCATTTTTACAAAAAAATGTGAAGAAAAGAAAGTATATCACCTTAATTGCAAAAGATGTGCAACTTAAGAAGCTTTGTGAAGGATTTTACAAATATTGCCTCCTAGGCAATTTTACACAAAACAATTCCCTCCTTTTGTTACAAGAACTTCAAAAAATGAGATTTTACTATTTTATGAAGCCTAAAAGGGGTACAAACACCCCTTTATTACAAGTACTTCAAAAAAAAACTTATGCTATTTATGAAGCCTAAAAAAGAGAGGAAATGGTGTTTTTCTCAAGGTGACAAATGTGTTTTCCCTTTACAATATTGTCTTAGCAATAAACACTCTGTGTGCTTTTTCTAAAACAGAATCAAACTCGGAATTAGACACTTCACTAGCAATATTGCCTTTGTTTTGCTTCTATGTTGTGCCTTTGTCTTTCTTGTTTTGCTTGTTTTTGAACCAACACCGATTGGTGTCATGGTTGTCCTTTTTACAATACAAGCAAAACCTCTTTTGAGATTTCTTTCCCTTACCTTTTGAAGATGATCCCCCTTTTTAAAGTTTTCTTTCTTCTTATCACCTGTATAGTTTGAATAAAGTGCATTGTTCGACACTTCATCAATTTGGAGTTGATTTGCTTCCTCAGTTTGAAGTAAATTGACTACCTCCACAAAGGTGACAACTCTTTGTGAAACATTAAGGGATGTAATCAACATTTTATAGGATTCAGGAAGAGCTCTCAAAATTACTGAAGTCAAAATGGTGTCTTCTACTTTGGCCCCTAAATAATTAAGATTCGACTTCAGATCTACCACTCTGCAGAGGAATAGTTCTACTGATTCACCTGACTTCATATGGAGTGTATGAAGTTGTGTTTGAAAGTTTAGAATAGTTGATTGATTATTGCCTTCAAAAATAGTATAAAGAGCATCCCATGCCTCTTTACTAGTTTTAGCTTCACTTATGTGAGGTTGGATCTCATCAGTAGTTGCTAGGAGTATTAACATGAGAAGACGATTGTTCTTTTTATCCCATGCTTTTTGATCTACTCCAACTATTGCAGGTCTTGATTCAATGCCATCAACTAAATGCCACATGTCCTCTATAGTCAATATGAATTTCATCTTAGTTTTCCATGTTGAATAGTTAGGACCATTTAGCAATTGTGTATCACTTAAGTATTTATTGAGAATTTCCATAATGAAGGTCCTACAATTTGTACCAAGATTATATTTCTTTCACTCTTAAGTGATATTTAATGGCACTTGCCTGAAAATTCTCTTGAAGAGAGATAATCCGTTGGAGGAAATTAATCCAAAAAAATAAGATATGAAAGATAATTCACTCTAAAATATATTTAATGGCACCTGCCTAAAAATCCTCTTAGAAGAGGGATAATCAGTTTGAGGAAATTAAGCCAAACAAATAAGAGTGAATTAGGGGTTTTGTTGATTTTAGGAGAGAATATCAAATGAATATTGGCTTTAAATATGTGCAATGGTTAACACAAATTTATTAGTGAAATTTTGGGGTATGAAGTGTTATTGATTCTATGACTTATAATTGCAACAGAAATAATGCAATAATCAAACAAGAATACCCACAAAATTCTTATCACCTAGGTGTCGGATGCAATCGAAAATGCACCTAATTAGCCAATAAAGGTGTCGAGTAAAATAAAAAATTCACCTTTTAATTTTTGCAACAAAATATGAATGTGTTGTGCAAAAAATTGATATTTTATGTCTCCTCCTAGTTTTACAATTTTGCAAATAATATGACAATAAACAATTGCCTTTCTTTTCTGATTTTGCAAAATAAACAAGTTTTGATTTGTTTTAAAGTGCTCCTCACTTTTGTGTTACAAATTTGCAAAAGAAATACAATTTCTTGTTTTCCCCCTTTGTTTTGCAAATTTAACAAATAGCACTCCTTTCAAGATAAGTCGACACACGACCCACTTTTGAAAGGCTTCCAGAACTAGTCGACACACGACTTAGTTTTTATGGGCCCAAGGTTACAATTTCTTCTCAAGTTTAAAAAAACAAGAATGTGCAATTTTATGTCTTATATCCCCCTTTGAGAAAACAAATGCACACTTTGCCTTGGATGTTTTACAAAATTTTATTTTTGAGTCTCCTTGGTTTCCAAATTTGCAATAAAGAATCAAATATGTTTGATTTTATCCTCTTCTATGTTTGCAAATTTAACAAGTTTTGGGAAGAATGTAGGGTTGTCTAATTTGCAAAAAAAATAGGTGCTCTTCTATGTCTTATATCCCCACTTGGAGAAAACAAAAACGTCTCTTTGATTTGTAGTTTGCAAAAAAATAACTCTATTTCTTTTAATTCTATTTAGCAAAATTTAAAGAAAGTTTAATTAAAACATTTTAATTAATAATAAAAATAAAATAAATGTTTTAAATAAATCAATTTAAAGGTTTAAAATAATTTGATTTAATAATTAATAAAACATTATTCAAATTTAAATTATTAAAAAATATTAAAACAAAAAAACTTTAATTAAAATGTAAAATTAAAATAAAAAAAATAAAGTTTACCTTGTTTTTATATTGCCCCGTGGTCTTTCTTTGTGGAGCAAAAATAAATGCACCCCGACAGGAGTCGACCTCTCGACCTTCCCTGTCAGGAGCCTTAGCTCCAAGCTTCCCTTGTCGGTCGGGCTAGCTAGCCTGACGAGAATTGGAAGGGGGACTGCCTTCTCTTGAAGGCTTTCCTGCCTGTGGGCGGGAAAAAAAAATTAGTGGGAGTTTATCCCACATGCATCCCACAGACGTATTTTTGTTATTTAAAATGGCAAATGTGCCCTTTAAATTTTGATTGCTTGTGGGAAATCTTACCAACCAACTAGACTTTTGTCGCTCATTCTAGCCAATCACAACCTATCTCAAGGCCACCATGCGGACCAATTAATGCATGTCACCTATAGGTGCTACATCACCTGAGTCCATCTAGTAAGTTGTTCACTTACATGTCCATCGTAACACGTGCTTAGTCTAGTCAGTGCCCAGTCAGTATTGCTAGTTAGGTTGGTTCATTAGGTCCTTGGGAATTGTGCCCAATCTAGTCAGTCTAGATTTTGTCATGTGTCATGTTAACAGGTCATGGCCAGGAGTCAGGTTGTCCACGTAACCGATCATCGAAGATAGGAGGCGTGCCTACCCTCGTAGATCTCGATCATCAGATGTGAGGCATCGGTCACCAGCCTTCATGTGGCCATTTTTGATCATCGAATGACAAACTTTCTTGAGGTGGTCACTATATTTTCTTCTTCGGTGGTCTTCCTTGAGTTTAGCCACTAGTCGCATGGCTGGGCTGGAGAGAAGAATCTTCGATCGCCAGTCCACAGGCTAGTCGATGATCTGCCTGCGGGCCAACTCTTACAGGCTAACCTATGGGTAGGTTCCTTTGGGTTGACCTACAGGCCCTCCCCACAACCTTAGCTTGGAAGGTGGGGTTGAGGTGGCCTAGAAAAAAAAATCTAGATGTCCACCTCCTCTACCTTCGAGCTTAGGGAAAATTAAATTAATTTGCAAAACTTAGGAACTTAGGAGCTGAAGGGAAAATAAATAAATGAAAGTCACCAGCCTTCGCCTTCTCTAGTGGAACGAAGATGTTTGTGCTTCCACAGCCTCAACTCCCTCCTACTCTGATACCAATGATGTTAAATGTAAGTGCAATAAAATTAAACCATAAGAAGTGAACCTTGTATTTATAATTATGTAGTGTTTAAATAGTTTAGCAAATAGGCTATGATTAGCCTTTAGAATAATATATAAATATATTATCCTAATATAATGCTAACTAACGCGTTATGAGTTGTGTAACCCTAAATGTAGCTAACAACTAACCTATTCTAGGAAATCATGCTAACCTACTAACCAACTAGGTAGGATAGTTAACGTAGTTGAAATGACTACAATGACTAACTAACCAATGGTAAGTAGTAAAAAGTAAATACTAGTGGTAAAAAGTAACAGGCTACTTTTTACCATGTGGTAAATAAAATCTACCTAATGTAGGAAATGGGGTAAATATCCCAAATTATGTAATATTAATATAACACTACTACGGTGGCTAGGGGTGAGCCAATGGATGGAGATGAAGCTCACCATCACTGATCTTGATCAACAGTTGCTAATGAAATCCAACTCATTGATGTTAAAAGTGGAACATGTAATGTGTGTGATTCAGTTAGCATATAATGCAGCTAATATGTTTTTTAGTTTGTTGCCTAAAGTATAAGCAAAAGATATACACAACACACAAGGCAAAAGACAAAACACCATAAATAACAAAAAAACATGAATCAAATGCAGTGAGTATGTTTCAGATAAACCTAAAGTTGTGTCTAACTTACAAATTTAGAAACAACATAAAATAAATATGAAAGCCCTAATGCAACTAAAAATAGATTTATAAGTGCAAATCTACCCCTATATGTAGTCTATATAAAAAATGAATTACTACTCTAAAATGCACTTCCTTTTCTTTTTATTTTTTTATTTATTGTAAATAAAAATACCTAATAATTCCTAGAATATCTAACAATGCATGACATATTATGTTTTACATAAGAAAATAAAAATTTCCTTTTTATTTTCTCTTTAAAAATACAAAACGTAAATGGGGTTTGAATTCAACTTACCAGGAAGTCTACATATTCTTTCCTCAACTTCATAGATATGGTACATAATCTCCTAGATACTCTATCAAATCTCACAGATACTTTGTAGAATCTCTTAGATATTCTATGGTATCTTCTGAACACACTATGGAATCCCTCAGACATGGTATGTCATCCCTCAGATATGGTGTGGCATATGCATGACCACAAATTAAATCTAACAGCTCCTTGAAATCCTAGTTGTGAATTTTATGATTTTTGCATGATCAAAATTCTAAAAATCTATAGTAAAAATAGAAAAACGTAGATCAAAAACTTAATATTGGTAAGGCGAATCAAAATTTAAAACCCTTTGGGGATACCACTATGATCACCATTTTTTAAAGTAGAAAAAGATCAATACCAATATAAATATAATGAAACAAAGTAAATAATAGTTATATGTGCATCAAATGAATAACATTATATATTATCAAATGAGGGAGCCTTGATCTCCACTTTATACATAGATATGCCCTAAATCTAGGGTTATATAATAATATTTTCTTGATACAATGATTTACAATAGGAGGGGTAAAGTCCTCGATCAAACAATGGTGGTGTCTTAGGATATTCTTCACTCCAAACAAGGGTGAATGGGCTTGTGTATCCCTATGGGGCCACTCGAGCTACAACAACCATCAATGAAAGTATATCCTGCATCTGCATACAAATCACAAGATAAAATTGGATTAGTAATATATGTGAGGGCTCCACTATGTGATGTCCTCTTCAAAATTATATCTACTAAACCCTAAGTGTAGTGTTGATGAAATGTAAACTAGATACAAGAAACATAAATTAGAAAGAATATAACAACCTTGGCAATACCTGAATCCCTTGATATATGCTTCTATTTTTTTGGTATGATATCACACGAATATCCTAAAGCATTTGAGGGCTAGCTGGATACCTTGTGGTATCTTCCAAATACTCTACAACATTCAAGAGATGCTCTAGAGCATTTTTGAGACACTCTAAAGCATATGTGATCTATTGCAGATGCTCGATAGGGTTCAAATCTTGTTTGTAGGGGTTGTAGAGGATGAATGGTGAATATGGTAACAATGAGGGTTTGTGCGAGTGTAAAAGGGTGAATGGGATAACAGGATCCTAGGGCTCATGAGATGATGGATGATTTGACCTTTCAAATTATTTGTTCACCAAAGTGAATATCATTTTTTATTGTCCTTGATCATGTTAGGGTTTTGATTACACCAATGAATGACTAGGATTAAAACATTATGAAGGATTGTGATTGTGATTTGATAAGTGACATGGATCATGTTAAATGAGTGGCCAGGATTAATACATGATAGGTGGCTAATATTTATTCATATATATACATATATATAAATAAAATATTTATAAATATATATATATATATATATATATATAAATTTTATTTATATATATGTATATATATATATACATATATATAAATAAATTATGAATGGCTATTATTTGATGATGAGTGGATGACAAGTGACTAGGATTTGATGTTTACAATACTAATGAACCACTCTGAAAACTAGGATCACTATACTTCCTATACCAAACACTTCCATACTTGGTACCCTTCTGATTCCATGTAGAACCATAATATTGTTTCCTTGAGCCATACCTCCAAGATTATTTCCACTCATGGTGGTATGGATGGTGATATGGTGTAACCTTAACTTGATATTCTACCTTATTTGACTCCTCAAATTTTGGCTCCACTATTTTAAAATTATTGTACACAATGTTTTTCATGTTCTCTATATTTGGTATGTCCTTGTGCTCTTCTAACAAAGTTTCTTTGGATTGCTATAGTTATTTACTTTGACTCAGTTGTTGCTACTTCCTCCGTAGAATATTTTTCTATTGCTACCTTCTTAGATTCTATTTCATGTTCTTCTCTTTGTTATTTAATTTTTTTTCTCTACAACCACTTCTTTTTTTTCCTTGGATTCTTGCTCATTAAGTTGAGAAATATCTTGCAATATTATATTTTTTCTTGTACCATAACTTCATAAACATATTTTGCACATTTATGTTACAAATACCCAAAGAATCTAACCAAGGATAACCAAGAACAATATTCTCATCATCCATATCAATAACATAGAAATATGAATGTAGAACATATTTATCCATGGTGATCTTCAAATATTCAAAAATCTAAACATTCTCACCCTCCAACTATACGTCCTTAATTTTAGTTGCTTGAACCTTTGGTATCCCCAGTGGTTTCATTGGAAATCATTGAATATTTTCCCATCTTGTTTGAGGTGGTCCTCCATGGATTAATTCTTTAAAATTCATTTTTATAGAGAATATATTACATTATTGGGTACATATCAATGTACCACCTTTGGTACATTCCTAGAGTAGGATTTTACTTTAGAGTAAATTTAAGTAGTTACTTTAGCACGTAATAAATGCACAAATATTAAAATATGTAGTGATGTAATTGTGCATGTAGTCCACATGTACATGAGTCATAGGATAGAGTCAAAGGTAGAGTAAGAGCCAATGAACTTATCTTATTATATAGAGGCCATATAGTGAGTGAAGATAGAGGAGAGAATATAGAGACCACATAGTATATATTGGTAGTGTGGTACAGTGTATATATTTAAAAATAGTTTATGGAGTGTTCATGTCCTCCATTATACTACATTGTGCTATATTTTTGAGCTTTCATTAATGGCATATTTTTTAGTTATTATGGAATTTTATCTCTTTGTTTTCCTACATATTATAGTTTCATTATCATATATATGTCATAGCTTCCTTATATTGCATCTTTTGGTTGTATTTCCTATATCATATACTCATCAAAAGCTAATAGTGGTATCAAATCATACAATAGATCAATAGGAAATAGTAAGATCCACAAGTAAGATTGAGAGTAATCCAAAAATATCATTTATAGAATTTTTAAGATTGCATTTGGCTAAAATATTTCCATAGGGTTGCAAGGAGGCCATAGGATACTTATTGTAGATTCAAGGAAGATAATCTAGATAAGAGTCCATGGGAATATTGGAGGTTGGTGATCTCCATTGAATATTATAAATAGCAGATTAAATAAATTCTAAAAAAGATTCCTAATGAATAAGGAGATTGGTGATCTCCATTGAAGACTAAAAATAGCATATTGGAGAGACTCCAGAGAAGATTCCTAGTGAATATAGGAGATTGGTAACCTTCATTGAATATTAAATACTTCACCTTGAAGGAGTAGAAGAAATCAGCCTAATAAGCTAAAGAGACCTATAAGAGGTCCCATTAAAGAAGTTCCAATTTTGGAAAATATAAAGAACTAGAAAAATTCATGTTCCTAAACTAGAATATTTTAGAATTTGAAAGGGAGATCTCATTACCAAACTTCTATAGTAAAATATTGAAGAATAGGTCTCATTAAGAAGACCAGAGAAGCTACAATAATGAAGACCCTAGAGAAGAGGTCTCAAGAAAAATGCATGGAGATCCTCATCGATGGAGATTCAGAGAAGGCCATTAAAGGAGTTTCTAGGAGAAATCATTGGAGAAATTTACCACCAAGGAGAAGTAACTGATAAAGGAATAAATTGGAACAATTATCACCATCCAACAAGAAGCCCAAGGGAGAAGGATTTAGTAAGAAGCTTACCAAATTTTGAAGGAGATTGGTCAAGACCTCAAGACTTTTAGATTCTTGAGAGGAAGGCCTAGATTGAAGTCAAAATTTTACAAGTAGGTTGAAGGAAAATGAGCCAAATATTACTACCAAACCTGAGAGGTTTGAAGATTGCCTTTGAATGCAAGAAGACTCATTCAAAGAAAGGAAATCTAATGGTTTCTATAGAAAAAAACTGAAGGGTCCTTGAAATAAATATTAGTTGCAATTTTGGGGTAGTTCTCTATCAATTTTTGAGATTCAAGGACAAAATTTCAGTGAAGATATTGACTACTAAAGAGCAGCAATTAGGACAACATTACTAGCTACAAAAATTATATTTTTAGGGTACATCCTGAAGGAGATTTCAAGCCACCAAACTATAGTATCAGGAAGAAATATATAAGGAGGTATAAATCTATAAATTGGTGTGTTGTGAAACTATTTTGGACAACAAAAGAAAAGCTACAAGTTCATCCAAAAAAATGAGAGTCTCAGGTTTTAGGTGCAACTAAGGAACATATTATAGGCTATTATTTGAACACCAAACTTGTCTTCTATTACATAAAAGGAAGACAAAGGTTAAGTATCTTAAGGGAACTCTACGTAGCCCTTGATCCTATCTAAAAGCAATTGTCATTAGCACTATCAAAAGTGCTTTAAGAAGAGTCATTCTGAAGGGGATCAAAATCCACCATTTAGAAAAGAGTAAGCACTAGCAAATTTTCTTAAGAAATAATCCAACCAAAGATCTTGATATCTACTATTGGTAAGGGAAGCACAACCCAAGGTGCTTGAGCAAAGAGGTATTCATAAGGATTGGTATCCACATTGTCAAAGTATTAGAAGACACCCTAGTCTAGCACCTAAGGTGATTTCAACCTATAGCATATAAAATATGTACATAAGATGAATATAATCTGGTGCATACTACATAAAAACACAATGCTAAGGATAAAATACTGCAAGAAAGGAGGATCAATGTTTATGGTGATATCAAAGGTGTATTGCCATAGCTCCAATGTGGTTGAACTACCAACCAAATACTACATCAAAAGCTACCATTGGAACACCATTAAAATGCCCTAGGATCATCATAGCTAGAGCTAACATTGAAATACATCATCATCATCAATAGAACAACTTGCAAGAAGGAGAAATCATTTGCTATATAATGAACCAAGCAAGCTTGCAAATGGCTAGAAAGAATAGGTATTGATAAAGCTTTGAGGTTATTTTTTGGTACATTGGAGAGAGTGTGCATGCAAGGGAGACATCTACATTTGTTCTAAAGGTGGTAGAAATATTGTGCCACTTGGCACAAAGGGCATATTCACCCTTTTATCTCCAATGCTCAAGAGAAAGGTGCTCAACTTAGTAACACCTTCCATCATAGCCATAATGCCAACACTTGAATATAGGCACTCATTAGAGTAACATTCGTCCAAGAGAGTGCCAAAAATTAGAATAATTCTCAAGAGCATCTACGATTGTAGTAACGTTTAAATTACCTAAGCACTTCACACTAAACTTGCTCCACTTGTCTCAACATGGTTATAGCCTGTAATGCTTCAAATTCATGTAACTTACATTCCAAAACAATATAGGTGCCATTTCTCACAGATATCAAACTGAGATACGAACTATTAAAGAGCTATAATAGAAGGGGAAGTGGATCTTAAGCTTGCATTAAGTGAGTACGTATTCAAGGAATGAAGTCAAGGGGTCAAAGGTGCATTAAAGACTATCATAAGAGGGCATCCATCAAGTTTATCTTAAATCATCAAGGAGATATAGTGCATTTCAAGGATTTTTGAAGTCAAGCATAACACCCATCAAATTTGTAAAGGTATTATTTCACATTTGCTTTTGTAAGGAGTAATAAGGGATAGTATAAGGTTGAAATTATTATTACATTTGCACTTGAAGTTATATACAAATCAACCCACACACATGTTGAAGATGAGTTGGAGAGGGTAGTGCAATCCTCCAAGGGAGGCCCCTAGTTCGAATATCCACCCTACCAAATACACATTAGGTACCTAAAATCCAATTGATAATGTTGGTGCAGTTAGGGTCGGGCATGACTCCTAGGTGATTTTGATGGTGTAGGACCTGTAGCACCCTAAAATTGGCACAATTAAACCCTTAGTAAAAAGATAAAAATTTGAATTTTAACATCGAAACCGCCCGTTAACCACTCTCCTCATTTTTTATGCCATTTTTAGGAGTTGTTTTGACTGTTGGACGATATCGTCACTAATCAGATGAAATCGTCCCAGATCGAACGAATTCATCTATGATAGAACGTCCAGACGATTTCGTCCCAAAACTAAATTTTCATAATTAGATTATGTTTCAACAGCCTCTCCAACTTGGGCAGAAGCATTTTTGCATAGTTGGAGATTCCTCCATTGGAGATCTCCTAGATTGATGATCCCCAACATCCTAACCTCCCCCTAATCCTATATAAAATTGGGATTTTCCCAGTTTATACCCCTGGCTGATCATTTCCTTGCAACTCTAGTTTTTCTATATTAGAACATCCTCGCCCTCATCATTTGCATTTGTATTTTCAAGTTTTTCATTGCAGGTTTTCACTGTGCTTCAGCTGGAGGAAGCTCGAATCGTCATAGGCGATTCTAGATGATTTCAGATGATCCTGTCGTAGATCGACGATGATCTCATATGATTGGAGGAGATCTCGACAGTAGTTCAGATTGAGGGTAACCAAATCCCTGAGTTTGCATTTCTCATCTTTCTTCTTTATTTTACTATGCATTAGCTTGATTTATTTTCATTCTGCATCCTGGAGTTCACCTCATTTAGCATAAATGCATGATAAAGTTAAAATAAGTTATTAAAACAATGCATTTCCTTTAATATGCTATCTAGATTTATCAATTAAGAATTCATACTATCATTTCTATTATTTTGCATTATTATTACAGTAGCATTTTTGGTTTTTGGTGTCTATTTTTATGATTGTAGGCTTCTGACAAATTCGTTTGATGAATTCATTAGATCAATGATGATATTGTTTGATTTAAGATGATCGCCTGTGATCTGAGACGATTCTATACAATTGCAGACGATCCTGTCATATTCGGGATGATCTGGACTCTTACAAGCTTTAGAATCTTCATCAGACATCTATAATCAGGTGCATTCTCTCTTATTTAGTATATTCCTAGTATTTAGGATTCATTCATGCTTTCTGTATTCATATAAATCGACATTTCATATAGAATATCTTAGATTCATTATGGCCAACCTAGGGATATGAATGATTAAAGTACAATGAACACATCAAACCCATTCTCAACCTAGGCATAGAAAATACCACTCAAAGTTTCCTGGTGAACCCCACCATCCATTGAAAATTCACCCTTATACCCCTCCCCCGAGAAGCACGACCTTCAAAGGGCCTCTCATTCTGAGGTATTGTTCCATCCTTCTCAAATCCCCATTTTGGGCATGGATCCTTTAGCCTGAATGTAAGGACGCAAAAAATTTGGGTCAATACAGGACCCCCTGGTCATGGTTTCTTAGACCAAGACGATCCTGCAAGGGGTTTTTCACTAAATTCAAAAAAAAATATGCAAATCAACCTTAATATATTTGAAAGTAAACCAAAGGAGTTTATATATTTATCCTTAAATAATATTTCATTTCAAATCACTCTAGTTTTTTTTTTTGTATTTACATGGTGGAATCGGTAGCTGCCACAAATCTGGGCAAGCTGTCCTGCTTTTTATGGTCACCATAGTATTCTACGTTGTTCGCATCGAAAGCTTCCACATAGATCTTCATGGAGTCTTCCCCTATAACCACCATGCCACAATCATTTTAAACCTTTTACACTACTAAAAGCATTAGGAAATGGACAAGCGTTCAGTCTGGTGAGGCCTGAGATTTGAACCTTCGACCTTTGTCTCCCTTATGGGGTTTGGATGAACCAATTGGTCTACACCTCAAAGCTTTCAAATCACTCTAGTTGAAGTACAATATTTGCAATTAATATCAAAGGAGATATAATATTTTCAACATTACATAATTAAAATATTATCTTGAAAATATTATTATCTTCTAAATTTCTACATTAGAGAGTTATAAGGAATACTACACCAAAATTTAGAAGATTGAACTATTGAAAACTCAAAATTTAAAGGAAGCAAGAATATTGTTTGCTTGAGTTGGAATTAATAGCTTATACTTGTCTCATAGACACATTAAAGAAATAAGAGAAATCCAACCATAGAGAACTCCATCAAATTAATAAGTGCGTAGTTCAATAGATGAAATAAGGTGAAATAGGAGTTGATTATTATTATTTCCAAAACATTACCAAATCAACTCAAAAGATGAACTATTACCAATATTAGATTATATTCTAATCACTAGGGAGATATAAGGATCCTACAACACCTAAGTCTTAGAAAGGTCTTATCAAAGTAGTTCACAAACTCTAAACTAGGGATTCATAAGGTAGTTTACTACAAAGGATCTATCCAAAGTGTTCTTAAAATACTAAAGAGCTAAAGGAATTCTATCATATACTACAATGGAAAAAATAACAAGAGGGACATTTCATCACAATACACACTGAAAGAGGGATCAAGATCAAAATCCATCCAATATACCATATCAAATATGCAAAATCATTTCAAACTCAAACAAATTCATAGGTCAAAATTAAAAGGATATTTGGTATATTGATTTTGGTGCAAGTCATCACATGATAGGAAATCTACAATGGTTTGATTGCCTTGAAGTCACTAAAAATTACAGGTTAAAAATTACATATGGAAAATTCTATCACATACATGGATATGGGTGTGTAACACCTAGTAAATCATTTCCAAAATTTCTACTAAATAATGTAATATACGTCCCTGGATTATCATCTAATCTTATTTTAGCAGTAAATATAGTAGGGAGAAAGAGGATAATTGATTTTAGACACATAAATGGAGTTAATATGTGTCACATTATAAATAAAAATGATATTGAAGCCACTGGATCAATCCATAGAAATATATATGCTCTATATTCTATCAAAACTTCATAAGATATTGTTGTATTTCAAAAAATACTAATGCATTTCCTGAAGAACAAATTGGTGAGAACAAAGAACCTATATATCATAAAAGCAAAAGAATAAATAGAAGGTTCAAAATTAAAAGAATGAGAGGACAACAAAACTATGCACTACTTGGCCATCTACAAACTAAAGAAGAAGAAGAACCAGAACAAGATACTCATTCAAATTCAGACAAACAAGACAATGAAGGAAGCAAGAGAGGAGAGCTCAAATTCTAGAACGAATATGAAGATCCATATTGAAGACTAAAGTCTTCAATACCCAAATAATGTAATACAGGGGTGTTAGAGAATATATTACATTATTGGGTACATATCAATGTACCACCTTTGGTTCATTACTAGAGTAGGAGTTTGCTTTATAGTAAAGTTAAGTAGTTGCTTTAGCATTTGATAAACGCACAAGTGTTAGAATGTGCGATGATGTAAATGTGCATGTAGTCCACATGTACATGAGTCATAGGATAGAGTCAAAGGTAGATTAAGGGCCAAGGAACTTATATTCTTATATAAAGGTAATATAGTGAGTGAAAGAGAGAGGAGAGAATTTAGAGAGTGTGTAGCATAGATTGGTAGTGTGGTACAATTTAGATCTTTCAAAATAATTTATGAAGTGTTAATGTCCTCCATTATACTGCATTGTATTACTTTCACAAGATTTCATTATTGGCATATTTTTGAGTTATTGCAAACTTTTATCTTTTTTTTTTTTTTTCTGCATATTATAGTGCCATTATCATATAGATATCATAGCTTGATTATCTTGCATCTTGTGGTTTCATTTCCTATATCATATACTTAATAAAAGCTAACAAATTTTTGGAGGCAAATCATGTCTTCTTCCTCTTAGGAAGTTTTTTCATGGTTGGGTCTCTTTGGATGTGAGCCTTAGAACCAATTGAATCTTTACCTAGATCTGGATCTACTATCAACATGTTGTCTCCCTTTGCTTTGTCCATCTCTTGAATCTTGTTTCTATTTCATTTTAGCCCTTGTCTATACTTTTGAGGAGGAGGAGGTCTTGCCTCCTTGTTTTGAGCTATGAATTCAAAAGGGTTATCAAATTTATTCAATACCTATTCATTTTTTTTAAATCATTGGTCCACTTACATGAAGGAACATTGGATATTACTCTACCTTGGTCGTCTTGCTTGTTGCTCACCTGATTCGACGCCTAGAAATTTATCCCTATTGAAAATAATATTTTCGCACTCATGTTGGATTTTTTATAACCCTCTAGGAGGACCACAGACCCATGAGTCTTTGGCCCAAATGGGCCTCTTTTGTTGTTCTCCACTACTCGAACTCAATGCATGCAATCTCCACAATATCCAAGAGGTGCTCTAATGATGAAAAACTATAAAAATTGTAGGTTAACTTTTATTAAAACCCTCCATCTGCAAATGATTGCTTTGTTATTATTTTAAAATAATAAAAAGATAGTCATTTCCTAGGCCATGAGGTCTGGGACATATATATGTGCTTTAAAAAGTTTAAAGGTTAAAGTTTTTATAATATTTATTAAGATATAAAATTTTAATATAGATATATATTATATAACATTCTTTTATATTATAATAAAATATAATAAAAATATATATTAATTAAAAGGAAAGTAAGACTTTAGCTACTGACCGACAAAAGTCAAAGGGTCTTGGGAAATATATATGTGCTTTAAAAAGTTTAAAGGTTAAAGTTTTTATAATATTTATTAAGATATAAAATTTTAATATAGATATATATTATATAACATTCTTTTGTATTATAAGAAAATATAATAAAAAAATATATTAATTAAAAGGAAAGTAAGACTTTAGCTACTGACCGAAAAAAGTCAAAGGGTCCTACAATGTATTGTATAAATTCAAAAACTAAATAAATAAATAAATAAAATAAGAATTAATATGCTTGTGCAACTATTCTCAATGGACTGTTTTTAATGTTGTAACTACCCATTTATGAATTCAAAACCTGTCTAGAGAATCTGAAAGTACTTATATGATCTGATTGTCGAGAGAATCTTGAAAGTCTTTATATGATTTGATTCGTTAGAATATTTGAAATTTGAAAGATTAAGTAGTACATTGAGTTGGTGATGTAATTCAATTTACTTGATTTCTAGTAAAATCTCATAACTTGCTAGGAGGCTATGAGCTGGGCAAGGAGTTCTGGGTAGAATGTTGGGCTATTGCTACTTGATTTTGAAAAAACCTATGACAGAATTTAATGGGATTTTATTTTGATGGCTCTTTAAGCTTTTGGCTTTCCTCAAAACTTTTGTAAGATGGTTAGGGTCCTTTTATACGATGTTGTCACTTATATAGATGTTAATGGCTTATTTTTTGATCCTATTTATCTTCAGAGGTCTATTCGTCAAGGTTGTCCTTTAGCGTTAGCTCTCTTTGTTATTGCCAGTGATGCCCTTTACTATTTGCTTAGACATTATTTATATTATCCTAAGGTGCAAGGCATTACTCTTCCGAATGGTGATGACCTTCTTAATGTGCAATTTGCTGATGATACTAACATTTTTGTTTCCTTAGATGAGTAAAATATGAATAATTTGTTTCATGTTCTATCCATTGTTCAAAGTGCTTCTGGTGCTAAGATTTCCTTTCCCAAATCAATTTTGCTTGGCTGGGATTGAAATCCTCCTTCTTGGTTTTCTAGATTTCATATTCAACGGGGAGGAACTATGAAGCATGTTTGTTATCTTGGTTTTCCCTTTGCAATGGATCCTTACCTCAAAGATATGTGGGACTGGGTTAAAACAAAACAATTGGCAAATTATGCAAATGGAACAAATTTCCATTGTCTATTATTGGTCGGTTTCAGGTCTGCCAAAAAAATTTGTCCTCATATTCCACTTATTTTGCTTCTACTTGGCTTTTTTTGCCTATCAGGTGGATGTGATTCAGAAATATATCCGCAGATTTTTATGGTCAGATGGTCAAGGTGGGACTAAAAGGCACTTAGTTAATTGGAGGTGGTGTACTTCTGAAAAGTTGAAAGGTGGTTTAGGACTGAAAAATCTTAAATTTCAAGGCATTGCATTATCCGTTAAGTGGATTGTGAAATGTTTAGATGGCAGCGAACCTTGGAAGGTTCTGGTCAGATATAATCTTTCCAATGTTGTCCCTCATAAAGTTAAATTCTCGAAAAACTTGCACATTACGAATATTCTCTTTGTAATGTTTCATGTTGTACTTGCTGGATCAGTAGTTTTTCATAGTATTTGGAGGGTCTGGGAAATGGTTCATGATAAATGTTGAGCAAGGTGCAGCAAAAGAATTGCCAAAGTATTGTCATTGTTGTCAACACAGTCAGATTGATGCAGTTGATGCAGTTCAGAGGTCATTCAGATCAAGTGCAAAAAGTTTCAAGGAAAATAGAGGTGACCCAGATTCAGAAACTGGCAAAAAGAGACAAGGAAGAAAACTGTCGCGATATCGCGACATGTTTTCTGTCGCGATTTCGCGACATGGTCGAGGAGAGAGAAGGCGCAGCCGAAAATGTCACGATTTTGCGACATGTCGAGTTTTCGTTGAGGAGAGAGAAAATGTGTCGCGATTTTGTGACAAAAAGCAGGAGAGAGAAAATGCACGCCAAATTGTCGCGATTTTGCGACATGTTCGAGGAGAGAGAAGATGCGAGCAAAACTGTCGTGATATCGCGACATGGCAGAGGAGAGAGAAGATGCGAGCAAAACTGTCGCGATATCACGACATGGCAGAGGAGAGAGAAAGTGAAAGGTAAACTGTCGCGATTTCGTGACATGCTGGCAGAGAGGGAAGCAAGGTGAAAAGATGTCACGATTTCGTGACATAAACGGAGAAAAGGAGCTAGCAAAGAAAAGTGTCGTGATATCGCGACACGTCGGGTTTTCGCAACCCAAAGAGGAGAGAGAATGCTCAGCAACAAAGGTGTAGCGATATCGCTACATGTTGAAATGAATGGAAACAAAGGTGTAGCGATATCGCTGCATGATGAAAATACATGGCACAAAGGTGTAGCAATTTCGCTACAATTAGGAAGTGTAGAAAACAAAGATGTAGCGATTTCGCTACAAGTAAAAAATTCACAAGAAGAAGGTGTAGCGATATCGCTACATGTTGAAACAAAGAGAAACTAAGGTGTAGCGATTTCGCTACATGTTGAAACGAAGAGAAACTAAGATGTAGCGATGGCGCTACATGTTGAAACAAAGGGAAACTAAGGTGTAGCGATTTCGCTACTGCATGGAGCAAAGAGCCGAAAGCATCGTGATTTCGTGATAAGAAGGATGATGACATCAGCAAGAGCCGGAAGCATTGTGATTTCGTGACATGTTCCATTTTCGTTGGGTTTGGCAAGGAGAGTTGTACGGAAGAGAAAAGTGTCATGATTTCGTGACACGTTCCATTTTCGCTGGGTTTGGCAAGGAGAGTTGTACGAAAGAGCAAAGTGTCATGATTTTGCGACATGTTCCTTTTTCGCTGTTGCTGGCAAAGAAGAGTGTACAGAATCCGGAAGTGTCACGATTTCGCGACAAGCAGGATGATGACGTCAGTAAAGTTGAAAAGTGTCACGATTTCATGACAGGATGAAATGAAAGCTGTAGGAAGCCGAAAGCGTCACGATTTTGCGACAACATTGATGATGACGTCAGCAAAGTTGAAAAGTGTCACGATTTCGCGATAGGATGAAAGGAAAGCTGCTGGAAGCCGGAAGCATCACGATTTCATGACAGCATTGAGGATGACGTCAGCAAAAGTTCAAAGTGTCGCGATATCGCGACAAGATGCAGGGAAAGCTTGCAAGAGCCAAAATTGTCATGATTTCGCGACATGCTTAAGGATGACGTCAGCAAAAGTTCTAAGTGTCGCGATATCGTGAAATGAACAAAAGAAAAGCTTTCAAGGCCAAAATGGTCATGATTTCGTGACAACCTTCAGGGTGACGTCAGCATAAGTTAAAAGTGTCGCGATTTCGCGACAGGTAACAGTCTGGCAGGTAAAACCCGCAGGAGCATGCAAGGTGACACGTGTCGGAAAAAGCAGACAGTTAAACATTGACAGGTGTTGGACATGCAATGCAACAGCCAAACATGCATAATTGAAATGCATTCGAAAAGCCAAATATGAAGGATAATAAGAGCATTCGAAAGGTCGTATTTGCATGCATTCTAACAGACGTATTTGAAGCATACAGAAAAGCTGAACATGAATCAAAAAGCTTTCAAAGAATTGCATATGGAGAAAAGAAAAGGCACTCGAACAGCCGTATGTTTCTGCATTCAAACAGTCACATTATGGATAGGAGTAATGAATTCAAACAGTTGGAGAAGGTCATTCGACTGCATGCCAAATTGAAATGTTATAAAAGAATAATCGTACATAGAAGATATTGCTGTTGTTAGAGATAAATTGCTATAAAAGGAGAGTTAGAAAAGAATCAAGATAAAAATAAGCAGAGCCGTGAGAGTGTGCAGAGTTGGGTTAATTGCAGACCAGTCAGGGTCGTGCATAAAGTGAAGACATTTTTATGTCATTCTAAATTTATCAGAATTGCAGTCCAAGTTGGTGCTTGGTACTAGGAGTTGGTGCTCCATCTGATGCAACAAATAATTACAAGGGTTGGTGCTCCTTCCAGTTGGTGCTGGTAAATTGTTTGTAAAATTGATTTTGCAAAGAATGGATTTGGATTGGAGTCCAAGCAGTCATTTTTGAGGAGTAGCCAAATTGGTGAACCTCGGTATATTGAGTGTTGTGGTGTGCTCTCTTGTCAAGTTGTTTTTCAGTTGTCAAGTTCTCTTTATTTCATATTAAATGCTGTAGATATAAAAATTAATAGCTACACTGATTCACCCCCCCCTCTCAGTGTCATTGTGTAATCATCAATAAAATTGTTATTGAGAATTTTTCTGGGCACAATGTTGGTTTTTATTTTAAATTTGGTTCTATTTGGTGGAATCTTTGGTACAATAATAAGCCTCTTGCTCTTATCAGAGGTTGTTCTGCTAAAAAATGGGCAGCCAAAGGTATTAATACTTTTAATGATATATTGGTCAACGGTAATATCATGCCTTGGGAATGTCTTAGTTTCATGTATGATCTTCCACAATCTCAGTGGAGGACATATTCTTTACTAAGGCTTTCCTTTTTTCAGCATGGACGACATGTTTTTATTGATGATCTTTAGCAAGTTTATGATTCTTGTAAGTGGTCCGATGGTACCAGACTCAAGTGCACTAAGGCTAAACTATTGTATATTCTCTTACATGATGCTTTTGGTATTGTTTGTCATGTCAACAGTAGTTGGCAAAGTTGGCAACTGGATCTCACTGTTAATCAGATTCAAAGCATTTTTTAGCACTTATGGTCCAGTCCATTAGAGCCTAAAAAGGCTTGTTTTAGATGGATGCTTTTGTTACAGAGGCTGCCAATCAGTAGAGAGCCTCATCATTATTATATATGTTCTTTATGTTGGATTCCAGATACATTTGATCATATATTTTTTGATTGTCTCGTGAAATTTGGAGTTTTGTTTTTTCTACTATGACTGGTTGGAACATCAGTAAAGTGCCTATTAGGAAGCATATCTTATTTGGCTTCATTCCTCAAATGCATCACTTTTTTAATATATTTTGGTTAATTTTATCTACTAAGATTTTATGGCATATTTGGTCTGCTAGAAATGATGAATTATTTCGACAAGTTATGAGAATCCTTACTGAGTCTCTGAGAAGACTCACAAGGCTAAAAATTTTGCTATAGGTTGTGATGATAACTTTCAAGTCCAAATTCAGATCAAAGAATTCTCTTTTCTTTCCTCATATTCAAAAGCTTCATTTTCATATTGACGGCTATTCTTAAGTGCTTTTGATTCAACATTATCTTCAGATGTTTGTTTCAAATTAGAATGCCAAAAATGATCTCAACTTATAGTTTCTTTTATGCAGATTCGATGTTCCTTCCTATTGCTGCCTTGGTTTTTGGGATGATAAAGATATTTTGTAATGGGTTTTACTGGGTATTTGTTCATAGTTCTAGTTTTTATAATATTTTTTTATATAATTGATATATATATTCTGTAGTTTTTAGCCTTCAAGCGGATGCTTTTTACATTTTTGTTTTGATATTAATGAAGTAAACGATATTTCATTTCAAATGTTGGTTTGTTTTATTTTCCTAAAATATAAATTCTAATTATAGGAGCAAGCCTATAAAACAACAGTACAATAATATGCATCACAATTAAGTATACTAATAACATTTACATATATCGATGAAAAATATTATATAAGTAAGATATTTTTTTCTATTAATAGTATAAAAAAATAGATTTTAATGTTTGATAAGATTATAGTTTATTTGAGATTATTTTAGAAAAAATATTGTTTGTTTGGTTGTCTCAAAGGATTCCAATCTTATACTTTTTCTTTAAATTTTTAATGTCTTTATAGTTAAATACACTTAAGTTTAAAAAAATTAACTAATAATAAATTACTACAAATTTTACAAATAAATGAAGTTAAAATTTTAACTATTTCTAATGAGGGATGATATACCTAATTCATATTTATTGGAAAAATAGTATAAATGCAGGTGATAGAAGGATTGGATTATGGAATATATAATAAAATGAAAATTTATATTTCATTATAACAATAAACAAATTTTTTTGGTAGGTGAAATTGCTTAGATATGGGTTTTAAATGGATCCCAAAACCAATTACATAAGGGAATAACATAATAGTAGCAATAAAATAAGGTGGACTCGCTCAGAGATCAGCGACAAACAAGACAAAATAGACTAGAACAACATCTGATTAAGTTGAGTGTCCATATGAAGCAACTCAGGCACAAGGACTCAAAATGGGTAATACCCACGCAGGAGTTGTTGAAGAAAAAGTGGCATCTGAAAAAACTACAAAGGACCCACACCAAAATACCCATGCAGGGGTTGCTGATGAAAATAGCATCTAAAAACTGTAAAAAACCAAACCAAAATACCCACATAGCGGTAGGAAGAGAACTGGTCATAAATCCCATGCAGAGGCAATGGAGGGACCCAATACATTTGGTTAAAATTTCACCTAGGGGATCAAAAGACCAATAGCACAAAGGAAAAACAAAATGAAAACAACCACTACACAACATAGCCCCATACCTAAGCATTTGTAATATCTTCATTTGCAAAAACATTCTTAATGTGGTTCTTGAGCAACAACTTGAGGGTGTCACGAGCCAGCCTTGGAAATTTATGTACTTCATAGGAAGGAATAGAGTGTAACAAAATAAATAATTTATTGCAAATAAAATGGTCACACTGGAAATACCAGACCCATAATTGGAGAAGCTAGCCTCCCACAACCTGTGAACAAAACTTTCAAGCCATATCATTAGCAACAACATTTAAAACTTCTTGAGAAAATTTTTCCTTCTAGATGGACAAAATTTTATGGAGAACTCCCATATTGGCAATAATGTCAACAGGTTTGTTGGCTTCATGATACACATGATTGACCAAAATATTGCTGAAATTTTGGATAAATTTTTTAGCTTCCTGAATGATAGTCCTCACATTCCATGAAGGAATCTTGCTATTTTTGATAGCATTTGTAATATTCAATGAGTCTCCTTCAACATGAAGATTACCTTTGTAGTCTTTGAGAATTTCTAACCCTCTCCAAAGGACACAATATTCAGTGAAAATATTGGTTTGAAACCCTAGGTACTTAGCACAGGCCATAATAATTTGATCACTGTGATCTCTAACAAGACCACCCACACCTGCATACCTTAGGTTTCCTTTGGAATCTCCATAAAAATTATTTTTTAGGCACCCTATAGGGGGAGGAATCCAATAAGCACCTACTCTATGATGGGGGGCTGAGGGACTGGAGCTTGAATTATAGGGAATTTTCAAATACATGAACATAGCATACTCCAATGTAGAATCAGCAAGATTGGGACAAGGGAAAAGATTAGAGTTTTCAACAGCAAAATAAATAGCTTTATTGGCAACTAAGAGAGGATCATTTGAAGAAGAGAAAAAAACTTGGTTGTTTCTTTCAAGTCACAGTTGCCAAAAAATGTGATGAAGGCACACTTTCTATAAAGAGGATAGTCTAATATTTTTGAAAGGAGTAGGCCATTGAAGGAAAAGATAAGTCAAGGAATTAGGATGAACCCAGGAGATGTGGAAAGTGGTCATAAGATGATCCATATCAGTCTCGAAAAAAGAGCATTTCAAAAAAATATTAATAGATTCCCAGGTAGCCATGCATAGGTAACATCTATTAGGGATAACCATACCTATTTTCATAATGTTATCAGTCGTGAGGATCTTATTTTATATGGTCAACCAGCTAAAAAATACAACTTTCAAAATGAGGCATTTGATCCAAACAAGGTTGAAAGGAGTGTGGATAATTTAGAAATTAATAGTTAGGCTATGAGCAGAACTGACGAAAAAAATCCTAGAGTCAGTTTCTTTCCAAAAGGGGGAATCAAAGGAATTACCAGTAGGGATAGAAATTGCATTCAACATGGTTTTTAGAATTTTTGTAGATTCTATGGCTTGGGCATTGGCATTAGTGATTTGAAAATCTTTTCATTTTTTAGGTTTAGTGGATATATCAATAGAATATTAAACTTTGTTGTCAATTAAGGTGTCCAAGAAGGGTGGAAGCACAAAAACCACATTGTTTTCCATGAGTGGTTGGTTTGTGATCCACCTGTCAGTCTAAAAATTTATTTTACTTCTTGTACCAAGTTTCCATCACAAATTGATTTACAAATATTTGGGAATATAAATATTTTAGAATACTATTTTTTTAATGTTAGATTTAACACAAGCGGATATAATTTGGTTAAGGTAATATAATGATAAGAAATAAGTATATATATATATATATATATATATGTGAAATACATTTTGATTAAAATTTATGTCATGTTTTTTAATGTGGTTATGTGTACAAGTCAATTTGATTATAAGAGTTACTCAATGAACATGAGTTCATTTTTCTTTTAAGCATTAATTGTTTGTTTCATTTCACAAATTAGGATAAAAATATATATCCAATAATCCTTGTTTAAGGGAATCCACCAACTAATTTTACATAGTGTAGATGATGTTGAGTTTGCAATTAGTTATCCTTTAGTTTCTTTTTTAATTTTCTTAATTTTATTAGTAATATACTTGTATAAGAGAAGTATACAATTTAGTATTATATATCTATATATTATATATATAGATATTATATATATATATATATATATATATATATATATATATATATATATATATAGATAGATAGATAGATAGATAGATAGATAGATAGACAGACGGATAGACATATTCAAGGATTGGAGTGATACTTGAGATAATATCATTTGTAAAATAAAATCATCGGAGGAAATATTCTACTAATACATCTTAAAGTCTAAGAAAAAACACAAGTGAGGATGCCAATATCTGTAATAGATTTTATAGATCTATAGAGAGAGTCACAATGGTTTTATTCTAAGAAATGAAAAAACACGAAGGATTCAAACCATGGACTTTCTATTTAGAGTTCTAGGGTCTTCACCGTTAGGTGCAATTGATTGAATTATTAAGTTTGACATATCAAATATGAAGACCTTGTATTCAATATAAAATATAATACTATTGTAATCAAAGATATTAGCCCACTTAGCTTGGAATGTTAAGTTTTTTATATCAAATATGAAGGCCTTGTGTTATAGACAAAATAGAATACCATCGTAATCAAAGATATTAAATCATTTGAATCCTTTTACCTTCAAGCAATACAAATAAAAATTATATAAAACATTACAATTAATGACTAAATTCCAACAAATGAAGGAATATAATTGTACGATCCTAAAAAGCATACACCTAAGCTATTTGCATCATCATATCAAGCGTAAAACCATAAAAGCATAAATATAACGAATTAAAAAACATAAGATATTTTTTATTAATTCATGGTGCAATCTGGTTACAGATAGGTCCCTCTTAGGGATACCAAATGCTTGATACAATGATTACAAATGGGAATAGCCCCTGAATGAGGATGGTGTACTCTGCAGGCTCCTTATATTCGATACAAATTTTCTCAAGGGCTTACTGATGCCTTCTTATCACTTGCTTGGAGGGATCCGATGCCAAATATGTTTTCCTTAGTCTTGGAACCTGTAATTTGTGTTCAAGAAACAACATGGAATGATCAATAGCATATGTAGTCTCTCATGATGGGGCTCTCTTTGAAGATCTGCATGAAATTATATAAAAGCATGATACAAGCATAAAAGTGCAAATATAAGCAAAAATACATAAATAACTAAGAAATCATTGTACAAATGCAATGGAAAAGTAGATCTATGCTAATATAATTTGATAAAGAAGGAATAATGAGAAATATATGCTAAAAACTTAATAAATGATGACTCAAAACCTAGCCGTTATCGCTTAGGGCGACTGTGACTACAAGCCACTATCGAAGATAGAGACCACAAACTATGATGTTTTTCCTCCCAAACCAGGGGTTGTGACACTCAATACTTCATCCAAATTGATGTTCAAGGGTCGTCTTCATGTCTAGATACTGATTGGTGGTGAAAATCGTGTTGAACTAGATGCTTGAATGGTGCATTGTCATTGCTCAATCGGATAGCACTTCCTTACTCAAGGGGATGTGAAATTGTTCTCCAATTCTCTAGGGCTTCACTGCACAAAAACTCAGATCTTCAAGGTGTTTTATTTTTCTTTGGAGGATGCATATATAGACCTCCAAAATTCCATATCTTGGCTTCTTGGAGAAGCCAATATCTAGATCTGCATGTAACTGGTCATTAGAGAGGAAGGCTCAATTATAGATTTGCATTAAAGGGGCAATCAGGAGTAGCTCTAGGATATTCACACCAAAAACCACTCAAAAACCATGTAAGTGCAGTCATTGTCCATGATTTAGGTCCTCATCATGACCAGTTTGTGTTTTAGTGCTAGCCACTGTCCAAAGCAACGTCTAGCCATGGCCTCTCTGAGATTCAATGGCCTATATTTATGACCACTCTGGTCGATAGTGGCTATGTCTGAATGGGTCAGAACTGCCATTTTTGAGTGGTTAGTACCATTTCTAGTCCTTGGAAAGGTTTAATATTAGTCATATGGTCTTCGAATGTGCCCATATGAGTAGTCTCCTAAACATGACACATTTTAGGTGTCTATAGATACCCTTTTTTTTAATGCATTGTGGGAAACACAACAATAAATAAAAATAGACCACGTAGGGCCATATTGTAGGGTGTATGATGACCATTGATCTGATAAACATTGGATATCCCAGTCATATGAAATGTGTGCATCCTAGAATCATTACTTCCAATAGGATGGAAGGCTTAAATTTGCAAAAGATTTCATAAATCTTGAGGTGATCGGGTATCCTTGGTGCTACGATTGGTTTGAAATGAGGAGAGTGTCAAGATTAACTATCATATTTGCTTTTTCCCCAGCAAAGGGTAATTGTGTGATAGTTATTAGAAATTATTCGTAAGATAAACACAATTTGACATGATCGAGTGATCCTTTGTTGAATTTGACTATGATTGTTGATATTATGACTACAAAGTGATAGATATCCAAACTTATCTTGAAGGGAACCCCAAAGTGATAGATGATATTTTGAAGTATGAAATCTGCAATTCATGGTCATATCATTGACGTTAAGGGACCACTTCCACCCATTTGGTGAAATAATCAGTTTTTATCAAGATAAACGTATGTCAGCCCGAATATGGGGGAGATGTTAGCATATTTTATTATTAGGTTGATTAAAATTAGCACCTCCAATGTGCTCTCCAAATTTTGGGTAGTTAGCCAACAAATTTAGGTGGTTCAACTAAATTCGAACCACTTCTCATTTGTATTTATTCATCTCATATTATCAATACGATTGCTGAGCATTTCATATACTTTACATACTCTGAAATTTATATGGTACCAGAGCCATGGATTGGACTGGGCAGATAGAAGGGGTGAGCCACATAAGGGTCGAGGTGACATAGGATGTAGAGAATTTTGAAGCCATACACGTAGCCTGAGCACGAGGCCTGAGGTGACAAAAGATGCACAAAACATTGAAGCTACACACGGTTTGAGGAGATTTTGTTTGGCCTACTGACAGGACACAGAACCTGATAGATGCGGTTGAATGGATGCTGATAGGCCACGAGGCTCGAGGATAATTTTATTGGACTATTGACATGGAAAACAAAGGACTGTTGACATGGCAAATAGAGGATTGTTGACATGGAAGATAGATGACTGACAATGTGGTAGATAGAGTACTTTTGATGTGGTAAACAGAGATGACGTGGTAGATAGAGGACTAACAACATGGCAGACAGAGAGCAGACAACTGGACAGACATAGGATAGACAACTGGGTAGAGTTCGAGGTGACAAAAATATGAATAGTGATCACCCAAAGGCAGAAGACTCTCCGTGCCCGCTGCCTTCAAAGCACATATCGTGCTTTCTTTTTCCAACGTGCCCTCTAGTGTAGTTGGTGTTGGGCTTGCCTTGCGTATACAAGTTCCATGGGTCAAATCCCACCATGGATATTTGCTTCTTTTTTCAACTGTTCATGCTGCCCGTGCCCTACCATGGTTGCCCACGCTACCCGCGACATTTTTTTGAAAGCAAAAATTGATTTTTTTGCTAAATCCTACTAAATTGCTAAGTTTTTTTGCTAAAATTTTGTTTTTTTGTTGTAAAATTTGTTCCAGGTGTTCACATTACTTCAGGAGGGGTATTTTTAACCAGTTTTTTGCCACCACGCCACAAGGAGGGGCTATTTGTTGAGGTATTTTTTCCAAATACTTCGATTTTCTCCCTCATTTTTTGGAGTGATAAGTTGTGCTTTTTAAATAATTGGCATTATTCCCATTTTTTTCCTACTCATTTTTTTTTGCAACAAAGAGGGGGGAATTACAACACTTTCCTTTTGTAAAAATATAAGACAAAGGGAGAATAAAATTCTAAAACAATAAAAAAATTGGTATTGTAAATAGGTGCATTTTCGGTGGAAACCGACACCTCATATAGGTTCAAAAATTTATGGGCATTTGTGATTTTATTTTGCACTTAACTTTGTTGCTTTCTTGCAAATAATTATCACATATATAAAAAAAAAAAGTAAAAGACCCCAAATTCATACACATATTTGTGCAATTTATTGCACAACAACGTTTGGTATCTATGATACCTCTATTTCACACTTACAGGTAATGTTGTTGTGCTTTGGACTACTATATTCACCACCTAATATAGTTGCAACAACGACGTATGAATTTGTTATCTATCAATCATCAGAGAGAAATAAGGCAAACCAGTTCTATTGTTCACTTAATTTCATACCCACATCATGATTGTTGTTAGGCAAAAATCCCGACAAAGGTTTTTCCAAAGTGTTTAGGGGAAGTTATACCCCACGCATGCAGAATACAATTTCTATGGTAGGTTTCATAAACAACATGATGCCATTTCAGTATCGCCAAAATTTAATATGTTGTGCTTCTCAAATACGCTTATAGTCTCCCTCACATAAGGGTGGGTACATATTGAGTGGCATATTATTAATATATACCTACAGTCTCCCTCACATAAGGGCGGGTATATATTTAGTGGTTATGATATATAGATTTGGCAGGTATAAAGAAAGGGAGACCAATTGGTTATATAAGAAACCTTCATAATGGCCATTGTTCACAAGTATCTCTCATATTCACATTTTTTGAAAGGTCCAAACTTTGTTCCATGGAAAATAAAGATGAGAGCCATTCTTCAAGTGGAAGATTTATGGGATATAGTGACTGGCACTACAAAATACCCTCGGACAGTAGGAACAAATCAAGATTCTTGGGATAAGAAGGACAAAAGAGGTCTTGTATTTATCTTGCTTGATACTACATATGAGGTGCAACCTCATATTTGTGATGCAAAAACCAGTAAGGAAGCTTGGGATGCTTTGATCACTATATATGAAGGAAAAATCAGTCCACTATTATTCATATTCAAACTCTACTACATACTCTTAGTATGAATTCTGGGGAGACAGTTGATCTATTCCTTTGCAGAGTGGCAGATTTGAAATCCAAATTGAATGCCATGGGAAAACTAGGATATGATGATATTTTGAATTTAGTCATCTTGAGAGCATTGTCAGATTCCTAAAAAATGTTGATCACTTCTCTCAATATTTCTGGTAGACAAGTAAGATTTGTAGAGCTGGTAAATTTTCTTCAAACTGAGGAGGCAAATCAGGTTCAGAAATATGAGGTTCTAGATAATGCCCTCTCAACCCAACAAAAGGGTAAGAAACAATGCCAGTTTCAAAAAGGGGGCTCTTCTTCCAAAGGAAAAGGGAAGCAAAATCAGTAGAAAGATAAACAATATTTCAAGATTTATGATATGAATAACCATGACACCAACAGGTGTTGGTTAAAAAACAAGCAAAAAAATGACCAACCGCCTAAGAATAAGGGCAAAGAGAAACATAAATACAAAAAGAAACATAAGCAACCTAAGGGCCATGTTGCTTATGCTAAATCCAACTCAGAATCAGATTCTCCTAGGTCTGATTCAGATTCTAACTCTGAAAGAGCACACAAGGTGCTCATGACCCATACTTCATCTTCCTAGATAGATCTTGTATGGTACATTGACTCAGGAGCTAGTAAGCACATGACTAGGGACAAATCATGGTTTGACACCTTTGAGGAGAAAGAAGGTAAACCAGTCACTATTGCTGACAATAAAGTCTACCAAGTGAAGGGTGAAGGGGATGTTTCTGTCTATATTTCATATGGTAAATGTCAGATAGAAAGGTCCTCTATGTTCCTAGATTAGCCAATAATTTATTGTCTATTCCACAAATTTTGGATAGAAATATGGAGGTTGTGTTTCGAGTTGTGAAATTTAAGAAGAGATGTTTTATAACTCACAGAGGTAAACATGTCGCAACTGGATCCTACAAGCATGGCTTGTTCATAGTAGATGCCCTTTCAATGCCACATGTTGCTCTGGAAAAAACTACAAAGAAATCCACTTCACTCTGGCATAGACGTTATGGACATCTAAGCTCAGGATATTTGCTTTAATTGCACAAATATGAGATGGTGAAATGTCTTCCTCACCTCTCCTATGTCTTACCAGTTTTCTCAAATTTCTTAGCAGGGAAGCAACACCAAGTACCTTTTGAATCTAGCTCCTCCAGAACTACGAAACATCTAGAGTTAGTGCACACCGATCTGTGTGGTCCTATGCCAACCAACTATGGTGGAAAGAAGTATTTTCAATTGTTTGTTGATGATTACTCATGTAAGATGTGGGTTTTATTCCTTTCATTGAAATTAGAGGCTTTTATGTACTTTCAACAATTCAAGAAACTTGTTGAGAAGGAGTCGGGATGTTTCATAAAAACCCTCCACTCAGATCGGGGGGAATACACCTCTGAAGAATTTTAATTATTTTTTAAATAACATGGGATTAAGAGACAACTGACTACAACCTATACACCTCAGCAGAATGGAGTTGCAGAGAGAAGAAATTGTTCCATTATGGAAATGGTTTGATGTATGCTAAAAGGAGCACATCTTGAGGATCAGTATTGGGAAGAAGTAGTAAACACAACGTCATACCTTCTAAATAGAGCACCCACCAGAGCTCTACAAGGAAAAACACCACAAGAAGCTTGGAGTGGTAAGAAACCCTCCATTTATCATCTAAGGGTTTTTGGATGTAAAGCATTCATGCACATTCCAAAATAGAAAAGAAAGAAGTTAGATGAGAAGACACTACAATGTATTTTTCTTGGTTATGATGATTTTTCAAAAGGATATCGTTTGATAGATCCTATAACCAAGAAAACACATATAAGTAGAGATGTAGTATTTTATGAAGCTTCCACATAAGATATAACATCTAAAAATGTATACCTTGAAGAAGAAGAAGAACCTAAGAAAGAAATATCATCTCCAAAGAAGAAGGTTCCAAAGTGGTATACTAGTACATTGAGAGATTCTAAAATAAATACACTTCTAGATCTAACTCAAGATCATCCATGCACTCGAAGTATGACACGACATAGAAGAGCAGAGGCATCATATTTAGATGTTGATGAGATTTACCAATAGTTTGATGATCTATCTGTAGATGCAGAGGAAGACAAAGATACAGATATAGATAATGAACAAATATATATGACAACATTGGATGAAAATGAGCCTGTAACAGTTCAATATGCACTTAGTGAGGCTCAGTGGAAGGTTTCTATAGAAGCAGAACATAAATATCTCATGAAAAATAAAACCTAGAAGCTAGTCAATCTACCTACAAAAAAGAAACCCATTGGCTGTAAATGGGTGTTCAAAATAAAGTATAAAATAGATGGTACTATTGATAAGCATAAGGCCTATCTTGTTGCAACGGGATATGCTCAGAAAGAAGGTATATATTATGAAGACACTTTTGTCCCTACTACAAATATGACTACCATTAGAGTACTTTGTGCCATGGTATCTCAGTTTGGGTGGAAGCTACATTAGATGGATGTGAAAAGTGCCTTCTTAAATGGTGACTTACAAGAAGAAGTATACATGACTCAACTATAAGGATTTGTAGTTGAAGGGCAAGAACATAAAGTTTACAAATTAACCAAATCCTTGTATGGGCTCAAACAAGCTCCTCGAGCTTGGTACATCAAGATAGATAGTCACCTATTGTAGCATGGATTCAAAAGAAGTCCTTTTGATGTGAATATTTATATCAATAACAATGGTTCTGATATAGTGATTCTGGTGTTATATGCAGATGATCTGATCATAACGGTAAGTTAAGAGAAGATGATTGATGTAGTAAAAGATGATTTGAAACAATCCTTTGAAATAATATATCTAGGACTTCTTCACTATTGTATTGGTTTGGAAGTAACTTAGAAAGAACACCATATCATAGTTACACAAAATAAGTATTGCAAGACATTAGTTGAAAAATATCAAATGACTAACTATAATTCTAAAACAACTCCAATGGAATAAGGACTTAAGTTATCACGATATGATAAATCACCTCAAGTAGATGGTACTCTCTATTGATAGCTGATTGGGAGTCTCCTATATCTAACCAATACCAGGCATGATATTAGCTTTGCTATGGGTTATCTTTTGCAGTTCATGCAGGAACCCAAAGTAATTCATTGGAAAGCAACAAAAGAGTTCTACATTATGTCCATGGTACAACAAATTTTGGCTTGGAATATAAAAAGAATAACAAGTTCTATCTACAAGGATACATGGACTCTGACTATGCCAGATCCATTGATGATGAAAAATCAACTCTGAATACATATTTCATCTTGGGTCTGGTCCTATCTTGTGGTATAGCAAGAAGTAGCAAGTGGTTGCTATCTCATCTATAGAGGAAGAATATCGAGCTACTAGTGGAGCAGTCTGCGAGCTAATATGGTTACATCGCATTATTACAAACATGGGTCTTCTAATGAGTCTTCCACTAAATTTATTTTGCAACAATCAAGGTGTTTTGGATCTTGTCAAGAATCCAATTTTTCATGATTGCACCAAACACATCGACATTCGATGTCATTTTATTCGTGATGAATTTCCAAAGCACAAAATATAGCTCCAATACATTCCTACTGATGCTCAAGTTGTAGATATCTTCACCAAAGCAGTTGGATGCATCAAATTTGAATTTTTTCACAATATCCTTGGGATTTTCCAATAATTTAATAAGGGGGGATGTTAGCACATTTCATTATTAGGTTAATTAAAATTACCACCTCCAATATGCTTTCCAAGTTTTGGGTAGTTAGCCAATGAATTCGGATGGTTAAACTGAATTCAAACCACTTCTCATTTGTATTTATTCATCTCATAATATCAATACGATTGCTGAGAATTTCATATAAATTGCATACTCTAAACTCTATAGGAGAGATATTTCCAATTAAATCAAGACCCAAATGATAAAATTTCCAATTTTCCTGAATGGGTTGTAAGACCTACAATGACAGGTGCATTAGATTTACATGATTCTAATAGTTGGTGCACTTCTTGACATACTCACAACAATCCTTTTCCATGGTGGGCCAATAATAATTTATTCGAAGGATGCACTTGATGATATCCATACCACTAAAATGACCATCGCATGTACTGTCATGAGCTTGAGAAATAATCCAAGCTGATTCTTGGGGTTTGAGACAATAAGGAGGACTCCATCAAAGCTTTGATGGTACAATATATCTCCTAGCAAGACATATCTTGTCACATTTTTTGAATGCTCATTTTGCAACCTACGACAATCCATGTGGGATGCTTCCAATATTAATAAAATCTTGTAATTGGCCTACCCAATCCTGATAAGCTAGAACCTCGATAGAAAATATGATTTGTTATCCTTTGTAATTTGATGTGCACAAATTTAGTTTGAGAAACAACCATGTGGTGAATGGTGACCATTCCCCGTAGGACCTTGCGAGATCAAAGACCTTTAAGGCATATTCTTTAGAAAATCTATGGCTTTATAGAACCACTCATGATTTAGTTCTATATGAATCATGTTGAATGATTCTTTATTTTCTAAAGCCTCACACTACATCACTGATTGTGAGAGCATCTTCACATGAATGGTGATGAAAACAAAAGACAGATTCTGAGGGATCAAGGATCCTAAATATGCCATAGTGTTTGCAAATCTATTGGATGTGTGAGGGATTTCCTCGATGTCACACTATTCTAGTTGGGCTAGATAAGTATCAATAAGCTCTTTGTAAGCTTTCAAGACTGGACACCTGCATTGAAATAATCCCTTAACTTGGTTAACAATGAGAAGGGAGTCACCGAAGATTTTTAGTTTTTTAATCTTCATAGTAATTGTTGTTTGGATATCCAAGATCAAGGCTTCACATTCAACATTGTTCTTTGTGCAAGGGAAGTCTAGATTACATGACAAGGGTATTAGAGCACCTTGCAGTATGACAAACACAATCCCTACACCACCCCCTTTCTCACACTTTGAACCATCAAAGAATAATGTCATGTCAACTTTATTTTTTAGTTCTTTAGGTTCAAGTGTTTTCAATAATGCAAATACTGCATCATCGAGAAGTTCTATGGTCAAAGACCTATTTTCTTGAAGAGGTGCCTCTGCCAGTTGATCAGCTATGACTTGTCCCTTGATGGAATTTTCTCTTATGAATTCCAAATTGAATTCTATTAGTAGCATGATCCACTTTGTAGTACGTGTATTATGATATGTCTTACTCATCATATACTCCAAAGGATTTTTTTTTTGATATCGTATATGTTGTATGGCTCAGCATGTAGTGGCACAAATTCTTATTCGTAAAGACCATTTCTTAGCACAATTTCTCTACATATGTGTATCCTAGATCGTAACTTACCAAGGTGCAATTGATGTAGTATATTGCTTTTTATTTGTCTTGCACATTTTTTTGAGCCAACATGGTGCCCAAATCAAAATTAGTAGCCGATATGTAAAGCAAAAATGACATGTATGACCTTGGTGGAGCTCATACTGGAAGTAGTTCAAGATATTTCTTGATCTTAGCAAAAGCTTGCTAATATTTTTTTTCCTAGTGTAATGGGACACCTTTTTGTAGTAGTAGATTCATAGGTCAACATTTATCTGATAGTTATGTGATTAAATGCTTTAATGCTACTTTTCCCTATAGACTTCTCAACTCTTTGATGTTAATCGACAGGGCCATTTCTAGGATAGCTTTTACCTTTGCTGGATTGACTTCGATTCCTCATTTAGAAATGATAAACACCAAGAGTTTTTTGTAAGTTATGCCGAAGACACATTTCTTGGGCTTCAACTTTACATTGTGCTCAATCAGACGATCGAAGATCTTTCTCAAGACCTCGATGTGCTCTTCACACAAAAATGACTTGGCTAGTAAGTCATCAATATAATCTTCTAGGATCTTGTGCATGTAGTCATGAAAAATGTATGTCATAGCCCACTGATATGTGGCACCAGCATTTTTAAGATTGAATGGAATTACTTTATAACAAAATATCCCCCATGGAGTGGTGAATATGGTTTTGTGCTGGTCTTCGGGTTTAATATGAATTTGATTGTAACCAAAAAACCATCCATGATGGAAATCATCTCATGACCTGTAGTCACATCTAAAATAGCATCTATGTTGGGTAACGAGAATGAGTCCTTTGGTGTTGCCTTATTTAGGTCCCTAAAATCTATGTAAATATAGATCCTTCCATAATATTTTCCTATGGGTACCATGTTTGATATCCATTATGAATAATCGATGGGTACAATAAAGACTACATCCAAATGCTTCTACAGCTTTACCATCAAGGTGATAGTTGGATGCATATTCCTAAGCTTCTACTTGACTAGTTTCTTTGTGAAATCTAGCAAAAGGTTGTGGACAATAAATTTCAGATCTAAACACTACATATCCTTGTAGGTCCAAGCAAAGAGATTCAGTTTCTATTTTAATAGAGGTATGATGATGGCTTTTTATTCTGGAGATAAGCTTTTCCTAAACTTTAATTTCTTTGGATTAGAAGGATCATCATTGATGTCCACTTTGAAATTCTCATCTATTGCCATATGTGACCCCTCCTCAAGCTGGTGAGGAGTGGGGATTAAGTGGATGTCATCCGCTAGGTTTAAAGATTCAACTGAATCAGGGTCAAAACCAATGTGATAAACATCATGTGTGCAACCTGGTAAAAAATGAAATGGTTGTAATATTTATACATTTTGGAATAAATCTTCGAGATTTAAGGGTGAATTAGTGTGATACCAATCAATAACATCTAATTTAAGACACAATGGCTTGGAAATATCAACTAGGTTATGGAGTCGAGTGGTCAAATTAGTGGATATCATGTTGATAGATGGGATGGAATCTCTAGGACAGCATGGATGTAGCTTTGTATTATTGATTTACCTTCCATACCCAAGATGAGGCTCTCGGGTTATGGGGATCTTAGGATCCGGTCTATGGACATACTAAAATATGTAATCATTTGGCTGAAGTAGCTATCTAAATGTAGGAGGATCAGGGAATACTATGAAATAGATCATATCTAAATTAGGTGGTCTAGCCCTGAGGTGAAGGCCAAGATATACTCTATGGTACATCTCATCTATATTGAATGGTTCTTGCGATGGCACAAGTAGTGAGGTCCAAGGTAGGACCTCTCAATTTCATCTTCATAACTGTTGTCATCTATGAAGAATACATCATTCATACCCACTAGTACTATGAGGTGATGTAAATGTCTAGGCACTAGGTAGGCCGTCTCTATTAAATCTTTTGACTCATAGCCACTCTCATATATGATGTATCCATCCTTTGTGTTAATTGACCAAGTTAGGTAATGTAAATATCAAGGCCCATGATAGGCCACTTTGGTTTCATCTTCAAACTCACTTCCGACATGCTCATTATCTTCTAGCTCATAACCATAGCCTAGATCATCCTCCCATAGGATGATTTATGATGGGCTTGCTTAAAGAGAGAAATTTGAATGATACTCAGTGGGAGGTTCTATATTGATCATGGCCACCCACCTATCACCCAAGTAAACCTTTATTCGGTTGATAGGGATTCCATTTAATGTATTCCATGAACCCTAAGCTTAACATATCTAGAAAAATATCTAATGAATCATTGTAGCTTCGAATATGATATCCTAGGCCAAACCTATCAGTAGGTAACTGATACCATGGTTCAATTGGGTTTAGTCGCCCTTGATCATATACACCCAAACAATAGCCATGCCAATGGATACATTCAAATTATCTTAGAGCAAACTTAGGATTGGAAAAGTAATGAAAATTCATGGTGAATTCCTCATCCTCATCATCTTCAATGTCAGAGACATCATGGATGTAATCCAAACTAGCATAAATGAATTTTATTTGGTTAGGGGGATCCCCAATGGAGCCAATATCCCTATTGGTGAGTTTGGGACTCTTGGTCATACCATATCTTATGCAGGCTTGATAATTAGAGTGAAAGTCATATTCTACATGAGATATTCACCTAATCCTATATTAGCCAGGTAAACTATCATTTGTGGTATAGATGATGTTGATGATGATGTAGGTAAGGCAGGTTGAGGTACATATTAGACTATGTCTTGGGGATCTTCCTCCTTCATGGTATTTAGAATTTTTTTTGTTGCAGGTGCTTTTAGATTCTGAGAGTCCTTTGCCTTAGACATTGTCAATTTATCAAAAGTTCCAGTGGCTTTAGGAGCTGGAGGTGGTACCAATTTGGATGGGTCACCTTGCACGAATTTTGATTTACTTTTTGTTTGTGTGGTCGGGGATGGTGGTCTAATGTATAGATGCATGGAAGGAAGGACAAAATACCCTGGCAAGTCAATATGATAAACATACTTGAATGGCTCCTCATCCGATGGTACCACATGTACTTATCCCTCGTGCACATATTTACTGCATTAGTGCAAGATCGAGGGAATGCACTGCATTTCCTTTATCCAGGGATGCCATAGGAGAATATTGTAATGTATGGCCCCCTCTAATACATGAAACATCACAAGGATAGTCTTATACCCTACATTTACAGGCAGGATGAATGTACCCACTATAGAGTAAAGTGCATTATTGAAATCTCTCAATGTGTAGGAGGTAGGGATGATGTTTGACCTAGGGATTTTCAAGTGCCTTATAGCTTTTGTTGTGATTATGTTAATTAATGAGCTTGTGTTGATTAAAACGCACTTGAAAGGTATGTCATTGATATATGTGATGATATGCAAAGGTGGGTCTTCTATGATAGTAGGGACTACCTTTATTTCATGATCATAAAAATGAATCATAGGCTCTTGACACTATTGTACCGACCCCACAAATTTTGTAAATGCATCAAAATTTTGGGGTTGTAGCTCAATCGATCTCAATATTTCCATTAGAATCTCCTTGTGTCTAGGAGACTATTGAATGAGATCATTTATTGATAACTTGGTTGGTGGCATTTGGAGATTCAGAACAATTCTGCTTTGGATAGTTATCACAGGTCACACTAGTGGACCTAGAGTATTTCTTTGCATCTCCCTCTATCAAGGTGTAGCCAAGATATGAATGGAAGTAGCTGGAGGCTCTAGTTGGTTGTATCGATGGCTTCTTATCACCACATTGACTACCTCAACCATTCCAATGAATCCCTGAGTGGGAGGATCAACTTATACTTGGTTTACTTGAGCACCCTGATTTCGAAGGACATCATGGTTTGGAAACATGTTTCTAAATATGCCCATGTCTCTGTTATCGGGGTCTAGTGGATTATCAACTTCTAATTCACCCTTCTCAATCATGTTTAATACAACATAATTGAAACTGATGCATGATTTGATATCATGCCCTTGTTGTTGATGGTATGGTCAGTAATGATATTTCCTATATCCCATGGGCTTGGGATGGTTAGGATCAAGAATTTTTACCCTAGGTAACTGAGTCTTTGTGCCTCACTTAGTTGATTGAATATCGATTGCATCAATTCTGAAAAAGGTGTGTAGTAGCAAGGTCACTGACGTTGCTTGTTTTGACCTTGATTATTGTTTGGATTGTAATTGGATAGTGGGGGTTGAGCCTGATAGTTCTATGGTTGTTGTCTATTTTCTCCCTTTGGTGAATTTAATACAACCTGATTGACTAGAGATTGCTTAACCTACTTTTATTTATTTATTTTGTTGCAGTTGTTGTTGTTCCAGTCCTTTTTGTTTCAAAGCTTAAGATATCCTTCTTCAACCTTGATGTCTTCTATAAGCTTGGCTTGAGCCAGGGCTTCCTCAAATATTTCATATTATTGTAGTTATAAGAACAATGATATGTGCTTAGCAGTGGGAACAAAAAATAGTAGTTTTTCCATTACCCTTCTCAATCTGTTTCCATAGTCTATGATTAGCTCATCATCATATTGCTTTAGGTTTACCAAGTCAAATAATTTTACATTCTTCATGATGCAAAAAGAAAAGTATTCAAGAAATGCATACACTAGCTACTCAAAACTGATGATGCTATACATAGGTAGTTGGTTGAACTATTTAGTTGCTACACCTGATAATATCATGATAAAATTTCTTAGCATCAGGACATCGTTATGCTCAATCTGGAAGCACACATTCATGAAATTGGTGATATTTTCTTGTGCATATTCCTCTCTTTTGAATTTGTCTAACCAAGGCATCTCAAAGTGCCTAGGATAAGCAAGACTTAGTATCGAAGGGTACAAGTTTGATTGTGTATCTTACTCAGGTTTGGATTTTGCTCAACCACATCCTATTTCTCGAGAGACTTAACACTCTCAACAAGTATTTTGTATGCCTTCAAAGAAATAATCTCTTGTTCTCAAAGGTTTAATCATGGTGGTCAGGGAGGTAACCCTACATCTGCCCGATTTGGGTAGCTATATTCATTCCCATGACTACAGAGGAAGGTTTAGGATATGTCTACTCTTGATCTTCCATTTCTATATGTTCTTGATTATGTTGTGCATGTTCTAGATCTAGGCATTGTTGATGCTTTAATGCATGTTGTGATGTGTGATGAGTGCGCTCATCTAGTGTGTCTCTCATGCTGAGAATCGATATGTTTTTCAGGTTTGTAATACTCACTACTCATATGTAAATTATCTCAAGCTAGACTATCTGCTTGATCTTCATGCTCTATTTTTTCCTCTCTCAAACACTACTCATTTAGGTGCAAACACCTTTTTCTTTGTGCTTACTCCTGTTCGAGGATGTCTAAGTGCTCTTGTTCTGTGTGTAGTGCCTCCTCCTTATATTGGAGTAACTTTTTCTAATATTGTGCATCTTCATATAGCCTACGTACGTGGTCAAATTAGCCTACCATTGAAGTTCTATGAATTTGTAACTTTGTACGAGGAGTCCTAATGGAAATGCCCCTTGGATAGGCCTTTGCTATGCATTTTCCCTTGTCTATCAGGGTGACTTGAGTTGTATACAATGACATATATTCCATATCCCCATGATTGAAGGTAGTGTGCACGTTGCAAGGATGCTTAGAAGCTTCCCCTAGCTCATTGGTGTGCCTTATAGTTTAATGGCTATGTGAACTTGCCAAAATGGAATGTGCAGTAGCATTTCTTCTTTGAGTTGGTCTTGAGAGGAGCCAATTCAACTCATCAAGTTGGTTGGACCTCCACGGTTGATCTCGTCGAGTTCCATTAGCACCAATGAGATTGTGACCTATGACTATCCTCCCATATTCAGGGATGCTAGGAGGTGTTGTGGGTCTATGACTGGACATAGCCCTTGTGTCTTGTCCCTCAGTGGATTGATCTAACCTAAGTCTATCATGTGAATATTGGGGCCTTGAATCCCCCTCATGCCTATGTGAATATTGGGGCCTTAAAGCCCCCTTATGTCCATCATGAGAAGAGCTTGGATACAGTTCTATGGATAGGGTTTCTCGAAGAGTACCCCCATGGGTTGAGTTATTGCCCCTACGACTTGCTAAAATTCATTCAGCAACATTGTGTGTGGGAAGCTCAACATCATTGTGATTATGGTTGTGATTGTGTGGAGTGTCAGTTTCCACCTTGGTGTTGGACCGAGGATGGTTTCTCTGTATGAAGACCATGACAATTATAAATTATCTTTTATGTAGATTTTAGAACACATAATCAAAGTAGAAAAGTGTTCATTTATTGTAAATCTTCTTGGTGTTCCTAAGATGATCTTGTGTGTTTTATATTTATTTATAACTTAAACTACTTTCATCATGTTTTGAAATTTATTGATGTAATTCTTGAATAGTTTAAAAGATTTCACCTGTATGCTCGTAGCTCGACAACCGGTAGATAAATTTCGATCATGTAAACCCACCAAAGTATGGTGATAAAATACACACCTAGTTAAGGAGCACAAGTCCTACCAGATCCTCACCCAATATTACCTGGTCAATGTCATACCCTCTGAAGAGAAGTGCATACAAATTTTCCATGCTACATCAGTTCTTGGATATGGTATTGGCCAATATAAAGGGTTCATGGGATTTGAGCCAATAGGTGGATATGAAGGCCACCGTCATTGAACTCTACTAGTGGTTGGTGATGAAGTCCAACTCACTAACATTTAGATGAAACATGGTGTGTGAGCGTTCCTTTTAAATTTTTGCATAAATAAAAATATGCATCATGAAGCACTCATGCTCTTTCCTATATACCTAAAAAAAAACGTTTCATTTTCAAAATTATGCACATCTACAAGATTACATGATTTTTAGAGAATGCATTTTTATTTTATGAAGCAATGACCTCTAGTTGGGCTCCATGCAAGAACTATTTACAAAAAAACCTAGACAACTAGAGACTAGGGCAGATTTGACATCATAAATCCTTTATTCCTAGCAGTGGCTAGCATAAAACTTGATAAAATTATTCATTTTTGTTGTAACTTTCTCTACTTTTCTAATTAAAATAAATATATCGACTACATTCTAGAAATTTAACACAAACAGAGAAGTGAAAAATTATAGAGAATCCCACCAACCTAAAATCCAAGTCTGTTGATATCTTTTTTGTCTGTTATTATATGTTTTCTATTGGCCACTGTCGATCAAAGTGGGCATGACAAACCATTATCTTCAAAAGTGTCTAAGCTTTGCTAGCCACTGTCGACCAGAATCGCTATGCCTAAACATAAAAAATATGTAAATATCAACAAATCGGTTTAAAATAAAAAAACTAGGTGGGCGTCTCACTGTGATCGTCATCTGTACGATTCTAAAAACCATACACCTGAGCTATTTGCATCATCATATAAAGTGTAAAACCATAATAGTGTAAAGATAATGAATTAAAAAAAAATAAGATCTCTTTTATTAATTCATGGTACAATTCGATTATAGATAGGTCCCTCTTAGGGATACCAAGTGCTTGATACAATGATTAAAAATGGGAATATCCCCTCAACGGGGATGGTGTACTCAACAGGCTTCTTAGATTTGACACAAATTTTCTCAAGGGATTGTTGATGCCTTCTTCTCACTTTCTTGGAGGTATTTGATGCCAAATATGCTTTCCTTAGTCCAGGCACCTATAATCTGCGTTCAAGAAACAACATGGAACTATTAGTAGCATATGCGGCCTCTCATGATGAGTCTCTCTTTGAAGATCTGCATGAAATGATATAAAAGCATGATACAAACATAAAAGTGCAAAGATAAGAAAAAATGCATAAATAACTAAGAAATCATTGTAGAAATACAGTGGAAAAGATAGATCTATGGTAATCTAAGATGATAAAGTAGGAATAATGAGAAATCTATGCTAAAAACTTAGGAAATGACGACTCAACTCCAAGATACTATCACTTAGGGTAGTCGTGATTGCAGGTCAATTTTGAAGACAATAGTCACAAACTATGATGTTTTGCCTCTCGAACTAGGGGTTGCGACACTCAATACTTCATCCAAATTTATGTTCAAGGGTTGCCTTCATGTCTAGATACTGATTGATAGTGAAAATCATGTTGAACTAAATTCTTGAATGGCGCATTGTCATTGCTCAATCGGACAACACTTTGTTACTCCTCAAGGGGATGTGAAATTGCTCTCCAATTTTCTATGGCTTCACTCCATAAAAAATTAGATCTTTGGGGGGGTTTCTTGTTCTTTGGAGGATGCATATGCAGACCTCCTAGATTCTAGATCTTGGCTTCTTGGAAAATCCAAGATCTAGATCTGCATGTAACTAGTTGTTGGAGTGGAAGGCTCAGTTACAGATTTTCATGAAAAGGGTAATCAGGAGGAGCTCTAGAATATCCATGTCAAAAATTGATTGAAAACCATGTAAGTACATTCATTATCCATTATTTGGCCCCTCATTCATGGCCAGTTTGTGTTTCAGTGCTAGCCACTATCTAGAGCAATAGCTAGTCATGGCCGCTCTAAGCTTCAGTGACCTGTATTGATGGTTGCTCTGGTCGACATCAACCATGCCTGAATAGGCTAAAACTACCCCTTATGAGTGGTTAGGAGCACCGCTAGTTCTTTTAAAGGTCCAAGATTAGTCATATGATATTCGAACATGCCCATATGAGTAGTCTTCTAAAATTTATGTGTTTTAGGTGTCTACAATAACTATCATGTATTATAATGGGTTTATTTACACATCCTAAATAAGATAAATTTGATGAGAATAAAAATTTCATAGATGACATATATTTTTATTTTTGAAAAAGATGAAAATTGTATTAAGAAGACAAACTTTAAGTTACAGTAATTAGCCTACAACTTTTGGCCAATCCTAGGATTCTAATAAAACTAACTCTAATATCTCCTTCAATCACAAATTTGTTAGTGCAATTCAAAGAGCAAAAACTCTTTCCTTTTCATTAATACTATTCCAAAGGACCCAAAATTCTTATCTCTCTTACCATGAATTTGGGGCTATCCCAAATTGGGACTAAGAATACTACGAGCAACAATGCAATGTCAAACCAAAGGTGAAGTATTTGATCCAAAAATGAAGACAACAAAGTGCAACAAAATCACAAGAAAAATTTTATAGAAACAAAAACATAGCAATTTTTGTAGTAGTATAGGATAGTGTAAATTTGAGGGACCAAAATTTCTCAAAATTTGATGAAATTTTGGAAGTGAATTCTACAAAAATGAAAATTTCCAATGGTGTATCACACACGTAAATTGGAGCTATAAAACAAAAGTTATGAGCTTTTAAATTTGACTATAGATTTTAGAAAAATAAGGAAAACAAGCATGTATTTCATAAAATTAATGGAATATAATGTTGTTTTGCATTTAAAATAAACTTATAAGTATTAGTTTTTTCCACAATTTCTTCTAGATATTTCTCACTATTGTACATCTACAAGAGAGAAAATGTTGTTACAACATTTCATTTCATATTCAGGAAGTCGAACAATCATAGTTACTCTTTAAGGCCTATAGAACCTTTTGGAATTCTTCAAATTAATGGTACAACTTTTGGTCTTGTATTTTCTTAGTTAGCATCAATATCCAACATACTCCCCATTAAAGTTGAGTGGTGAGACAAGTTTATCTCTCAATCTCAAAAATTGTTCTCTTTGGTAAATAGGTTTGCAAGCTATTTTTTGGTGCTACAATATTTCAAATCTACAATCTTCTTTTCTACAATGTATATTTGAAATGGACCTCCAAATCAATATGTTTAGTTTTACTATGATGGGATAGACTTTTTGCAAACTTTATTACACTTGTGTTGTCACAAAAAATATTGTTGGACTGTTTTTAACTTCACCAATATCTTCAAGTACCTTTCTAATCCAAACTTCTTGTGTACTTGCTCCAATAGCTACAACATATTATACCTATGTAGAAGATAAAGCAACAATAATTTGCTTCTTTGAGCTCCATGTTATCACTCTTGAACCAAGTGAAAAACAATTTTTAAAAGTTGATTTTCTATCATCCAATCAATCTCCCCAATCTAAGTCAATGTATCCAACAAGCTCCATTTTATTGTTAGAATCATAATGTATGACAAAATTCAAGTTTCCTTTGACATACCTCAATATTCTCTTGGTTTCTCTCATGTGTTATTATGAATTTTCATTCATGTACGTTGATACAAGTGAAAGTGCAAATGTAATATCATGTCTTGTTGTAGTAAGGAACATTAAGCTCCCAACAATGTGCTTAAACACTTTTTCATCAATTTTCTCTTCTCCATCATCTCTACACAAAACTTCTCCATGTTCCACAGGTGTCCAAACCAACATACAATTTTACATTCCATATTTTTCAACATATATTTTGTATATTTTGATTGACAAATAAAAATGTTGATATAACCGTCATGGACTTCCACACAAATAAAGTATTGCATCACTCCGTAATATTTCATATTAAATTACTTCATCATGTCATGCTTAAAATCATTCATCAAATTTTAACTACTTCCCATGTAGACTAAATCATCAACATATAGGCACACAAAAATAATATCATCACCTTCATTCATAAAATAGAGTGTGGGATCATTCTTACTTTTCTTGAAACCACAATCTTGGAGGTACCCATCAATTATTGAGTACCATGCTCTAGGTGCTTGCTTCAATCCATACAAAAATTTCCTCAATTTGTAAACATGGTTTTCCTTTTCTTCCACTTCAAAGCCTTTAGGTTGTTGAAAATAAACCTCCTCATATATATAATCATTCAAGAATACATTTTTCACTTCCATGTGATAAATCTTCCATTGTTTATTGATTTTCAATGAAAGAGCCATCTGAATTGTCTCTTGTCTTGTAATAGAGGCAAATGTTTCTTCATAATCCACACCATATATTTGAGTGAATATATTTGCAAACAACCCTACTTTGTATATTTGTATGTTTCCATTACTATTAAAATTTATTTTGTAGGTCCACTTGGATCAAACAATCTTCTCGTCCTTGGGCAATTCCACAAGTTTCCAAGTGTCATTTTTTCAATGGACTCAATTTCCTCTTTCATTGTTTTCACTCAAAAATTATTAGTACAAGCATCTTAATAACATGAATTTTCCAAATCAACTTCAAAAAATAGAGCATAATTCACCAACTCACCTTTTGGTTCTTCTTATCATCATACATTTTAAGCTTTTCCAATATTGAAACAACTTGGTACAACTCTTACAATTGATTTATTGTTAACGTCCTTTGAAGGTTCTTGTCTATGATTTGGTCGGTTGGATGTGCTTTGAGTATTCTATTTTATTTATTTGTATTCTTGGTGGGACTTGTAGATGAGCTGCTTGTGCTTGAACTTGGTGTAGTCTCCTTTGAACTTGTTTATGGGCTACTAGGTGGGCTTGGAGGAGTAGAGGGAATATTTGATGGTTATCTCCAAATTGTATTAGCTTATTCAACATCATATATTTTTCTTGCATATTTTTTATGATTGTACACTCCTACTTTATCAAAAATTAAATCTCTAGATACTACAAACTTGTAATTTTTTGTATTATACTATCTATATGCCTTAATTGTTTCAAAATATCCCACAAGAATGGATGGCTCACTCTTGGGATCCAACTTCTTTCTCACTTCATCATTCACATGTGTATATGAAATACAACCAAAATATCTCAAATGACCTATAATGGATTTTGTGCCATACCACATTTCTTGTGGAGTCTTCTTGTGGAACATAAATTAAGAATGTACATTGTTGTATCAACTACATAAGACCAATAATAATTTCTCAAACCTTTTGTCTTCAACGTGGTTCTTGTCATTTCTACAATGATTATTGTTATTCTTTGTATCTTATTTAGTGCCATCCTCCATGGTGCCTTTTGCAGCCACATCCAAAGCATTATTGTTCCCAATAATTATATTCATATTGAAATTCTCATTCACATTAGAAAAAAACTCTTTATTTCTAGTCATGTGGTTAGAACAACTAAAATCTAGATACCAAACTTCTTGACTAGTTTTTCAGCCATACCATTAGTCAAAAAACAAATTACCTTGTGCAAATTCTTCCTCACATACATAATGATCTCTTATATATCCATTTGTGGTCTTTACTCTACAATATTGTGCAATGTGGTCTATTTTGACAATTGTAGCATTCAACTCTTTTTTACCAACCATTCCATATCCTCTTCTAGTAGTAACATATCCTCTTCCTATTTCTCCTCTATATCTTGAGTAATTATGATTTATTTCTCTTCCACATGTTTTTTTACTTGTTCTTGGACCACCTTCATCATTATAAAAAAAAAAAAGAATTAAAAGCATTTTCCTCATTTTCTTTACTAGATTCTCTTAGTCTTTCCTCATGTGACATAAGAGAACCAACACGACAATCAAATTCAAGTATAGACAAATTTTTAATCTCCTAGAAAATTATTACATCATGATTCTATTAAGGGTTAAGAGATATAAATACCTTCTTCACAACTACCTATTTATTGAAGGTCTATCCAAGGGTGGTCATCTTGTTAACCACATACTTCACTCTAACACAATACTCACTCACACTTTCAGCCTTTTTCATCTATATATTCTCAAACTCTTTCTTCATGGTCCACAACTTTACCATTCTAATTTGGTCACTTCCTTGGTAATCCTCTTAAATAGATTTCAAAACCTCCTTAATTGATGTAGCAATAACAATTTGTGGAAATAAATTATTGTCAAGAGCCTACTAACTATGGTAGTGAACTAATGAATTCTTGTTCTATGTTTCCCTTTTTTTTGTCCTGTCATTTACTTGTAATGTATTCTAATCAATGGTTCTTCATAAACACTCTCCACTACCTCCCAAATATATTTTCTAGTTAACAGTGTTCTCATATTTATGCTCCAATAATATTGGTTGCTCCATTTTTGAAGTTAATCTTGGCTGCTCCATTTGTGTTGATATTTTCCTAACCTAGGGGAGGGGGTTGGCAAGCCCCATGAATCTACCTCATGGAAAAATTATCTCCTTGCTGAGTTTCTTGCTCCTCCACATGAACTTAAAAAAATGTTATCACCTTGTTTAATATTTTTTTCTAAACTAGCTCTATTAAAGTGTATTCATCACTAAAAATTTAGGTATTTCTTTCTATCCATATGTACCACTACATAAAGCATGGACCTAGAGATAAACCCAAATAAACTAATTTATATTTTAACCTTCTTAATTTGCAAACCTCCTATATATTAGTATGTGTTAACTATTGATTGAGATAGGCCTTGAAGAGATCAACCCATAGGTTCCATACCTTTAGGGAAAAGTTGCACTAGAAGAATAAATTATCTAGTGTATCAACCTACATATTGCACATGATACATTTAGAAGGGCCATGAAAACCTCTATTTTGTAATTTATTAGAAGTAAGGAAGCTTTGATGCATACCTTACTAGGCAAATATATTTATTTTTGGTTAGCCCTTTTCCAACCATACTCTATACCATGGAACATCTAGCCACACCAAAGAGGGAGGGAGAAACTTATTATAACTATATTGGACTGTATATATGCTTAAATTCCCATGAAACCAAGCTATATTATCCTCTTACTCATTTCATATAAGGTGGAGTTGCTTTAATATCCTCCCTAAAAGTGGAAACATATTTTGAGAGATTGATATTTAGGCCTCCAACCATTATTACTCTAGTTCCCTACTATTTTGAAGAGGATCCTCAACCAGATGAGGAGTTTAAAAATTGGCTCAAACACCTTCAGGAGAATAGAGGATACTATATAGGCAAAAAGGTGTTCTACAGATCATGGAAATTGAATATGGATATTTGTGATTACATAGCCCAATAGAATGCATGAGGACATGCATTAATATAAGTTGGGGGGAAAATGATGAGGCTTAGAAATGCCTCCATCATAGCATGTTTTGAACAACTAAAACTTACCTAAAACTCTGTGATTTACTTTATATACTAGTTAAGTTTATCTAATATGCCGTGTATTAATTGTTTGCATGATTGATGTGTTTGAAATATTATATGCTGATTTTTATAGTTTTTGTGTAGTTTTATGTCACTTTGCCATGACCTGTTACGTAAGGGATATGCTTAGGCTGATAGCAACACTTTACTATTATTATTTTTATGTTTCTCAACCATTAATTTCTTTGAATTTAGAAAATAGTGCAAAGAACTCATATCGTGCGACAAAAACTGGTTTTCTCGTGTAAATTCCAACCAACTACCAATGAATGGCAAGGCATGGAATTCACACATGAAGAGGAATGAAGGCTATTGCAATATGATCCTGAGGACTAATCCACCTAAGAAATGCAACTGAAATCAATTGAAGAGTACATAGTTGGTCATTCCGAAGATCTTCGGATTGAGAAATATAGTCTCTTTGGATTGAGTGAATATCTTCGGATTGAGCCACTTAGCTTTGGATTGAGAACAAAAAGCACTTTTTGACTTGTTGAATGATTTATGATGGTGGAAAAAGGGAAATAAGGCTGAGGAGGTTAAATAAAAATATCTCCCATCTAAATTTTTTGTCCTTGCCATCTAAATCCATAATTTATGGAAAAGATCCTCTTCTAGGATAAACCTAGGGAATACTGCAGAATAACAAGAATTGAGTTGTAGAGTATATTTTATATTGTAATTAGATTTTAGGCATATATAAAATATAGATCCCATCTAGGTTTATCTGCTAATAATAACAGTATAAATAGTAGTAGAGAAAATATAGATAGATAATAAGTGAGAAAACTGAGACTATTACAGTTCTATAACAGGTTTTAGCAGTAGATTTGTAATCATATTTTGAATCAATAAAGTACAAGTTTTTCTATTCATTCTATTATGTTTGAGTGTAACTAATATTTAGAGAGAGAGGAAATCATACCTTCTTCTGGAAAAGGAGGCTGGCCACTTCCAGACCTGGGAAGAGGACTAACAGACAGGTTTTGTTCTAATTTTGCTGCAATAGAATAAGTTGTGAAACTTGTCAATTTCATTCTTTTGTAGTAGTTAACATCCATTTCAGTCCTAATCATTTATTTTCTGTTAATATACTTTTGTGATGTGATTAGCATTAGATCTGATTAGTCTATTTTCTTTCCAACAACTTTCCAATTTACTGCAATTTCCATTTCCTGCAATTTACAATTTTCCTACATTATTGTTTTTGTTGTCAACCCCTACACAGAAGATTGAAAACCTTCTATTACAGAGTATTTTCAGGACTTAATTTTAATTTTTGTTATTGCAAGAGTAAATAGACTTTTATTTTGCAACTATAATTAGGTTTCCAATTCTGTAACTGTAACTATGATTTTAATTCTGCAATTTAATCAGATTTCATTCTTGCAACTATAACTAAGGTTTTATTTCTATAATCATCAATTAGTATTCATTATTAAAATTATATTAAAGTTCAATTTATGCAATTTAGAGGTATAAGAGACCTAAAAACCCCCACACAATCAATTCCACCAATAAGACTTGTTGCTTCCAATTGACCTTAAATTATAGCCTTGTTCACTCATTTTGTAGATAGCCTTGTACACCACCCTGGATTGACAAATTCATTGAGAATTAAAGATGTGCTTAATAACATTGCATCACTATACATAAGAGAACTCCTTTCTCCTTAGCTCTAGCTAGTGATATTCTAGAATATCTGCTGCCTCCACTACACTGAATAATGGATATCTATCCACTGAAGACTCCTATCCTCACTTTCCTGGATAATGGATATCTATCCACTGGAGATTGTCATCCTATATACTCTATCACCTCCAAATTTTGTTCTTTGCTCTTTCTTAAATCTACACTAAACACAGTCCTTCACTTTAACATAAATCTGCTCAATCTCTATCTTTGGTCTAGCACAAACCTATCCTCAATATATACAAAACTCTATCCTAAAATCTACACTAAACATAGTCCTTCGATCTAGAACAAATCTATCCTCAATCTCTATCCTCAAATATGTACTAAACATAGTCCTTCTATCTATCACAAATCTATCCTCAATATCTGTCCTCAAATATGTACTAAACACAGTCCTTCGATCTAACACAAATCTATCCTCAATATCTATCCTCAAATATGTACTAAACACAGTCCTTCGGTCTAGCACAAATCTATCCTCAATCTTTGTCCTCAAATTTGTACTAAACATAGTACTTCAGTCTAGCACAAATTTATCATCAATATGTGTCCTCAAGCCTTAACACAAAGCTTGACTCAATCACAAATCAACTCTACTGGATCTTACCCAAACCTTAGCTCAAGGTTTGAACAAATCAATCAATCAAATCTTCTCACAAGTCTTCCCAAAGACTTGTCTCAAATCTACCTTGTAAGATTCTACAAAAGATCACACTGATCTGTCCACAAGTCCTCTATAGAACTTGTCCAATATTCTCAACAAGTCCTCACTAGAACTTATCCAATCTACTCAAAAATATCTATCCTCAAACTCTATATTGTAATCTTCCACAAAAGCTCACACAAATCTGTTCACAAGTCTTCTCAAAGACTTACCTCAAATTTTCTCAACAAGTCCTCACTAGAACTTGTCCAATCTACTCAACAATATCTATCCTCAAACTCTATATTGTAATCTTCCATAAAAGCTCACACAAATCTGTTCACAAGTCTTCTCAAAGACTTACCTCAAATCTTCTCAACAAGTCCTCACTAGAACTTGTCCAATCTCATAGAAACATATAGAGAATTTCTAGAGACTCAATATGCTTCACATTCACAAACTATCAATCACTTTCAATCTCTCTTTTATCATAGAAACATATAGAGAATTTTTAGAGAATAAATATGTTTCACATTCATCAACACTCAACCTCTTTCTAAAATTAATTCAAAATATAGAACAATTTGTTTCATAGAACTTGAACTATCACATCAACACATCCACTTGACTAGGCTCAACCAAATCTACTCAACCAATCACTCAATAAAATAATCCTTGCTCACAAAACCTAGTCCAAACTTATGAAAATTCACTCAAATGTTTCCAACAATGATTATCAACCAATCTCACATAACAATGATACTAATGATCTTCGCGAATCCTAGTTCAGGTTCTTCAATCAACTAATCACTTCAACAACAATGTTTATCAAACAAGGTTTTATCAACAACTCCTTATTCCAGAAAAACCCTTTTCACTCCAACTTAGAATTCACAACATTCAAAAATAATTCACTAGGAAGATATGCCCATACCTTTTTTTTGATGTAGAAGTGACATTATAAAACCTGTCTCAATCACAATTTCCTTCTTTCCAATTTCAATAGTTAGATGATAAAATATCACTCTAACACTTTCTCAAAATATTCCTTAGTCACAAAAATAATCAAAGCTCAACTACACCTTATTGCTCCTCCTTGAAATTAGCATCCATTAAATCATACATGAAAAATAATTATTTAGATACACCTTATAATCTCCAACTTAAAATAATATCCAACACCACAAAAACTCAAACAACCTTCCTTAAACACCTTATTACCTTTTTCAAACACTAAAGAAAATATCACCAAAAAATTATTTTGCATCAACCTTATAACTCCCCTAAAAACCTTACAAACCAAATAAATTATGTAAAAATTAATTTTAATGGCTCAACTATAGTCTTGCTGAAAATTTTAGTGCCCAACTAATTGCATACCTTTGTATTTTATCCAAAAAGGGTTTCGATGTGATTCGAACCACATTCTCCCCAAGCACCAAGAACTTTGGTGCTTTGTGCCTACCACGTGGGCTATAGGTTCCCACAAGAAGGAAGGGAATCTTCCTTCCTCTTGGTTCCTTTGATCAACGTCGATGCATTTAAAACAAAAAACACTCCCACAGATTCAAACCTCTGCCACACATTGCCATAGCGCCTTACCTTCACCAAGGTTGAAAACTGCGCTACCTATGCTTGGTGACCAAGGCACCTTCTACGGTGGGTAATAAATCCTCATCTACCACTTGGTCCTTCAAACACCAATAAAATCCTTCTCTATCTCACTGAATGATTCACACGATTCTCAATTGCTTTGAGATTAAATTGAATGCATATATTGTCTTGGCTAAGGCAGGTAGCAACAAAAAGTAATGCTCACTATTCTAAAAGATAATTTGGTCCAAGCACAAAACTGTATGAAGCAGCAATAAGACAATCATCATTCAGAAAGGGCATTCAATATTGGTGATCTGGTGTTTTTACACATTCAACCCTACAAGTAGTTGTCATTAAAGATCAAATCTAGTCAAAAGTTGGTGCCATAATTTTATGACCCTTATAGTATTGTGCATCACATTTGGGAAGTAGCATATCAACTTGAGTTACCCCAATCCTCACGCATACACCCAGTATTTCATGTATCCTGTCTCAAGAAGGTAATAGGCCAAAAAGTACAAGCTCAGTCATAATTAATAGTGCTAGATGAAGAAGGGCATATACATCTCCAACCAGAAGCAATTTTACAAACCAGAACACGCAGACAAAGATATCATCACATAAAAGAGTTTCTCATCAAGTGGCAAGACTTACCTAAGGAAGATGCAACTTGGGAATCTGAAGGTATGTGCCAGTGTTTTCTAGCTTTGAGGACAAAGCTTTCTGATAAGGGGAGTCATGCTACATACCTAACATAGCTGACAGGGCTATGTTTCCAATTGATTTTTTTATGTATTTAATATGGTTGAAGATTTATTGGAAAATCATCTTTCATCTTGCATTTATATTCTTCATCTGCGTTATTCACAATTTGCCTTTAATGCGGGGATGAGCCCACCCAGAGTGGCGATTATTTCACTATTGATTTCATTTTTGCTTTCATTTTCTACTGCATATGTTATTGAGTTCATGATATTTACATTGAGTTTTTGAGCATTGGTTTATTAGTATTAAGGGAGAAGAGTGTTATCCTCCAAGGAGTCCCCCTTTATATACACGATTATTTTACTCCCACATTGGTGCTCGATGGTCGAATTCAAAATTTGAATTTTGACTTAATAACCCACCTTAGGGTTATTTAAAATTAACATAAATTAACTTATAATTAATAATTAATTTAAATAACTTATAAGTTAAGTAAATTAATTAATAAATTAATTTATAATAAAATTATATTAATTAATTTATAATTAATTTAAACTTCCCTGTATAATATTATAAGGAATTATTATAATATTATTTTCTTCCACTTATTTTTTGCACCTTGGACCTTATCTTGACCACTTGGAACTAGATCTGATCAACTAGAGGTGGAATCTCCTTTCTACACTGATTGCAGAACTGCTTCTCCTTGCACTTCTCACTGAAATTGACTTTTGACATTAATGAACATTCACTCTTGACATCAATGACAACTCATTTACTCAAAATGTCCAACAAATATTATTAGTTCAATAAGATTAAAAAAAAGGAAAGGATGGTTTGGGTCAGTTGTAGAAAAACTCAAAAAAATAAATATTGAAGTCCAAAAGTGTCTTACATGCATTGAACCTCATGTATCCTAATATTTTTTCTTCAACACAAAAATATCAAACAAAAAAGGCATGTCTCAACGAGATATTTAAGAAAAATAAAATGGATATCAAGTAGTAAAAATAATAATAATCTAGATAAAATTAGCAATTATATAATAATAGAATCCAATAACATAATAGAGAATGAAACACATAATCAAACTTAGGTGTAATGCTTAAATCAAAGATCATAAATAGTGGTTCCTCAAATAATTTGGGAGGTGCATATATTCTGTAAAAATTATGCTATGTTGAATATAAAATCCAACCTTATAAAAATAAATAAATAAAAATTGATCATTCTATGCTTGTTAACTAATCTTCTTATATACCTTTAAGTATTAGACCATATGAGAATAAAACACTTTTTGGTTGTGGGTGTTTTTGGACCACTACCCGCATGCACTTTGGAAAGAAAGTGTTGGAGATGAAATACATTGTATAAAATGAGAAATTTATGCATTTAAGGCAGATTTAGCTAAGTCTAAATATGGTCAAAGATTTTATACTCGGACAAAGACCAGTAAAATCTTAAATATTTGGCCCAACCAGGGAACATGAATCCACTAAGTATGGATATGACCAAATATTTTGCACTTGGATAGAGCTTAGATACATCTCGAAGACCCAGCCCGATAAAAAAATCCAATTCTACCAAGTCCAAGGTAGGCTAGAAGTTTTATCCTCCATCAAGGTCTAGGAGGAGCCTGGAGATCCAATCAAACTAGGAAGTTCATCAAAGCTGAAAGAATTTCACTCAATTAGAGCCTAGTGAGGGCTTAGATGTTTGGCCTATCTCAGAGGTGAATGAAAGTTTTACAACTAGCTGGAGCCTGAGGTAGTCCAAAATTTTTGGCACACACATGAAGAGAAATGGCCAAACCTAAGAAATGTTGTAGGAATTATGCCTAGGAAGATACCAATGATCTTGTCCATGGAGGAAGAACATCATCAAAATATTTGAACTAGGAAGGGGCCGAGAAAGTGGCTAACTATCCACCTTGAGACTAGAGGCCAACAAAGCTAAAATTTTGAGGAGGCCAGATGATTTGCAATTAACCAAAACTCAAAAGCATACCAAATATTTGGCCTATTTCATAGGTGCAATATTCAAAGTACAAAGGATTTTTCCTTGGTCAATGACCTGATGGGTACATACCAGAGGTTGCTGGATAGTAAGAACAATAAGTGTTGATATAATTAAAACCCTTTTATCTGGTCAGAGTTCTACAAGAACTTGAGTATATCGTATCATAACTTTGCAACACAAGTGCGAAATATAGCCTAATTAGATTTAGTTATGGACCACTTGCACGGGGATTATCACTAGCTTAGGACACCTAGAGAATAAAATCATATTTCAGAAGAATCTTCATATGGTGGTTATATTCATAGCATCATGCAGATGATAGAGCGGCTAAACCAAAAATTATCAATGAAGAGAAATGAATCAGATGCAAGTAGCAAGATCACCACTATAAAAAATAAAACATATTTCATCTCAATCAACAAGCCATGATGAGGAAGTTGGGGTGACCATACTTCCAAATGATTCAACTAGTTGGCACTTCTTCTGACATAGCAATATTCAATTCTAAGATAATGATGTCTTTTGATAATGATTTGATAATGTAAATATCTATATATACAGGGAAGGTAGATGTAAAATAGATCGACTCTTAGGAATTTACAATTCATATATAAGTATGGATACTATAGCTTAATGCAAACAAACTACTATCTGGATTTTGGTTTGATTCATTTGTAGAGTATGTATGTGTGTGTGCAAACCCTTTTATTTCTAATTTGAGCATGTTGGATGTTTGTGGTGATAATTCTGAATTCTACATCTCTACTGTATTCATTCACTTGTCTGGAATTTGGGGTATGTTAAATATATAGTAGGTTTAAATTTTATATTCTATGATGCCTGCATATTTCTAACTTAAGCATGTTGGATGTTTTGCAGTGATATTTTTAAATCTTGGATTTTCATCATACTCATTCCTTATCTGTAATTTACAATCTCATTAGCATGCAATAAATTATATGTGAATACTCTATAACTATTTGTGCAATGAGCTGGTTTGTTAGGTAGTTGGTTATTTAGTTGCATATCCTTATTATTACATATGTTTTGATGTTTCTTAATTTGTACCACTTTAAGTTCTATCTATTTTAGTTTATTTCTTTCAGCACCCTTACCCCCCCCCCGCTTTTAGGAATACTTAGTTGGTACTACAAATAACCAGCCTCCTCCAAATATTGACCATCACAACTTGCACACATTGCTAGGTATTTCAATGTTGGTCAAGATTTGTGGACACACAAACCTTTCCATTAGATAGATTCTTCAAACAACTAGTTTTGGCATATTTGGTGGGACCCAAAGGTCCCTTAGTTAGATAATACAAGGATAGGTGATTTCTTGTATTTTTGAATCCCACCAAAATCACCTCATGACTCCACTCAAAACCAAATATCCACATCATAAGACCAATTGTCCTTTAGATTTAAAAAAAATCTGGTAATATTCTATTTTGATCCACAAGACCTATCACCTGGAGACTTCATTTATTGATGCCTAGAAAATACTTGCATATCAATATTTCGCTAAGATGCCCTCCTTGGATTTCTAGATATATTCACAAGACAAGCATCTAGAGAATCCAAGGAACCAATTGAATTTCTAGAACTACAATTTTTTAGCTTTAGAGTTTGTCCAATTTGTCCTATTTTAATACCGTTGATTCTAATTCTAGATCTAACCAGTGCAAAAACTCTATTTTTTATCAACCCAACTCTAATAGTCCATCCTCTTACACCAAAAACAATGGTTGTAAACATGAATCAGGACTACCCAACTTGGAACCATGTTGGACCTCTAAATGTACTAGAAAATAATCTCATTCCTCATAGTGACCTAAAAGTGCTACCAACATATGATGGTACTAGAAAAAAAAGGTTTAATCATTGACAAGATGTGGTGTCATTAAACTCCATGCATAACATCCAATATGAAGACATAATGATAAGGCTATTGGCAATATAATTAAAAGGGAAGATGTTGTAATGGTATAAAAACTTGTTGGACCTAACCATAACTTCATGGAATGCACTAGCCAACAAATTGATTGAATAATTCAATGAACATATAGATACTTTCTCTTTGATGAACCAATTCACTTGCATTCAAAGACATCCATAAGAGGAAATCCCAGAGTTCAATATCATATCATACAAACATGGAAAATATTATCATAAGGCATGCATCCACCTACCCAATAGGTAATGTACCACTACTTAAGGGCCTTCTCTTCTCAGTTGGGTATGTACATAAGGCAATATTATGTATGAAAATTCTTAATTTTTTTTCAATAAGCAATAAAAGCTGAAAAAGACGTCATTACGGTGAGAAAACTACCTCCAAAATCCATAATGCCCATATATTCAGAACTCCCTCATTTTTAGTATATAGTTCATCGATCAATTTTCCATAATGGCCTATTGTTTCTATTGGAAAGTGACACAGTGAAAAGGGGTAAAAATTTGTTTACAATGGTAAGCTTTGGACCTTACCCTTTTACTTCCTTGTACGACAGCTGTTTGGGCAAGAAGATTGAATTGGACGGTAGCTAACTGGATAGATTGGATGACATGGATGGCGAGGTAGTTGACACCAAATTACCTTCTATCTTTCCTCCCTATTTTCTTTCATTTCCTAACTTCCCTTAATTTCTTCTAAGGTTGTTAAGCCTATAATATTTAAGCAATGTAATCGATGATTTTATAGCGCATTTCAATATATTTTCTCCTATTCCCAAGTGCAATATCTGGTATCAGAGCAAGGTGAAAGAGGGACCATAGATTGAGGTCGAAGGAATCTCGCACATGAACCAAGGCGAGGTCAAATCGAGGCGAGGTCGAGAGGACCCGAAAATCCCCGAGTGAACCCAGGGATCATAAGTTGAGGTGAGGTCGAGAGGACCCGAGTAGGCCCAAGCACATAGCACGTGAGGAGGAGAAGACTCAAAAGTAACAACCAACTGAAAGGTGCCACGTGGCAAAGACACATCAAGGCAGACACAAACAACGTGGCAGACAACAGACAGAGCTTGAACTACGTGGTAGAAGGAAGACAGACTACAAGACACGTGGCAAGCACATGTGACGAGCAATGTGGCGCAAGGTGAGAGGTTTGAAGGAGGCAAAAAGGGTGGTCCCAATTTCCCGAAGGCAATCGAGTAACTATTCGCCCATTGAAGGTTTTAAACACCTTCACTGTTCTCTATGGGATAGATGTGGGACTAAAGTCCCAATTTTTTTTTTTCCTTTGGGCGACCGAGAAGGGCATAAGGAAGGCAATATTCCATTGCCTTCTCGTCGAGCTATGTAGCTCGACTGGCTTGTGGAGCCAGTGCTAAATATTTCACCCCCATATAGGTCATGGGTTCGAATCCCGACGACGGAGTAATAATTTTTTTTTTTTGAAATTCTGAATTGATCAGGCTATATAAGTGTTATTGTTGTTCGATTTCATTTGCGGTTGTGGCCTAGTTGGCTCGGAAGCTTAGCCTAGCAGATAGAACGGGTTCAATTCCTATGGATTCAATTTTTGATATATTTTTTTAAGGAATTTTTTTATATTATATTTAAAATCACTTTATTTTATTTAATAAAATTATAAATAATTGTTTTTTTTTTTTTTAAAGGCAATTATATATTTTTTATTAAATAAAAGATATAAGTTTATATATATATATATATATATATAATAAAATAAAATAAAAGAGGGGAAAAGAGAGAACAAAAGAACATTGCCTAAGAGGCAATTATTGTAATAAAGAAAATTTGTTTTACTTGATTCAAGGAATCATAAATTGAAGAACAGTGTTGTAATAAAGCCTAAGAGGCTTAATTTTGTAAAAGGCATTGATGATTAGACCCAATGGGTGTTATCATGCCTTATATGCAATTATAGCAAGAGAAAGTGCAAATAGGTTTGATGAAAAGGTAAGGGGTTATGGACTCAATATTGTATTTAGTCAACTCCAAAACGCTGTAATCACACATCAAAGACATCCCGACTCAGGATACAAAGCAGATTTTGAAGATAATTCATTAAGAAGTCAATTTGAACAATCAGAATCCATCCAAGGAGTGCAAAAAGAATCAGAGTACTCACACTACAATAATTCAGTGGAAATCCTAGAACCACCATCACCATAAATCATACCAATAAGTGACGATGAAGAAGAAGTGGCAGATAATTTGCAAATCAAGAGGTAGCATCCCCACATCAAGAGGAGCAAGTAGTCAATGATAGGGTAGAACAAGTCAAATTTGACTTAAATTTGTAAACCCTTCCTTCTTTCTTCTTCTTCTTTCTTTCATTTAGCAAAGTATTTTTTGTAACCATGAAATAAAAAGTTTTTTGGTACCTATGGCTTTACACAATAGTTTACCCATCCCAGAATTTACCGGTTATGACTATGAGTACTGGTCTATAAATATGAAGACCTTAATAATAGGAAGAGGATTATGGGACATCATAGAGGAAGGTTATACATAACCCACAGACTGGTCCACACTTAGTGCAGTAGACAAAAAGACTCAAAAAGAAGATAATAAGAGCAATTCATCTACTCTTTCTCATCTCCAAGCTGCATTGGAGAAAAGCATATTTCCTAGAATTTTTTCTTGTACAACTGCACAAGCCACATGGAAAGCATTGAGTGATGGATTTAAAGGTAGTAATCAAGTCCAACAGGTAAGGCTTCAAACATTGAAGTGAGATTTTGAGAATCTTCGGTTGAAAGATGATGAAAAAGTAGGTGATTATTGTGTTAAAGTAAAAGCACATGTAGATAAAATGAGTACATTAGGCGAAGAAATCAAGCCTGGGACAATTGTAACAAAATTTTTGAGAACACTTACACAAAAATGGAATCACATTGCCATCATAATAGAAGAATCTAAAGATCTTTCCATTTTAACATTCGATGCACTAATCGGATTGTTAATTTCACATGAAGAGAGGTTTCCTGAAACTCCTTCAACAAGCTATGGAGGCAATGATAAGGCCTTCACTTCCAATGAAAATAATGTAAGAGGATAGGGAAGAGGTCAAGGTAGAGGACAACAAAGAGGTAGAGGTAGAGGCAACTATAGAGGAGGCAACCAAAATAGAGGAGGCAACCAAAACCGAGGAGGCAATTCCAATAGAGGAGGCAACTCATACAGAGGAGGTAATCAAAAAAGATGTGGAAATCATAATCGAGGTGCAAATCAAGGACAAAGTGGAAATCAAGGGCGATGAAGTGACAAGTCCAAAACATCATGTTTCAATTGTGGCAAACCAAGTCACTTCGCTCATGATTGCTGGTCAAAATCTTCACAAGGCAGCAACAATCAATATCTGACACATGGCCAATATGATAATTATGGAGAAGAAGATGATGCTTCTAATATTTTTCTGACATATGGCTAATCAGAATAGAATCTATCTAACACATGGATTCTAGATACCGGTTGTTCCAACCATATGAGTGGTAACAAACATTTATTTGCTACTGTCGATTACACTTATAAATTCCAAATCAAATTAGGGGATGTTAAAACATTGCAAGTAGAGGGAATTTGAGCCATGGAGGTTCCAACTAAAGAAGGACTAAAAAATGTGAATGACATCTACTACACTCCAAAGCTCCAACACAATTTACTAAGCGTTGGGAAAATGACGGAGAATAATTACAAACTTGTATTTGATGAAGGACAATGTATCATTTTTGATAAAAATAATTGTAATCGTGTCATCACACAGGTCCCCATGACCAAGAATAGAGTATTTCCTCTCAAGTTTAATGAGATAGGAGGATCTCAACTTGTAAATGTAGCCATAACAAATCCAAGTGTCCTTTGGCACTTGCGATATGGTCACCTCAATTCTTCTAGCTTGAAATTGTTAACTAATCAAGCTATGGTGACAGGACTTCCCAAAATCCATGATCAAAATTTTTTTTGTGAAGGATGTGCTTTGGGAAAGCACTCAAGATCAAATTTTCCTATAGGACAAGCGTGGAGAGCCAACTATCCACTACAGTTAGTACATTCAAACATTTATGGTCCAATGCAAACATAAATTCTTGGAAACAGTTTTTATTTTCTCACTTTCATAGATGATTTCTCTAGAATGTGCTGGATTTACTTTCTGAAACACAAAAATGAATCTTTTGATTGCTTCATAGATTTTAGAAATAATGTAGAGAATCAAAGTGGGAACTATGTAAAATTTCTTAGGACAGATCGAGGAGGTGAATACTCCTCAAAAGCTTTTTTGAAATATTGTAAAGATAGTGGGATAAAAAGGCAATTTACCACTGCCTATACCCCACAAAAAAATGGTGTGGCAAAGATAAAAAATCACACCATAGTTGAGATGGCGATATCAATGCTCTATACAAAGCATCTCACTTATATGTATTGGGCAGAGGCTGTAAGAACCAGTGTATATATTCTAAACATAAGTCCAACTTCTAGTTTAGATGGTGTCACTCCTTACGAGGCATGGTACGGAAATAAACCTAATGTAAAGCATTTCAAAGTGTTTGGTTCTTTAGCATATGTACACATTCCTGAAAAGAAAAGAAAGAAGCTTGATCCAAAAAGTCAAGCTTGTATATTTGTAGGATATTATGAGTCTACAAAAGGATATAGACTCTACAATCCCAAAAATCATAAAGTTGTAATCTCTAGGGATGTAATTTTTGATGAAGTGGGAGAATGGGACCATCAAATAATTTTTGTTGATGATGAATCCCATGATGTAAGTTCTTCACAGGTACAATAGGTATCTCCAAAGCAAAGCAAAGGCACACCACCCCCTCCAAACCCATTCAAAAGAGCTACATCAAGTACTTAAATAAATACTTTAAGTGCTTCTCCATAGAGATCAATAAGTTCTTCACCGATGGACATCGATAGAGACTCTCCATCAATAGGCAGAAGAACATTACAACATCATCCATCCTTTCAAATGCTAGATCATAATTTCTAGAGAAGATTCACTAGAAGTCAAGCTAGTGAGATGAATTCAGTTTTGCAAAAACTTGAAAATTTACAATTATATGGAGATGATGATTCCCATGATCCTATGGGAGATGTAATTAATTATGCCTTCTTGGCTAGTACATAGCTAGAACCAGCCAACTATGTGAAGGCATGTACTCAAAATATATGGCAAGAAGCCATGAAAGAGAAAATAACCTCTATAAACAATAATGATACTTGGGAGCTAGTACAACTACCAAAAGTAAAAAAATGTGTTGGATGTAAATGGGTCTACAAGACCAAGTACAATGTTGATGGAAGCATTGAGAGGCATAAGGTGAGACTAGTAGCAAAGGGTTTTACTCAAAAATTTGGCATTGACTGTGAGGAAACCTTTGATCATGTTACACAACAAGAGACAATCAGATCAGTTCTTTCCTTAGCAGCTCATAAAGGATGTAATGTTCAACGCATGGATGTAAAGAGTGCTTTTCTAAATGGATACTTAACAGAAGAGGTGTATGTTCAACAACCTCAAGGTTTTCAAGAACAGGGTAAATAGAACCTTGTTTACAACTTAAATAAAGCACTTTATGGACTCAAGCAAGTACCAAGAGCCTAGTACTCACGTATTGATGGCTATTTTAGTGAGTATGGATTCACAAGAAGCAAAAGTGAACCAAATCTGTACTACCTGAAGCATGGAGTAGACATTCTCATAGTTTGTTTGTATGTGGATGATCTAATATTTATGGGTAGTAATAATAAAATGAATATGGAGTTCAAAAACTCCATGATGAAACAGTTCAAGATGAAATATCTTGGTTTAATGTGATACTTCCTAGGCATGGAAGTGCATCAATCAAATAAAGGGATCTTCATATGTCAACACAAGTATGCTTGAGACATGATAAAGAAATTTTCCATGGAGCAGTGCAAATCAGTTGCAACTCCAACTGGACATGGGATACAATTGAGCAAGGAAGATGGAGCATCAAAGGTTGACATGACCACTTACAGAAGCATGGTTGGAATTTTGATGTTTCTCACCAACACTAGGCTAGATATTCAATATGTTGTTTCTCTAGTTTTAATATTTATGGCTAGTCATTCTGAACTGCATCTACAAGCAACTAAAAGCATATTAAGATATGTAAAAGGTACATTGGATTTTGGAATCCATTACCAAAAATGTAATTATGTGAATTTAGTTGGCTTCAGTGACAATGATTGGAGCAGCAACATAGATGACAGGAAATCTACATCAAGAAATTGTTTTAGTCTAGGATTAGGACTAATTACATGGAGTTCCAAGAAACAAACTGTTGTAGCATTGTCATCAACTAAGGCTAAGTATATAGCCATCACTCATGCTAGTACTCAGGCCCTATGGTTAAGAAAAGTTCTTTAAGATATTGGAGAAATTCAAAGTGGTCCAACACGACTATATTGTGATAACATAAGTGCCATTCAATTGGCATATAATCCAGTCCACCACAGTAGATCAAAACATTTCGATATGAAGTATCACTTCATTCGAGATATGGTGGAACATCAGATAGTTGAGCTTCAATATTGTAATACTTTGGATAATATTGTTAACATCTTCACCAAAGGTATAGTTAAAGCTGAATATATAAATCTGAGAGACTGTATAGTCAGGCCTCTCAACTTTAAGGGGGAGAATGTTTGAAAATGACACAGTGAAAAGGGGTAAAAATTTGTTTACAACGGTAAGCTTTGGACCTTACCCTTTTACTTCCTTGGACGGTAGCTGACTGGGAAGGAAGATTGACTTGGACAACAACTGACTGGATAGATTGGACGACATGGGTGGTGAAGTAGTTGACACCAAATTCCCTTCTATCTTTCCTCTCTATTTTCTTTCATTTTCTAACTTCCCTTAATTTCTTCTAAGGTTGTTAAGCCTATAGTATTTAAGCAATGTAACCAATGATTTTCTAGCATTTCAATATATTTTCTTAAGTTTATTTTCTCCTATTCCCACGTGCAATAGTTTCCACTTAACAAGTGATGTTGGCTCCCCTGGTAGTCCCACAACTCTTGGCACTTATCACCATCCTAATATTACTAGCATCGTATTCCCATACGATTATCCTCTAATAAATGATGATATCCTTTACAAATATTACAAATGAAGTCATATCCATGAAGATATGAGATGCCAAGAAGAAGTTTTAGTTTCTAAGGTTCCCATATATCACAAGAGATCAAGCTACTTCCATGAGCAAGCCCTCAAAAAGGTCAAATTCCATGTATGCTAATTATGAGGAAGACCCTTCTTCTTTAGATTCTAATTCCATCTACTAGTACTCAACTTGTAATGATCCTCATGGCAAAATTATTTGCATGGTGCATCAACACTATGTCCAAAAAATTATCATTGAGAAAATAGATAATTCATAGAAATAACGAGTGAAAATTATGAGGGAAGTAGATTAGTACAACTTCATGATGCCCATTGAAGAACAAGTGGCAGCCCTTACTAGGTTCAAGAAGAAATCTCTATCCATTGATACTAAAAATTTGGATCCTTTCAATATTTCGATTGAACCTAGATATATTCCAAAGAAAGAGGTACTCTGATTGGCCTTGACATAAAATGAGGTCCAATAGTAGCAAAAGGAAACCAAGGAAGGTTAAGGAAGGGAACAAGATAAATAGAAACTAAGGTATCCTTCTCTAACCAAACACTAGAGAATTGAAGCGGCCCAGGATTACAAAGATAAATATGAGAAACCTATAAAGGACTTAAGGAAACAACCAAAGTATTTTGACTTCAACATTGTAGAAAAACTGAAGAAAAATCCATTTAAAACTAGCATGTATGATCCTCTCCTCATCCTTGGATTGGTAGATCTTCTATAAGTTTCTCTTGAATCCATCAAGATTCAAGGGAGATGACCGATCAAACAAAATTTCACTCAAGGACACTTCACCTAAATAACTAGAAAGAACAAATCACCTCATTTTGATTGATCCTTGTATATGGAAGGATAGGTGGTACATAATTGCATGATTGATTTTGGAGCAGCCACCACTACCATGCCCAAAGTAGTCTATGAGATAATGGGTATGTAATACATAAGAAGTAGTATTTGAGTGCTAAATTTGGATGAAACACCAATAAAACAATTGAAGTAATCAAGTATGTCTTGATCAAGTTGCACAGAATGCCCCAAATCACCATTATTCAAGAAATTGTGGTGGTCAATTTAGAACCTTATTTTGGGATGTGTCTGTCAAGAGAATTTACTACGAAATTAGGAATTTAATTGTCCCTAGACTACTCCCATATGGAGATTCCTTTCAAAGGCAAAAGAGATAAAATACATTCTGAAATATCGTCTTCATTCCACATTTATAGGATTGAGGAAGAGTCACAAATGGATTCAATGAAATTGATCATTGAAGAAATGAAATTAATGAAAGAAGTATCGAAAGATCCAGAATTAGAAGACCAATTATCCATGAAGGGTTTCAATTCTTCAATTGAAATAGGGATTGGTATTTTCTCAATTATGAGGATGGAAGAGGTCAAAAGTATAATTCTTGTAGATGAAATTATTGACCAAGATCAAATACATAATGGTCAACCGTTAAAAAAAAAGTAGGATGATGAAAAAGAGAAGATCATACCAAAAGGATTGAAGACTCTAGAAAATTCATGTAACACAAATAATAGATTAGTTTTTCATGAGATAAAGGTTGACAACAATGATTATAAAGTACATATTGAGTCCAAAAAATACACCAACATTGGTGTACAATGTTTAGAAGAAGATGCCAACTAGACTTTGGAGTTATGCAAGGAATTCAATGATATTATAACCAAGATATATGATACTCCTACGGTAGATATTGGAGACACAATCCAACACACTATGGAATGGTTACCATATGTGAAGCCATTTTGGCACAAATAGATGCTAGAGAATCCTAAAAGTAAGGCTTTGATGAAATAAGAAGCTACCAAGCCTTCTGAGCAAGATACGATAGTTAAATTTCTTAAAGTTCTAATCCCTGGATTCCATATTCTAGCCAATGTAGCCTTAGATAATTCTAGACCTCCTATAAATGCAAAAACTTCATACTTGGTAAGGAAATCCATAATATATCAGAATATTTATCATTTTCCTTAGAAATAGTTGCAACTTCCGATAAAATATACCTACAAAAATATTCCAAATATTATTAAGAGGAACATTGAAAATGATCCCAAGAGTTTTTATTGGCTACTAAATCTAGCCTTATGGGATGATTAGAAAAGAATTGAAAGGGATTTGAAGATGCCACCATGCTACCAAGTTCATGAGGTATTAATGCTAAAGTTAAAAGAGGTTCATCAAATACACTACCCCAGAAGGATTACACCATTTAAATATGGCAATAACATTGGATGAGGATGATATGGTGCTCAAATAGGACTTGGGAAGAGAAAAACTAATGACACATAAAAGAGTTAATCCTGCATGGTCCAACTCATACATAATAGAAAAAAATAAAATGTCAACCATCCTTTACTTGCACCAACTAGAGGGTCATTTATTGTTAATCCTAGTAGATAGTCAACATCTCAAGCATGGTGCTTAGTAAAAGTAATATATTACTTGTATATATGTAAATAGGACACCTGTACATTGTGTATAAAGTTTAATTTTTCCCTAGCCTCAAGAAACTGACCATACCTAAAATAAATTATCAAAATATACTAGATGGTTCGTTTATTTGGGACCTTGGGCTACACACTCTACTAAGTCAATAAGTTGTAGTTTTAAAGAATTATTGAATTCCATACACATCTCTTGATCAGTTGCATAAATAATGATCCTAAACACCCAATCCAACATAAATCCCTCAAAACTATTGGGAGTGACCTACTAAATGCAATGTGTGAAATTAATGGACTGAAGACTAGGGATCCCAGTGAGATTTGTTGAAGAGGAATGAGTGCGTGAAATCACATAGCCTTAATTCAAATCACACAAGCATAATGAGATCAATTGGTTGTCAGGCACCAACTATCAAAATGCAATGGGCTAGCATAGGGTGGAAGTACTCCTCCCAATCAAACTTATCATATCTCTCAAAGAAGATAATCATTCCATTAGGAATTTTTTCCTTGGCACACATAATATGCTTCATGAATACATTAATTTCACCTAGACACTTTAAATTCTTTTCCCTTACACTATATGTATCTCTGGAATGCAAACTACAAAATAAGAATAGCACAAGAGTTGCAAAAAATAAGTGCTAGATCAGTTACAAAAGTAAAATTCATAAGTTGAGTTAGAATAATAGCTTGAGGTAAGAAGAGTGTTTCTATACAAAAATCCACCGATGAGTTGGTAGATAAGCTAGCAGGCATACATGATCCAATACTTATAATTTAGCCTAAAATCAATATGACTCAAATTGGCTACGAGCAAAAAGCCAAGTCATTTTATGGGGTGCACCTTTGTGGATGACCTATTGCTCAAACATGAGCAGATTTATTCTTGAAAGTGTACATCCGTACCTAGAGCTCATACATGCTATAGTAAAATTCTATGATCTAGAAATTGCGATAGTCTATGACTATAATTTTGAGCTATTATTTTCTATTAACAAAGAATTCATCGAGATAGCATTTGTAGTCAAAAGTACCACATATACTCAAATAAAATAAATTGATGTGGACGAGAAAAACAAGTGTATATAAAATTCCCTAGGTCAGGATTGGTTTATCAAAATCAAAGAAAATTTACTAAATGATTACATGAACAATGCCAAAAGCTTGGCTGAATTATCTAATGAAGCCTATGCTATTCTATCCATGCTGCTAATAATATTGGAATTGAAAAATGATGCAAAAGTTTATTTGTAGTAGTTTGGCATGGCCAATACAATAATTAAGGTGTTTTATTCCATCACACAAGACTGGGCATAATTCCTGGCATTCAGTATTCAAGACCAACTAAGAATACTAAATGATAAAAAGTGTGGTCTATTCACATACTCCTTGTATGTAGCTTGGTTATTTTACTATTATATAAAATTTACAAATAGGATCGATATTTCATTACAAAGGAGCGATAAGTAAGGCAAGGACCATTTAGTTATGCACTACACTCATGTTCTCAGAGATAGCTTCCCATACCTTGAATTCAATAAGAAATTATTGGGTCCTACACTAGCAACAATCTACGAAAGGTGTATGCACCTATCTACAAAAGCAATTGATAAACTAAGAAAAAAATCACTAGAAACAGGATATTGGTATTTCCTCAATCAAGGCACCATCATCAGAGTGTATGTATTATTTAAATTCCCATACTTAGTGTCACATTATATTACTAATTGGGTATTCGGCTTGGAGTACTATAGACAAGCATATGCAGTAGATCAAAACCTAGGGTAAGGAAAAAATAAAATCCTAACTATTTAGGTTGTCGATCAAGGTGAAGCACATAATTATGACCAAGAGAGAGCTACAATAATACCTAGACATGGAAGACAAGCTCTCCACATTAAAATTGCTAGTAGTCCTGCATATGTAATACCATGATTCTACGCGTATCTTGACCAAAAATTTAAAACAAAATACCAACGTGCTCATATTCAAGCACTTGTATAGCCAAAAAATAAAAGGTTTAAGAATCAACCAGAGGATAAACCGACATTGGTCAACTACTTGGAAATGCAACACATGCCATAATGGAGGAAGTGTTACACATATGAGCAAGTATTTAACCTAAAATGGAATCAATACCAATTGCTATATCCAAAGTTGGTTGAGACTATCATGGAAGATGAGGGCTAGAGGGAATATAAGGTTGAGTAGTGGTGGATAATGCACTATGAACATAACATGATTAAGAAATCCAAGCTCAACAATATGGATAAGTTGTTCACTGACAATTTTGAAAAACATTATGATAGTTTGATGAGCAAACATGAGAGAGTTATTTTTCAAGGTCCTTAGGATCCCAATGGCCAAAGATATAACATGTGGAATAGAGTAAGAGTCTGAAGTAGAATCCTTGCAAAAAATAATAGAAACCTAGATCATAAGATATGTAGAAGCATAAAAGGAGTTACTGTCCCAAAATTCACCCAAACAACAAATTGAAGGAGAAAGAAAACATAAAGCATTAGGGGCCCTCTCAAAATGTTTGCATGAGTCTTTTAGTCAAAGTTCTAAGTCCAACAAGAAATGAAAACATCGTTCAAGCTTAGAAGCCTCTAACAATATTACCAATAGATAGAGATTGAAGTAAGATAAAGAAAGATAAATAAAAGAGAGGCAATAATTATAAGAGGTAAAAAGACACATAGAAGAAGAAGTAGAGGCAAAAAAAATAAAGGCCACACAACTAGAATCAAATGTTACTGAATACAATAAGAAGCCAAAGCGGGAAGCACAAGATACAAGTCCATTTTTTGAACCTTGTAGTCATTCAAGTCCCCCCTCTATAAAAATACTAAATTCATCACGCTCTAAAACCCATTCATCCTTAGAGATGATCCTTGAAATTTGAGGGATTGAGAAGAAGCAATATGTATTTCCCTTTGATCAAAATCTTGTCTCTCAAACGCCTCCTTCAGCTCCCATTTCTCCATCATTCCCAAAGCTCACTTCATTTCCACAATAATTCACAATTCATGAGTCCCCCACACATATTTTATCTTTAAAATCCCCTCCTAAATCACAAAAAAAATTAGCCACACAAAACACCCCCCTTATAAAATTTGTGACATCGTACTCATTTAATTCAAAACTAGCCTTCTTGGCTACCCCTTTCATACTAGTTACTACTGTGGGACTACTTTCATCCATATTTTCTACTATCTAGTTGGTAGAAGAAAATCAGAAAATATGGAGAGAGGAGGAGGAATAGTATGAACAGTTGCACACCAAAGAATAGGAGGACAATATCATGGGATTTGACACAATTAATACCCTTAAGTATGAAAAATATAAGAAAAAACTTTTTACCTTTCTTTCCAAAGTAGTATTATCCAATATTGTCAATTGCAATAAAGAAAAAATGCATATATAATCACACACATAAGTGACACAGATTTAACATGGTTCACCCAATGTGGGCTATGTCCACAAAGAAAATATTTCTTATAATTTTTCTCAAAAAATATCTTGGAAACCAATTCTCTATTACAATTTTTATGGGCACCAACCCAAAGGAGACACCAATCACCTATTCTAAAGTTTATGGACACCACTCCATAGGAGACATCAATCCCATTTGCTCTGGTTTTGTGGATGCCACTCTATATGAGAAACCAATCCCCTCTACTTTTGGTTTTGTGGACACCACTCTACAAGAGACACCAATCCTCTTTATTTTTTATTTTGTGGACACCACTCCTGTTAGGATATCATCCTAACACTTAATGTAATAAATTCCTTGGTGTAATAATTCCTAGTGAACGTGGGTAGTACCCATGACTAATATTTTGTAATGTTCTAATTTTTAGCTTAGGTAGTGCCTATGACAAATGGCACCCTTTTCTATGTAACACATGGTAGATAGGTTAGGTAAGGTGGCATTGTGCATGTAATTCATGTGGCATTATGCATGTAATTCAAGTGGCATTGTGCATGTAATTCAAAGTGGCACTATGCATGTAATTTGGGTGGCATTATGCATGTAATCCAGGTGGCATTTTGCATGTAAGCCAACCTTGGAAGGAGACTCTTTAAATACCCAAAAAGGCACCAATGTAATCATATTTTTGCAAATTAATGAAGTGTTGAAGGAGGTTGCCCCCTCTAAGAGGCCTGTGATTCTATCTATTGTGAGATTATTCCTTTTAAGTAATTTTTGTTATCATATGCATTTAATTCTGAATACTATTATAATGTTTCTGTGAGTTTATTTCCAAGCAAATGTGTGAGAGTGTGTTTATTTGAGTTGAGAGTGTGTTGTTTAGTATATTTTATAGTAGGATCTTAACAAGTGGTATCAAAGTTCTTTCTAGGGCCAAGTTCTATTGCAACTACAATGATTCTTGCCATCCAATCCACATGTTAGGTATAAATTCTATGTGTTTTTTCCGTTCCTATTTTTCTTTATTAAAAAAATCCAAAAAATATAGTGCATTTTTTTTCCCAAACCAAAAAAAAAAAAAAAAAATCTTTTTAGTTGAGTAGGTAGAAACCCTGTGCCAGGGGTTTTAAAATATTGTGAAGGATCTATCGTTATTGGCTAAGCTAGATAGCCCATAAAGCGTCTAGTGAAGTGAGGGGTGATTAGGCTCCAATACCCAAGCCTCAGACAGAACTCGCGTATGAACTTGAGCTCCCACGTATCTTTGGGTATATCGGGAGACCATCTAGGTTTAAACAAACTTTTAGCCATTAGGAAGCTTTTCGGCCTTGTATTACTCATAGTCTATGGGAAACAACATCCTAGATGATTACCCTCCCGTATTGTCAGAGAGGAAGGTAGTGTGCTCAAGGGTATGTGTGGAATCCTCCTTGAGTAGTGGCCTGAAATATTGGTCCGAGCACTATTGTTCATCACTGTCGGTATATTATAGGGCCTATGGGTGGTACATACTCCTCTACCTAGCATTCCATGGTTTTGTTAAAACTTCAACCTATAAAAAATGCACAAAGAAAATCAAACCTCCCTAAGTGAGCATATGAGAAAGGAGTCCTCTACTTCAAAAATAATAATAACAAAAATGACATGCATTTGGGATAGACCATGAGGGTGACACTTAAGTTGACAGTCTGGAGAATAACAGTCAAATTTATAGTGGCAATCATAGTCAGGTCAGTCAGGTCAGAGAGGTCAGCACAGTCAGGGTAGAATTTATAGTTTTCAGGGTCAGAACATAACTGTCATAATAGTCACCTAAAAAATATAGAGAATATTAGGGCTAGTGAGGTTAGTAGTGTTCGAGAAATTGTCAGGACTGGGCCAACCAGTGAGAGCATGACACTAGGCCATTTATAGATAGTGCTCTAGTACCCAACTTTTGCTCTATAGCTCAGAATAAAAAACTGTAAACACCGTTAGACTCAGCAGAACCCTGGTCATGATTCCTTGTAGAACCCTCAGCTTGGTTTTGAGAGATATATCTCATTATGACCACCTATTCGAGCTAATCATTTTGATATATAACACCCAAGCACTTTTTTGGGAACTTACTAAAAATAGTAAGTCCTAAAAACTCAATTCTATTTTTAGTAACTAGTCATAAAAGGTTTCAAAATGGCCCAGGGTACCAGTGGACATCAAAAAGAACTAGACCACTTGGAATCCTTAACAAAAGCCATTGAGAACTTGCACTCGACTTTTCACTCCATAAGGGAAGAAGTCCAAGGTCTTCGCCTAGAGCATGAGGCCACCAGTAACCACTTAGAAGAAGCACTGACATAAGTAGACAACAAACTAAAAAGAGGACCACCCAAAATAGAACACCAAGCTAAGGGTTCTACAAGGAATCATGACCATGATCCATCCTTTAGAATGCCCAAATTGGACTTTCCTAAATTTAGTGGGAAGGATGTTGATGGGTGGCTATGTAGGGTTGATCAATCCTTTAGACTTCATAATGTCCCCATATTTCATCAAGTCTACATGGCTTACTTTAAATTGGAATCTGAGGCTCTACACTGGCTTCAATGGTTATGTATTGCCAACCCAAATCTCTCTTGGGAGAATTTTGAATCCCAACTAATCACTCAATTTGGTCCTAGCGAGTATGAGGACTTTACAGGGGCCTTGACCAAACTACAACAAATAGGTTTAGTCTATGAATACCAATATCAATTTGAAAAATTGGCCAATAATACAAGAGGATTGAATGAAGGGTTCTTCCAGAGTTGTTATATCAGTGGGTTGAAGGTGGAACTCCAAGCGGAAGTAAGAATTTTGAAACCACAAACTATGATGGAAGCTATCAGTTTGGCCCATTTTGTTGAATCTAAACTCTTTGCCCAAAGGTGCCCATCAAATTTTCCTCAAAATAGACCTTCATTTCCTCCTCGATCCCAACACCCAATTGATAATAAACCTGCTGCACCCAAGAGCCTAACCACAAAAGAGATGGATGCACGTCGTGCCCAAGGGTTATGCTACAATTGTGATGAAATTTTTTTAAAGGGCATAAGTGTGCACACAAAAAATTGTTCTTGATAGATGTTCAAGAACCTGATAACTCTAACCAGAGTGATGAGGATGAGGACCCTCCAAAAACACCTTCTCCACAAGAATAAGTGAAACAGGAACCTGAGACAACAATTACAGTCCATGCTATTACAGGCATTACTACTCCACAAACCATGAAGGTTGCATGATTTTTCAAGGTCCAAGGTATTTACATCCTTATGGATTCGGGAAGCACACACAAATTCATTGACCCTAGAGTTTCTCAGCGGGAAAATTGCTATATCCACACTTGTAATTCCTTTGAGGTCATGGTAGCCAATGGGGGAACCTTACCTTGTAAAGGAAAATGTCGCAATGTTAAAATCAAGATAGGGGACTATGAACTCAAGTAGGACATGTTTACCCTCCAGTTGGGTGGATGTGATATTGTTTTGGGATCTCAATGGTTGAGTACGTTGGGCACTATAAGTTGGAAATTTATCAAACTTTGGATGCAGTTCTCCCAAAATGGACAAACACACATCATCAAGGGATCCCCAGTAGGAACACCTCAAATTATTAGTTCAAATGGTATGGAGAAATTTCTAAAGAAATCATCATGTGGGGTCATTGCACAACTATTCTCCATCCAACCATCCACCTCTCAAATGGGTGAAACCCCATCAGACCTGCAATAGATTCTCCACAAACATGAGTCCATATTTTCAGAACCAACTACACTACCACTGCATCACTCTCATGACCATGACATTCCATTATTGCCGGATAGTGCACCTCCCAATATTAAACCATACAGGTACCCTCATGCCATGAAGTCGGATATTGAGAAAATGATACAAAAATTACTCAAGGTGGGTATCATTCGGCCTAGTACTAGTCCCTACTATGCACCAGTCTTACTGGTCCTCAAGAAGGATGGCTCCTAGCAACTGTGTATTGAATACCAAGAACTCAACAAGATAACTGTCAAGGATAAATTTCCTATCCCTATGGTTGATGAATTACTAGATGAATTGCATGGGACCATGTACTTCACCAAGCTAGACCTTCGCTCTGGGTACCATCAGATCCGACTCAAGGATGAAGATATTCCTAAAACTGCTTTTTGCACTCATGAAGGTCATTATGAATTCTTGGTAATGCCATTTGGTCTCACAAATGCTCCTTCCACATTTCAAAGCCTGATGAACAACATATTTCACCCTTTTTTTATAGAATTTCATCTTTGTGTTCTTCGATGACATCTTGATTTACAATCACACATGGGAAGAGCATCTCAAGCATGTAGATCAAACCCTACAACTATTGGTTGACCATCAACTATTTGCAAAAAGATACAAGTGTTCCTTTGGTTTGAATGAGGTGGAGTATCTGGGACACATTGTCTCAAAGGATGGTGTCAAGGTTGACCCTAAGAAGATCCAAGCAGTCCAATGTTGAGCAAGGTGCAGCAGCAGTATTGTCATTGTTGTCAACATAGTCAGATAGATCTATTATTTTAGTAGACAGGAAGTTCAAAAGATATTCAGATGCAGAAGATAGGAGTTCAAAGGTTATTCGGATTATGGACAGTGAGTTTCCAAGAAGACTGAAGTGGCCCATTTGCAAAAGATCAAAGAAAAAGACAAGTAAGAAAAGTGTCGCGATATCGCGACATATACGACAAAGCAAGAAAAATTGTCATGATTTCGCGACATGTTGGAAGAGAGAGAAAAAGCTAGAAAAAGCATCGCGATTTCACGACATGTTGGAAGAGAGAGAAAGAAGCTGGAAAAACTATCGCGATTTCGTGACATGTTGGAAGAGAGAGAAGAAGCGAGGAAAAACTGTCGCGATTTCGTGACATGTTGGAAGAGAAAAAAGAAGCGAGTGGAAAAACTGTCGTGATTTCACGACATGTTGGAAGAGAAAAAGCAAGCGAGGAAAAACTGTCACGATTTCGTGACATGTTGGCAGAGAAAAAGGCAAGTGGAAAAACTGTCACGATTTTGTGACATGTTGGAAGAGAGAGAAGAAGTAGGAAAAACTGTCACGATTTCATGACATGTTGGAAGAGAAAAGGCAAGTGGAAAAACTGTCGCGATTTCGCGACATGTTGGCAGAGAAAGAAAGCAAGTAGAAAAAGTGTCACGATTTCGCGACATGTTGGAAGAGAAAAAGGCAAGTGGAAAAAGTGTCGCGATTTCGTGACATGTTGGTAGAGAAAAAGGAAGGGAGAAAAAGTGTCACGATTTCATGACATGTTGAAAGAAAAATAGAAAGCGAGGAAGAAGTGTCACGATTTCGTGACATGTTCGAAGAAAGAGAGTAAGTTGGAAAAGTGTCGCGATTTCGTGACATGTCGCATTTTTGCGACTAAGAATAGGAGAGAGAAAATAGTGTCACGATATCGTGACATGTATTTTCATGGGCCGAAGCTAAGAGAAATAAGAGAGAGAAAATAGTGTCACGATATCGCGACATGTATTTTTGTGGGCCAAAGCTAAGAGAAAGAAGAGAGAGAAAATAGTGTCGTGATATCACGACATGTATTTTCGTGGGCCAAAGCTAAGAGAAAGAGCAAGGAGAAAAAGTGTCACGATATCGCGACATGTTGTATTCTCGCGGTTAAGTTGAAGCCGACGAAGACCGATGAACAACCGACTAAAATTAGGGTTTATAGATGTCATGAAAGCCGACTAAGATTAGGATTTACAGCTGACTAAGATTAGGGTTTTCATCTCAAACATTTTGTTATAAAAGGAGGGCTGTTTGGAGATTTCATGTGTCGTCGATGTGTGCGGAGTTTTGTCGTAGTGCGTAGAGTGCAAGTCGTGTCGAATCGTGCTAAGTGCAAAAATCATAAAGGAAGCAGAGAGCGCAAAAGGGAGAAGATGATCGTTCGACTATGATGCAGCAGATTGTGCGAAGTGATTTCACAGGGAGAGCAGAGTGCATAGAGTTCGCAAAGGTGAAGCAGACTTGTCAGAATCTTGTAAAAGTGAAGGTATCTATCTGTTAATCTTCTAGATTCACAATTCAAGTCCAAGTTGTAGCTTGGCATAAGGGGTTGGTGCTCCTTCCAGTGGGTGCTAGTAAATCAAGGGTTGGTGCTCCTTTCTGTTGGTGCAGATAAATAAGGGGTTGGTGCTCCTTTTTGTTGGTGCAGATAAATAAGGGGTTGGTGCTCCTTCCGGTGGGTGCTTTGGTAAAGTGATTGTAAAGTTGTTGCTTTGCAAAGGTTGGATTTGGATGGTAGTCCAAGCAGTCATTTTTGAGGAGTAGCCACATTGGTGAACCTCGTTAAATCTTGTGTTGTGTGATGCTCTTTTGCTATTCTTGTTGTATCTTGCAATAAGTTTTAATTGCTGCTATTATTAAGAGCTATAAATTTAAAAGTAAAGAGCTACACTGATTCACCCCCCCTCTCAGTGTCATTGTAAGACTAACAATTGGTATCAGAGCAAGGTTCCTGTACAGGCTTAACCAGCTAGGGTGATCTTGGAAGTAACTCAATGGCAGGTGGTGAAGGCTTCTCAAACAAAGCACCAGTGTTTGACGGATCTAATTACACGTTCTGGAAAATCAGGATGCAGACATATCTCTGTGCTTTGGGATACGACGTCTGGGATTCAGTAGTTAGTGGATACACACTACCCATCATTCCTCCAAAAAAGGCTGACGAAATAAAATTGTTTGACAATAATTCAAAAGCAATGAATGCTCTCATGAGCGGAGTAGCAGACAGTGAACTAGTAAAGATCGTGAGCTGTAAAATGGCAAAAGAGATATGGGACAAACTGAGGAGTTTTCATGAAGGAAATGATAAGATCAAGGAGGCCAAGTTACAAACACATCGAGCTCAGTTCGAAGCATTGAAAATGAATGACGATGAAAACATTGAGGCATATATGCTGAGAGTTAATGGAATCATCAATGCGATCAGAGGACTCGGTGAGGATATTGGAGACTCTGCCATCGTGAAAAAGGTACTAAGATCTCTTCCTCAAAGGTTTGATTCCAAAGTCTCAACGATAGAAGAAGCTAAGAATCTAAATTATTTTAGTATAGATGAGATGTATGGTTCTTTGACTGCATATGAGATGAGGATAGGAAGATCTAAACCCACGAGACAGAGAAGCGGCTTTTAAGGCCCTTAAATATAAAAACACAAAACAAGAGTCCTAGGAAGAAGAGACATCGGATGAAATGGAAGCAAACTTTGTTAGAAAACTAAAAAGGGGAAAAGGAAAATACAGAGGGAAGCTACCATTTAAATGTTTCAACTGTGGAGGCATTGGGCATTATGCGACTAAATGTCCACTTAAAGAGAAGAACAATAATGATGAAGGATCGCACCCTGAAAGAAGTGACTGGAAGAAGAAAATGAATTTCAAAAAAGGCAATTTCAAGAAGAAAAGTTTCATCTCCAGGAATGCCAGTTCATCAAAAAATAGCTCCGGTGAAGAGTCTGAAGAAGAAACAAATGAAGCTCTCTTCATGGCATTTGAAGAAGTTAAATCAGAAAAGGAAGAAGGAGTGACCTCTGAAGTTTGTGGTGAAAACCTTGAGGCTGAAGTAGATCTAGAAGGTGAATTGATCTCTGCACTTGAAGAGTGGGAGATAGAAAAGAAAAATAATAAGAAACTTTCAAGAAAGCTTGAGGATGCAAATGGAATCATAACCAGTTTAAAAGTACAGATAGAAGAATCTAAGAAGATCTCCGAAGATCTCGAAGTGCAAATAACAATGAAAATAGATTATTACAGCAAGCTAGAAGAAGAGATTGTTGGTTTAAGAATGCAGCTAGAAGAGATGAATAAGAAAATTAAGTGTTATCACAAACGTGAAGAAAGTTCTATGAAGCTGGATAAGATCATAAATGACCAAAGGCCTGCAGGCATCAAATTTGGTCTGGGCTTCGTCGAAGGAGAATCGTCATGTGGATCAAAGGGCAGAAATGCAGAACCCATAAAGAATGAAGATAAGAGACAGGTTGATCAAGGAAAAATGTCTCATGCAAAAGAAAGCATTAATGCCAGGCACAAAAGGAGAATTGACAATGATGGATTCATCAATGTCACACATCAAAGAAGAAGAAGACCTATGGCTCCTATGGCAACATGGCAAAGACCATCACCCAGGTTCAATTATCCTTTCTCTGGCTTCTATTTTAAATGCAATGGCTATGGACATAAAATCTCAGACTGCAAATACAATGTAAGACCAAGGAATTTCACTAGTAGAAATGCTTTCTCTCCTTTGATGAATTATACAGTAGAATGCTATAACTGTCATAATTTTGGACACATTGCAAGAAATTGTAGAAGTACAATTGCATCAAATCAGTTTCAGGGAAGAAAATTTCAATCAAATAGGATGAGTCAAAATAGAAAACTTCCCATAAAACATGCACAAGCTATTGATAAGGGAAAGGCAAAACAAGAGCTCAAATCTACTATCAAAATAGAGTGGAAAGAAAAGGAGCGTCTCAAGGAAGAAAAGGAATCCTTAATAGTTCAAACAACATTTAAAGCATAGAACAAATATGTACCATGGATACTTGATAGTGGATGCTCCAGTCATATGACAGGTGACAAACAGAAGTTTGAGAAGTTACAAAAATATGAAGGTGGATCAGTAAAGTTTGGAAATAATGATGGAGCTAAGATAGTCGGCAAAGGCTCGGTTAAAATCAGTGATGGAAAGATTAAGTCAGAAAGAAGTCTTGTTTGTGGATGGGTTGAAACATAACTTATTGAGTGTAAGTCAGATTTGTGATAAAGGTCATGAAGTAGTTTTTATGAAGCAGGGTTGTGAAGTCAGAAAAACAAACAGTGGAAAATTGATAGCAACAGGATCAAGGACATCTGGTAACCTGTACACGCTCTCAGAGACTTCAAAAGGAACTTGTTTTATTGGACAACAAGAAGAAAATTGGTTGTGGCACAAGAGACTCGATCATATCAGTTTTGATAATCTAGTAAAAATCACCTCAAGAAGGGCAGTGAGAGATATTCCAATCATCAGCAAACCTGCAAACAACATTTGTGCTTCATGCCAAAAGGGGAAGCAAACTAGAGTCTCTTTCAAAACAAAAGAACACTACACAAGCAAACCTTTGGAACTAATACACACTGATTTATGTGGACCCATGAGAACACAAAGCATAAACGGTGATAAATATTTTATGTTGTGCATTGATGATTATTCCAGAATGACATGGATATTTTTCTTAAAGCATAAATCAAAGCTTTTGATATGTTCAAGATTTTCAAAAACCAAGTTGAGAATGAAACAGGAAAGAGGATCAAATGTTTAAGATCATATAGAGGAGGAGAATTCATTTTAGAGGAGTTTACAGAGTACTATGAAAAATATGGTATCAAGAGATAGTTCTCAGCAGCCAGGACACCTCAGTAGAATGGAGTGGTAGAAAGAAAGAACAGGACAGTGCAGGAAATGGCATGGACTATGTTGGCTGAAAGCAAAGTAGCAAACAGATTTTGGAAAGAAGTAGTCCATACTACAGTGTATATCCAAAATAGGTACATGCTGAGAACACATGAAAGCAAAACTCCTTATGAGTTGTGGTTCGAAAAAAGGGCAACAACAAAATACCTCAAAGTTTTTGGCAGCAAATGCTACATCAAAAGAACTGAAGATAATCTCGGTAAGTTTGAAGATAGAGCGGATGAAGGTATTTTTGTCGGTTATTCATCAAAAAGCAAAGCTTACAAATGCTACAACAAAAGGCTAAAGAAAATTGTGGACAGTGTCGATGTTAAATTTGATGAAGGTAGAGAACGAGTAATTAGCTATGAAACGAACTACCCAACTTATGAAGAGATTATTGAAGGAGATGAGGAAAACAAAATGGAGAAGATACAGGACATTGACTCAGATGATTTAAGTTGTGATTCAGAAGTGGAAGAAAATAAGAAATTCAAAACAGGCAGCTGGCAGAAAAATCATCCTAGAGAGCAAATAATTGGAGACCCCAAAGTTGGTGTTCAGACAAGAAGAAGAGAGTAAGTAACTACTCTCTACTATCCAACATTGAACCCAAAAATGTTGATGATGCAAGCAAAGATGAAAGTTGGATGAAGGCAATAAATGAAGAATTAGATCAGATCGAGAAAAATGAAACTTGGGATTTAGTACCTAGACCTGCTAACAAAAATATAATCGGGACTAAATGGATTTTTCGAAACAAATTGAATGAAGACGAACAGGTAGTCAGAAATAAAGCAAGATTAGTTTGTAAGGGCTATGCACAAGTTGAAGGCATTGATTTTGAGGAAAATTTTGCACCAGTAGCTAGATTAGAGGCAATCAGAATGTTTCTGGCTTTAGCAGTCTACAAGAATTTCAAAGTTTATCAAATGGATGTGAAATCAGCATTTTTGAATGGGAAACTTGAAGAAGAAGTTTACATTGAGCAACCAGATGGTTTCCAACTTGGTGATAATCCCAACTTCGTTTGCAAATTGAAGAAAGCATTATATGGCTTAAAACAGGCACCCCGAGCATGGTATGCAAGGCTAGACAACTATCTCACCCAACAAAGGTTTAAGAAAGGTATGGTGGATAGTAATTTGTATGTCAAAATAGAAAATGGGCATCTTATAGTTCTTGTGGTATATGTAGATGATATCATATTTGGCAGCAGCAAAGATGAGTCATGTAAAGACTTAGCAAATAAGATGTAGAAAGAATTTGAAATGTCAATGATTGGTGAACTTTCATATTTCCTCGGATTGCAAGTTAATCAAAATAAGAAGGGCATATTTATTTCCCAAGTTAAATATGTGAAAGAGATGTTAAAAAAGTTCACAATGGAGGATTGTAAGCCAATTAGCACTCCCATGACGACAGGTTGCAAGTTGAGCAAGGATGACAAATCTTCACCTGTTGATCAAACCATGTACAGATCCATGATTGGAAGCTTACTATACTCGATGACTACCAGACCAGATATTTTGCAGGCGAGTATGCATGGTAGCACGATTTCGAGGCTAATCCCAAGGAGACTCATGTGACAACGAGTAAAAGGATTCTTCGGTATCTCAAGGGTACTATGGAATATGGGTTATGGTATCCGAAAGGTAAAGACTTCACCCTCATTTCGTATTCAGATGCAGATTGGGCAGGATGTGTAGATGATAGAAAGAGTACCAGTGGAGGTGCATTCTATCTTGGAGACAGATTAGTCGCATGGCACAGTAAGAAACAAGAGTCAGTTTCATTATCGACAGCAGAGGCATAATATATTGCAGCGACAACTTGTTGTACATAGGTATTGTGGATGAAACAAACCTTGAAAGATCTTGGTATTAGCTTCAGTGAGCCAATATCAGTTAAGTGTGATAACACCAGTGCCATTAACATCTCCAAGAATCCAGTTATGCATTCACGCACAAAGCACATTGCTATCGGATATCATTTTTTGAAGGAGAAAGTTGGAAGGTGAGGTTAAGTTGGATTTTGTTCCAACTACAGAACAAGTATCAGATATCTTCACAAAACCATTGCCCAAGGAAGTTTTTGAGTACCTTCAAAATAAATTGGGAGTGGTCACACTTCCCAAGAATTGACTAGCTACGGGGATCACATTCTCAGGGGGAGCATTTAAGTATTTGATTATCTTTTTGCTCATGTTCATGATTTTTGCTAAGAGTAATAAATTGTGCCTGAGAATGTTGTGCATGGACTCAGGGGGAGTCTGCAATAGCCCTTTGGTATTATTGACAAAGGGGGAGAAGAGTTACAGGAAAGTGCACATGTGTTGCCAACAATTCCAAAGGGGGAGATTGTTGAGCAAGGTGCAATAGCGATATTGTCATTGTTGTCAACACAGTCGGATAGATCTATTGTTTCGAGTGGACAGGAAGTTCAAAAGATATTCGGATGCAGAAGATAGGAGTTCAAAGGTTATTCAGAGTATGGACAGTGAGTTTCCAAGAAGATCGAAGTGGCCCATTTGCAAAAGATCAAAGAAAAAGACAAGTAAGAAAAGTGTCGCGATATCGCGACATATACATTAGGCAAGAAAAATTGTCACGATTTCGTGACATGTTGGAAGAGAGAGAAAAAGCTAAAAAAATTGTTGCTATTTCATGACATGTTGGAAGAGAGAGAAGAAGCAGGAAAAACTATCACGATTTCGTGACATGTTGGAAGAGAGAGAAAAAGCAGGGAAAAACTGTCATGATTTCATGACATGTTGGAAGAGAGAGAAGAAGTAGGAAAAACTGTCACGATTTCGTGACATGTTGGAAGAGAAAAGGCAAGTGGAAAAACTGTCACGATTTCGCGACATGTTGGAAGAGAGAGAAGAAGCAGGAAAAACTGTCGTGATTTCGTGACATGTTGGAAGAGAAAAATGCAAGTGGAAAAAGTGTCACGATTTCATGACATGTTGGTAGAGAAAAAGGCAAGTGGAAAAAGTGTCGCGATTTCGCGACATGTTGGCAGAGAAAAAGGCAAGTGGAAAAAATGTCATGATTTCGTGACATGTTTGAAGAAAAAGAGAAAGCAGGAAGAAGTGTCGCGATTTCGTGACAAGTTCGAAGAAAGAGAGTAAGTTGGAAAAGTGTCATGATTTTGCGACATGTCGCATTTTCGCGAAGCTAAGAGAAATAGGAGAGAGAAAATAGTGTCGCGATATCGTGACATGTTGTATTTTCGTGGGCCAAAGCTAAGAGAAAGAAGAGAGAGAAAATAGTGTCACGATATCGTGACATGTTGTATTTTTGCGGGCCAAAGCTAAGAGAAAGAAGAGAGAGAAAATAGTGTCGCGATATCACGACATGTTGTATTTTCGTGGGCCAAAGCTAAGAGAAAGAGCAAGGAGAAAAAGTGTCGTGATATCGCGACATGTTGTATTCTCGCGGTTAAGTTGAAGCCGACGAAGACCGATGAACAACCGACTAAAATTAGGGTTTACAGATGTCATGAAAACCGACTAAGATGAGGATTTATAGCCGACTAAGATTAGGGTTTTCATCTCAAACATTTTGTTATAAAAGGAGGGTTGTTTGGAGATTTCATAAGTTGTCGATGTGTGCGGAGTTTTGGTCGCAGTGCGTAGAGTGCAAGTCATGTCGAATCGTGCTAAGTGCAAAAATCACAAAGGAAGCAGAGAGCACAAAAGGGAGAAGATGATCGTTCGACTGTGACGCAATAGATTGTGCGAAGTGATTTCGCAGGGAGAGCAGAGTGCACAAAATTCACAAGGTGAAACAGACTAGTCAGAATCTTGTAAAAGCAAAGGTATCTGTCTGTTAATCTTCTAGATTCACAATTCAAGTCCAAGTTGCAGCTTGGCATAAGGGGTTGGTGCTCCTTCCAGTGGGTGCTGGTAAATCAGGGGTTGGTGCTCCTTTAAGGGTTGGTGCTCCTTTCTGTTGGTGCGAGATAAATAAGGGGTTGGTGCTCCTTCCGGTGGGTGTTGGTAAAGTGATTGTAAAGTTGTTGCTTTGCAAAGGCTTGGATTTGGATGGTAGTCCAAGCAGTCATTTTTGAGGAGTAGCCACATTGGTGAACCTCATTAAATCTTGTGTTGTGTGATGCTCTTTTGCTATTCTTGTTGTATCTTGCAATAAGTTTTAATTGCTGCTATTATTAAGAGCTATAAATTTAAAAGTAAAGAGCTACACTGATTCACCCCCCCTCTCAGTGTCATTGTAAGACTAACATCTAAGAATGGCCAAAACCTCGTACTCTCAAGGGACTTCAAGGATTTTTAGGGCCTACAAGCTATTACTATAAATTTGTCTATAATTATGGAAAGATAGTTGCCCCCCCACCTCCGTGTTGAAGAAGGATTCTTTTACTTGGATAGGGTCAGCTGACCAAGCATTCCTGGAACTCAAGCATGCCATGACCACCACTCCAGTTTTAGCCATGCTAGACTTCTCTAAAAAAATTTTCATTGAAAGTGACGCTTCTGGTCATGTTATTGGGGTGGTATTGATGCAAGAAGGACACCCTTTGGATTTTACCAACAAAGCCCTATCTGATCAAAATTTAGGGAAATCCACATATGCCAAGGAAATGTTGGCAATATTTCATGTAGTCCTGCATTGGCAACCTTACCTTATTGGTCGCCATTTCTCCATCAAAACTTACCACCAGAGTTTGAAATACTTTCTAGAACAATGGGTTGCCACCCTCAAGCAACAAAAGTGGGTATCAAAACTCATGGGTTACGATTATGACATCACGTACAAAAAAGGAGAGGAGAATCTTATGGCGGATGCTGTCTCTCACAAATTTGAGACCCTTAGTATGTTGTGTGCCATTTCTGCACCATTGCCCCAATGGATTGATCCCTTACATTAAGAAATACTTCAGGATGCAGATTTGAAATACTTGGTTGCTTCACTTATGGATGATCCAGAATATACACTAGGATATAGTTGGGATGGCTAGGATTTGTGTTACCATCAATGCATGGTTCTTCCTCATAAGTCCCCACTTCGAGAGCTCCCCATGAAGGAATCACATGTTACTCCATCTGCTGGCCATTCAGGGATCCTAAAAAGTTATGAGTGACTCAAGTGCACCTTCTTTTGGAAAGGTATGAAACAAGACATTCGTTCTTTTGTAGCTGACTGCGACACATGTCAAAGGATGAAAGGGGAAACAGTGCACTCTCCAGGCACTCTTCAACCATTTTCGATCCCAGAGCAGGTGTGGACTGACATCTCCATGGACTTTATAGAAGGGCTACCTAAATCTGGAGGCAAGTTAGTTATTTTCATAGTAGTGGACCGCATTTCAAAGTATGCTCACTTTTGTGCCCTAGCCCATCCTTACACAACATCCACTATTGCCCAAATTTTTCTTGACTTCATATTTCGCCTTCATGGCATGCCAAAATCCATTGTATCTGATCGTGATCCCACCTTTACTAGCAATTTTTGGCAAGAGTTGTTTAAGTTGCAGGGGACTCATCTCAAAATGAGTCCAGCCTACCATTCGCAAACGGATGGTCAAATAGAGGTTGTTAATAAATTATTGGAAATCTACCTTCGTTGCTTTGCATCTGATCATCCTAATCATTGGGTAAAATGGCTTTCCTTGGCCGAATGGTGGTACAACACTTCCTATCATACCGCCACCAAACTCACACCGTTTGAGGTAGTTTACGGGTGCCCTCCACTCACGCCTTCCTCCTACATTTTGGGCAGCTCCAAGGTCTAGGCCGTTGAAATGCTCTGAGTCAACACACCGAGGTCCTCCGCCAACTCAAGTAAAATTTGAACATGGCCCAGAATCGTATGCACCAACAAGCTGATCATCATCATTCTGAGCATAGTTTTGATGTAGGTGATATGGTCTTCCTTTGCTTACAACCATACAAAAAATCATCCCTACAACTTCATAGGTGTTAGAATCTCACTCCAAAATTCTATGGTCCTTATTAGGTTCTACAACGGATTTGCCCTATAGCTTACAAATTGGATCTTCCCCCCACTTCCAAGCTCCACCCTATTTTTCATGTTTGCCTTCTCAAGAAAGTTGTGGGCACAAAGGTACAGGTTCAATCAAAACTTCCTGAATTGGATGAAGAAGGCTCCATCTTACTTGCACCTGAGTAGCTGCTAGATCATCAAACTCGCACTTTGTGCAACTGTACCATTACAGAGGTCATTGTTCAGTGGCATGGGCTTCAACTTGAGGATGCTACATGGGAGTCTCTCCATCAGCTCCAGCAATAGTTTCCTCATTTTTAGCTTTGAGGACAAAGCTTCTTAAAGGAGAAAGGCATGTTAGGATCTCATCCTAACCCTTAATGTAATAAATTCCTTGATGTAATAATTCCTAGTGAACATGGGTAGTACCCATGACTAATATTTTATAATGTTCTAAGTTTTAGCTTAGGTAGTGCCTATGAAAAATGACACACTTTTCTATGTAACACATGGTAGATAGGTTAGGTAAGGTGGCATTGTGCATGTAATTCGTGTGGCATTATGCATGTAATTCGAGTGGCATTGTGCATGTAATTCAATGTGGCACTATGCATGTAATTTGGGTGGCATTATGCATGTAATCCAGGTGGCATTTTGCATGTAAGCCAACCTTGGAAGGAGACTCTTTAAATACCCGAAAAGGCACCAATGTAATCATATTTTTGCAAATTAATGAAGTGTTGAAGGAGGTTTCCCCCTCGAAGAGGCATGCGATTCTATCTATTATGAGATTGTTCCTTTTAAGTAATTTTTGTTATCATAAGCATTTAATTCTGAATACTGTTATAATTTTTCTGTGAGTTTATTTCCAAGAAAATGTGTGAGAGTGTGTTTATTTGAGTTGAGAGTGTGTTGTTTTGTATATTTTATAGTAGGATCTTAACAACTCCATAGGAGACACCGATCCCCTCTACTTTTGGTTTTATGGACACCACTCCACGGGAGATACCAATCCCCTCTACTTCTAGTTTTATGGACACCACTGCATAGGAGACATCAATTCCCTCTACTTATGGCTTTATGGACACCACTCCATAGGATACACCAATCCCCTCTATTTATTATTTTGTGGACACCACTCCACAGGAGACATAAATCTCCTCTGCTTCTGGTTTTGTGGACACCACTCCACAGGAGACACCAATACCATTTGCTTATAGTTTTGTGGATACCAATCCATAGGATACACCAGTCCCCTATATTTCTAGTTTTGTGGACACCACTCCAAAGGATACACCAATCCCCTCTTCTTCTAGTTTTGTGGACACAACTCCGCAAGATACACCAATCTCCTCTAATTCTAGTTTTATGGACACTACTCCATAGGAGACACCAATCCCCTCTACTTCTAGTTTTATGGATACCACTTCAAAGGAGACACTAATCCTCTTTGCTTTAGGTTTTGTGGACCTTTATCCATTGGAGACATTGATACCCTTTAATATGGTTCATGGACCTCTATCCATAGGATACACCAATCCCATTTACTTTGGTTCATGGAACTCTATCCATAGGAGACACCAATCCCATTTGCTCTAATTCGTGGACATTTATCCACAGGAGACACTAAAACCCTTTGCTCTAGTTCATGGACCTCTATCCACAGGAGACACCAATCCCCTTTTCTATAGATTTTTTCAAAGGCTACTCAAATCTACTTCAAGCCTACACACAAGGCTTCCTCAAATATATTCATCAAACCTTCTCAATCTACTCCAAGCCTACTCTCAACTCTTCTCAAATTTTCTTCAAGCCCACACACAAATCTTACTTAAATCTACTCCAAAACCTACTCTCAACTCTTCTCAAATATGATTCAATCCTACACACAAGGCTTGCTCAAATATGCTCACTATACCTTCTAAAATATTATCCAAACCTACACACAAGGCTTGCTCAAATATGATCACTAAAACATACTAAAATATACTCCAATCCTACTCACAAGGTTTGCTCAAATTTTCACAAAGAACTACTCAAGTCTACTCAAATCCTACTCACAAGGTTTTCTCAAATTTGCTTCAAGAAATACTCAAATCTGCTCAACATAACCTGCTCAAATCAACCTCAAACCTGGTCACACATTCCTAATGTTTACATAGAAACCATTGCATATATTGAAGAACACAATCTTATACTGAGAGGGGGGGTGAATAGTATAATGTCACTTTTTACTTTTTCCTTCAATTCAACTTTCAATTCAATATTATGCAATGTACAGATAGCAATATCAATAGCAGAGTAATGCACAAAACACCATACACAATAGAGACACCACAATTTATGTGGTTCACCTAATGTGGGCTACTCCACAAAGAAAATATTTTACTAAAACTTTTTCAATCAATCTCTTTGGAAATCCTTCCTAATTACAATATTTATGGACCTCTTTCCAAAGGAGATATTGATCCCCTAAATATTAATTTAGTGGATCTCTTCGACATGAGAAATCTTTCATCTTATACTCTAGCTAGTGATCTTCAAGAAGACTCTGTATCTCTATTACTTTGACTTATGGATCTCTCTCCACTTGAAGACTCCTCACTCAGAACTGTATTCAATTGTTCTGGTTGTTGGATCTCTATCCACAAAGACTCTGTCTTCTGTACTCTATCACCTCCAAATATCTATAAATAGGTTCACTTAGAACCTCCTCAAATATGCTCAATGGGTTCCATTAGAACCTTCTCAAATATGCTCAATAGGCTCACTTAGAACCTTCTCAAATATGCTCAATAGGCTCACTCAGAACCTGCTCAAATCTGCTCAATAGGTTCACTCAGAACCTGCTCAAATATGCTAAATAGGCTCACTCAGAACCTGGTCAAATATGCTCAATAGGTTCACTCAGAACCTACTCAAATTTTCTCAATAAGTCCTCTCTATGACTTGCTCAAATCTTCATAACAAGCTTTCACAAAAGCTTACTCAAAATTAGTCCACAAGCCTTCTCAAAGACTTACCTAAAATCAGCTTAACAAGCTCACACAAAACTTGTCCAATCTCATAGAATCATAAAGCGAATTGTTAGAGACTCAATATGTTCTAAATTAAATGCTCAATCAATATCTCAATTCAATATCATAGAAGCATAAAGAGAATTGTTAGAGACTTAATATGTTCTATACTCAAATCCCAATTTTAACTCAAATAAATCTCAACTCAACTCAAATCAATCTCAACTCAAATAAACTTAGCTCAATATTATAGAAGAATACAGAGAATTGTTAGAGACTCAATATATTCTATTCACAAAGTCAATTTATTTCTCAAATCAAATCAGAATATAGAATAGTTTGTTTTATGGAACTTGAACAACCACTTCACACATTCACTTGACTAGGCTCAAACAACTCTACTCAACCAATCACCTCTAGGAACAAATATTTCTCACAAAACCTAGTCCAAGCATTAATCAATAAACTCAAAATATTTCCAACAATTATCAACCACAAATCTCACATAACAATGATACTCATGTTCTTTTCTAACTCAAATTCAAGTTCTTTGCTCAACCAATGGGCTTCAACATCAATGCTTATAAAAAAAGGTTTAATCACAACACCCAAACCAGAAAACCTTGAAGCATTTAAACCAACACTTTCAAAAATGAAACCACAATCAATCCTTTTCTCTCCAATGATATTTCATAAATCAACCATCGTAAACAATCAATAGAGAATATTGCCCATACCTTATTGATGCCAAGAAGTTGTCCATAAAATCTACCACACTCAACACAACTTTCCTTTCCAATATCAATGAGGGTTAGTGGACTTCAAATAATAATCACAAAATAAAGCATAAATCAATTTACACCTTTTTACTCCAACTCAATAATCACATCCACCAAAGATATATTCAATAACCCTCAAGAAAAATACTTTTCTCAAGAATGTTTCAATAATTAAAAACACTCTCCAAATAACATCTCAAAAATGTGCCAAATAAGTAGTAATCCTTATTACTCCTCAAACCACTTATACCCTAAAATAAATTAAAATCTATGCCTACTTACTTATCTCTCCAAAAACCACTTTTACTATAAAATTTATGCACAAATTTTAAACTAACTTTTAGCACCCAATAAAACAAAAATTTGTTTTAATTTTATTTTACAACTTTAATGCATACCTTGGCATGAATTTTAGAATATCAAACACAACATATAAACCTTGGCAGCATGTGCATGAAAAACCACAACCAATACACTATTTCCCGTTTACATAGAAAAAGGGAGTTCGTAGGATTCGAACCTGAGTCTTACGGCTCCTGCGTCCTAACATTGCTTGTGCACCATGTGAGCTAGCACTCCACACAAGACCAAAGGCACATTACTCTCCTTTATCCTCCACATAATAGCCAATGCAAAACAAATTCCTCCTTTCTCAAGCAAAAGGAAGTGCACGTGATTAAAAAATTCAACCACTTGCCTCCCAAAACCTTTGTGCTACTCGAGTTGCCAAAATGCCACACTACCCATGATGTCTTTGGATTTGACCACACCTCAACTTATTCGGTACCTCTGCCTTTAAACATTTTTCACACAAGCTCTTTTCTCTTTCTAATAATCACATTAACCACAAGAGCAAGGATAAGGAATAATAAACCTTAGTCATCCTTTTATAGTCTTCTCCCTCATATTCAACGATGTCAATGGATTACTTTTATTTTAATTTTAAAATTTAGCTTTAAATTTTAAATAATTTTAAATTTAAACTAAATATTTAAAATTAAATATACCCAGGTGTTGTAGGTGAGTTGGAGAGGAGAGGGCAATCCTCCAAGGGAGGTACCAGGTTCAAATCTCCACCCTACCAAAAAGCTGAATTGGGTACCCAAAATCCAATTGATAATGTTGGTGCGGGTAGGGCTAGGTGCGACTCTCGGGTGACTTTAACGGTGTAGAACCCCCTGTTCGTGGTCTCTCAGACCAAGGCAGCCCCATAAGGGTTTTCTCTCTTAAAAAAAAAGAATTAAATATCTCCATCATTGGGGCACCTTTTTCGATGAAACGAAAAGCAAACTTGGGTTTTAAGAAAAACCCATTTCATATCTTCCATCCATGGTTTTAAATAAAACCTTTTATTTTGCTTGTCTTGGTTTTCACAAAAAGATTTTCCTTGCACTTTTCACAAAACATAGTGCATGCCATCATAGATCATTTTGACATCAAATAACCTTTTGACATCAATGACAACATTTTAGCTTAGGGACTCAAAATATCCAACAATCTCCCCATTTGTCATTGATGGCAACCCATATTCATTTACTGAAATCTGACCTTGTTTTTTGCTCCCCCTAGTACTTTGCTCCCCTTGGGACTTTGCTCCCCCTGGTTCAATGCTCTCTCAAGAATAAAATCTCTCCGCATATCAAAACTTTCCTTAATATACACAAATATCTCCCCCTTTGACATCAATGGCAAAGGGTCACCTTTGGGGCTTGGAACTAAGAATGAGCCTATTAGCTTAGCCCCTGCCCCACCTCATCATGAGGTGGTTAATTCTGGGGTGGGAGTATTTCTACTCCCAAAAATCACTACTCTTTACCTTTATCTTTCTCTCTTCCTTTATGAGTTTTCTAAATCCTCTCACTATTTCTTTCCAAGTAATCATCACTTATGTTCATGTTCCTGTTCTTGTTCTCATCCATGTTCTTGTTCCTATTTTTGTTCTCATCCAAGTTCCTATTCCTATTCTTGCTCCATTCCTGTTCCTGTTCTCATCCATGTTATTTTTCTTGTTCATACCAACTTTTGGAATATTTTCATAGAAACCATTGCATATATTGAAGAACACATGCTTATACTGAGAGGGGGGTGAATAGTATAAGATCACTTTTTACTTTTTCCTTCAATTCAACTTTCAATTCAATATTATGTAGTGTATAGATAGCAGTATCAATAGTAGTATTCAAAGCAATGCACAAAACACCATCTACAATAGAGACACAACAATTTACGTGGTTCACCCAATGTGGGCTACTCCATGGAGAAAATTTTTTACTAAAACTTTCTCAATCAACCTCTTTGGGAATCCTTCCCAATTACAATATTTATGGACCTCTATCCAAAGGAGATGTTGATCCCCTAAATCTTAAGGTAGTGGATCTCTTCCACAGGATAACTCTTTCCCCTTCTGCTCTAGCTAGTGATCTTCTAGAAGACTCTATCTCTCTGCTACTCTGACTTGTGGATCTCTCTCCACTTGAAGACTCCTCACTCAGATCTATCTTCAATTGTCCTAGATTTTGGATCTCTATCCACTAAGACTTTGTCCTCTATAATCTATCACCTCCAAAGATCTATCAATAGGTTCACTTAGAACCTCCTCAAATATGCTCAATAGGTTCACTCAGAACCTACTCAAATCTGCTCAATAGGCTCACTTATAACCTCCTCAAATTTGCTCAATAGGTTCACTCAAAACCTACTCAAATATTCTCAATAGGCTCACTCAAAACCTACTCAAATTTGCTCAATAGGCTCACTCAGAGCCTACTCAAATATGCTCAATAGGTTCACTCAGTACCTACTTAAATGCTCAATAGGCTCACTTAGAACCTACTCAACTCTGCTCAATAGGCTCACTCAGAACCTGCTCAAATCTGCTCAATAAGTCCTCTCTAGGACTTGCTCAAATCTGCATAACAAGCTTTCACAAAAGCTTACTCAAAATTAGTCCACAAGCCTTCTCAAAGACTTGCCTCAAATCAGCTTAACAAGCTCACATAGAACTTGTCCAATCTCATAGAATCATAAAGAGAATTGTTAGAGACTCAATATGTTCTATACTCAAATCCCAATCTCAACTCAAATTAATCTCAACTCAGCTCAATCTCATAGAAGCATAAATAGAATTGTTAGAGACTCAATATGTTCTATACTCAAATCCCAATATTAACTCAAATCAATCTCAACTCAACTCAAATCAATATCAACTCAAATCAACTCAGCTATTTCTTATAGAAGCATAAAGAGAATTGTTAGAGACTCAATATCTTCTATTCACAAACTCAATTTCTTTCTCAAATCTCAAATCAGAATATAGAATAGTTTGTTTTATGGAATTTGAACAACCACTTCACACATTCACTTGACTAGGATCAAACAACTCTACTCAACCAATCACCTCAAGGAAAAACTCTTTCTCACAAACCCTAGTCCAAGCATGAATCAATCAACTCAAAATGTTTCCAACAATGCTCAACCACAAATCTCACATAACAATGATACTCATGTTCTTTTCTAACTCAAGTTCAAGTTCTTTGCTCAACCAATGGGCTTCAACAACAATGCTTATAAAACAAGGTTTAATCACAACTCTCAAACCAGAAAACCTTGAAGCATTAAACCAACACTTTCGAAAAGGAAACCACAATCAATCATTTTCTCTCCAATGATATTTCAGAAATCAACCACCATAAACAATCAATAGAAGAATGTGCCCATACCTTATTGATGCCAAGAAGTTGTCCACAAAATCTGCCACACTCAACACAACTTTCCTTTCCAATCTCAATGAGGGTTAGTGGACTTCAAATAATAATCACAAAATAAATCATAACTCAATTTACACCTTTTTACTCCAACTCAATAATCACATCCACCAAAGATATATTCAATAACCCTCAAGAAAAATATTTTTCTCAAGAATGTTTCAATAATTAAAAACACTCTCCAAATAACATCTCAACAATGTGCCAAATAAGTAGTAATCCTTATTACTCCTCAAACCACTTATACCCTAAAATAAATTAAAATCTATGCCTACATACTTATCTCTCCAAAAACCACTTTTACTATAAAATTTATGCACAAATTTTAAACTAACTTTTAGCACCCAATAAAACAAAAATTTGTTTTAATTTTCTTTTACAACTTTAATGCATACCTTGGCATGAATTTCGGAATATCAAACACAACATATAAACCTTGGCAGCATGTGCACGAAAAACCACAACCAGCACACTATTTCCATTTTACACAAAAAAAGGGAGTTCGTAGGATTTGAACCTGAGTCCTGCGGCTCCTATGTCCTAACAGATGCTTGCGCACCACGTGAGCTAGCGCTCCACACAAGACCAAAAGTGCCTCACTCTCCTTTATCCTCCACGCAACAGCCAATGCAAAATAGATTCCTCCTTTCTCAAGAAAAATGAAGTGCACGTGATTCAAAAACTCAACCACTTGCCTCCCAACACCTTTGTGCTACTCAAGTTTCCAACATGCCACACTACCCACGATGTCTTTGGATTCGACCACACCTCAACTTATTCGCTGCCTCTGCCTTTAAACATTTTTCACATGAGCTCTTTTCGCTTTCTAATAATCGCATTAACCACAAGAGCAAGGATGAGGAATAATAAACCTTAGTCATCATTTTATATAGTCTTCTCCCTCATATTCAATGATGTCAGCGGATTACTTTTATTTTAATTTTAAAATTAAAATTTAAATTTTAAATAATTTAAAATTTAAACTAAATATTTAAAATTAAATATCTCCATCATCGGGGCACCTTTTTCGATGAAACGAAAAGCCAACTTGGGTTTTAAGAAAAACCCATTTCAAATATGCCATCCATGGTTTTAAATAAAACCTTTTATTTTGCTTACCTTGGTTTTCACAAAAAGACTTTCCTTGCACTTTTCACAAAACATAGTGCATGCCATCATAGATCCTTTTGATCAAATATCCTTTTGACATCAATGACAACATTTTAGCTTAGGGACTCAAAATGTCCAACAATATCCCCCTTTGTGATTTATGGCAACCCATATTCATTTACTAAAATTTGACCTTATTTTTTTCCTCCCCTTGGGACTTTGCTCCCCCTGGCTCAATGCTCTCTCAAAAATCAAATCTCTCCCCATATCAAAACTTTCATTAATATACACAAATATCTCCCCCTTTGTCATCAATGGAAAAGGGTCACCTTTGGGGCTTGGGGCTAAGAATGAGCCTCTTAGCTTAGCCCCTCCCCCACCTCCACATGAGGTGGTTAATTCTGGGGTGCGAGTATTTCTACTTCACTAAAGCACTACTCTTTACCTTTATCTTTCTCTCTTCCTTTCTGAGTTTTTTGAATCCTCTCACTATTTCTTTCCAAGTAATCATCACTTTTGTTCTTGTTCTTGTTCTTGTTCTCATCCATGTTCTTGTTCCTATTTTTGTTCTCATCCAAGTTCCTGTTCCTATTCTTGTTCCTTGTTCATGTTTGCATCCATGTTCTTGTTCCTGTTTTTGTTCATGTTCATCTTCATGTTCATGTTCCTGTTCTTGTTCTTGTTCCTATTCCTTTTCTCATCCATGTTCTTGTTCTTGTTCATACCTACTTCTGGAATATTTTCTCTACACCATCTTGTTGTGTGACCATCATTATTGCACTTATAACACTTAATATTATTATTCCTTGGAGGTGCAAATATCTTAGGATACCTCCTAGTGAAGCCATATCCTCTTCTTCCATGAACCCTGCAATCCATTGCCTTGTGACCAAAACCATTGCATGAGTAGCAATATCCTTGAAAAAGCTATCCTTTTCCATATTCATGTCTTTCATATGACCTGCACTGTGAATCCATGTGCCCAAACCTATGATATGAGAAGCATCTCCCATTGAAGCTTCCTTGCCTAGACCTCATTGGTCTTCTATTCTGATTGTTGTTCCATCTGTATCTTCTTTGTGCATTGTTCCTATATTTGTTGAACTCTCTGTTGTCCAACTCATCCTCTGATATCTCATTCCCACTTACACTATCATCTTCTGAAGTATCTTCTTCTAAAGTTTCTTCTTCATCAAGACTTGAAGTAGATTATTTTTCCTATTTCTTTCCAAATCCAAGACCTATTGAACATGATGTTCTTTTTTGTCCACAAATGAACTTATCCAAGTTCTTAGAGCTATTTGTGAAACTCTTCATCTTGATCTTGGAGTCCTTTAAATATTTCTTTAGAGTAGCCACTTCTTGTGCTAACTTCTCACATTCCAAAATATTTGCTTCTAAATTTTCTTTGAACTTACTTGCCTTAGCCTTTGACTTCTCTAAGTCTTATATGAGCAATAATATTTCTTCATCACATTCTTGAAACTAATTTTCAAGCTTAGAGTGTTGTTTTCTTACCTTCTTTACTGTGTCAAGGGCATATATAAGTTCTCCCTTGAGATCATAACCATTCTCTATTGAGTAATCCTCTATTTGTTTGCCTTTGTCCTTATCATTACTTCCTTTTGGCTTATCTTCTATAGGATCACTTACTTCATCTTCTAAAGCCATTAGAAGATTCTCATATGGTCTTTCAAGTGCATCTTCAAAACCATCATCACCGAAACTATAGCCATATCTAGTGCAATCATCTTCAAGATGTCCAAATTTACCACATCTAAAACATTTGAGAATAACTGGAGTCCTTTTCTCTTTAACCATAAATAGGACTTCATCTCTATCATTGTTTGAAAAACTAGCATCACTATCAAATGAGTACTTACTTGCATTATCTACATAGTAGCTTTTCTTTTGCCTTTGGAAGAACTTATTTCCTTGTTTGTTCTATCCATCCTTGCCTTTCTTTTGGTACCTGTGTCTTTCTGATTCCCTATACTTGTGATCCTATTTTTCTTCATCATTGTTGTACTTTGGATTTTTGCACTCTGTTGCATAATGTCCATACTTTCCACAATTGAAGCACTTAATAGATCTAACATCTATGAATATTTTGGAACCTTTATCTCTCCTACCATAGTTAGCTTCTTCATCACTAGATGACTCACTACTCGATTCTATCTGCTTTCCCTTTTTCTTTTTATCCACTTTGAAAGCAACTTCTTTCGGAGGAATAGGATCTTTTGTTCTTATCTCAAAAGTAGTAAGCATGCCAAGCAAAGAATTCCTTGTCAAAGAATAACTATCAATTGATGTTTCTATAGCAGAAACCTTTTCACTATACCTTTTTGGAAGAGTTCTCAAGATCTTATCACAAGCATCTAATTCATCAACCTTCATTCCAAGACCTCTCATCTCATGCACAAGTTCATCAATCTTACTGAGATAATCATGAATATTTTCATCATATCTCATTATTAAGTTCTCAAATTCTCCTTTGAGATTTTTGATATTAGCTTTCTTGACACCTTTATCACCCTCATATATGTCATGTAGTAGATCCCACATATCATTTGTTGTTTTACAATCCATAACCTTCATAGATTCTGATCTACCCAATCCTTTTATAATTGCATTCATAGCTCTTGAATTTGCATGCATTAGAATCTTACCTTCCTTATCTATCGGAGGATTGACTATAGAATCATATCCAAGTTCCATTGCATCCCAAACTTCATTTCCAAGTGCCATCAAGTGAAATCTCATCAGCATACACCAATACAAGAAGTCACTTCCATCAAATATTGGTACTGCATTATTGAAGGGTCCGTCTCTTTGATCCTTTTGATCCATTGTGTTCTTAGACCACTTTTCCTTCAAGTTGTCAAACTCTTCTGAAGGAACCTACTCTGATACCAATTGAAGAACACAAGCTTATACTTGAGAGGGGGGTGAACAATATAAGACCACTTTTTACTTTTTCCTTCAATTCAACTTTCAATTCAATATTATGCAGTGTATAGATAGCAATATCAATAGCATTAATCAAAGCAATGCATAAAACACCATACACAATAGAGACACAACAATTTACATGGTTCACCCAATGTGGGCTACTCCATGGAGAAAATATTTTACTAAAACTTTCTCAATCAATCTCTTTGGGAATCCTTCCCAATTACAATGTTTATGGACCTCTGTCCAAAGGAGATGCTGATCCCCTAATATCAAGTTTGTGGATCTCTTCCATAGGAGAACTCTTTCCCCTTCTACTCTGGCTAGTGATCTTCTAGAAGACTCTGTCTCTCTGTTGCTCTAACTTGTGGATCTCTCTCCACTTGAAGACTCCTCACTCAGATATGTCTTCAATTGTCTTAGCTATTGGATCTCTATCCATTGAGACTCTGTCCTCTGTACTCTATCACCTCCAAAGATCTATCAATAGGTTCACTTAGAACCTCCTCAAATATTCTCAATAGGTTCACTCATAACCTTCTCAAATCTTCTCAATAGGCTCACTCAGAACCTGCTCAAATCTTCTCAATAGGCTCACTCAAAACCTACTCAAATCTGCTCAATAGGCTCACTCAGAACCTGCTCAAATATGCTCAATAGGCTCACTCAGAACCTGCTCAAATATGCTCAATAGGTTCACTCAGAACCTTCTCAAATATGCTCAATAAGTCCTCTCTAGGACTTGCTCAAATCTGCATAGCAAGCTTTCACAAAAGCTTACTCAAAATCAGTCCACAAGCCTTCTCAAAGACTTACCTCAAATCAGCTTAACAAGCTCACACAGAACTTGTCCAATCTTATAGAATCATAAAGAGAATTGTTAGAGACTCAATATGTTCTAAACTCAATGCTCAATCAATATCTCAATTCAATCTCATAGAAGCATAAAGAGAATTGTTAGAGACTCAATATGTTCTATACTCAAATCCCAATCTTAACTCAAATCAATCTCAACTCAACTCAAATCAATCTCAACTCAAATCAACTCAGCTCTTTCTTATAGAAGCATAAAGAGAATTGTTAGAGACTCAATATGTTCTATTCACAAACTCAATTTCTTTCTCAACTCAATCTCAACTCAAATCAGAATATAGAATAGTTTGTTTTATGGAACTTGAACAACCACTTCACACATTCACTTGACTAGGCTCAAACAACTCTACTCAACCAATCACCTCTAGGAACAACTCTTTCTCACAAACCCTAGTCCAAGCATGAATCAATCAACTCAAAATATTTCCAACAATGCTCAACCACAAATCTCACATAACAATGATACTCATGTTCTTTTCTAACTCAAGTTCAAGTTCTTTGCTCAACCAATGGGCTTCAACAACAATGCTTATAAAACAAGGTTTAATCACAACTCTCAAACCAGAAAACCTTGAAGCATTTAAACCAACACTTTCAAAAAGGAAACCACAATCAATCATTTTCTCTCCAATGATATTTCAGAAATCAACCACCATAGACAATCAATAGAGAATATTACCCATACCTTATTGATGCCAAGAAGTTGTCCACAAAATCTGCCACACTCAACACAACTTTCCTTTCCAATATCAATGAGGGTTAGTGGACTTCAAATAATAATCACAAAATAAAGCATAACTCAATTTACACCTTTTTACTCCAACTCAATAATCACATCCACCAAAGATATATTCAATAACCCTCAAGCAAAATATTTTTCTCAAGAATGTTTCAATAATTAAAAACACTCTCCAAATAACATCTCAACAATGTGCCAAATAAGTAGTAATCCTTATTACTCCTCAAACCACTTATACCCTAAAAGAAATTAAAATCTATGCCTACTTACTTATCTCTCCAAAAACCACTTTTACTATAAAATTTATGCACATAGATTTTAAACTAACTTTTAGCACCCAATAAAACAAAAAATTGTTTTAATTTTATTTTACAACTTTAATGCATACCTTGGCATGAATTTCGGAATATCAAACACAACATATAAACCTTGGTAGCATGCACACGAAAAACCACAACCAATGCACTATTTCCCTTTTACACAGCAAAAGGGAGTTCGTAGGATTCGAACCTGAGTCCTGCGGCTCCTGCGTCCTAACGGTGCTTGCGCACCACGTGAGCTAGCACTCCACACAAGACCAAAGGCGCCTCACTCTCCTTTATCCTCCATGCAACAGCCAATGCAAAATATATTCCTCCTTTCTCAAGAAAAATGAAGTGCATGTGATTCGAACACTCAACCACTTGCCTCCCAACACCTTTGCGCTGCTTGAGTTGCCAACAGGCCACACTACCCATGATGTCTTTGGATTCGACCACACCTCAACTTATTCATTGCCTCTGCCTTTAAATGTTTTTCACATGAGCTCTTTTCGCTTTCTAATAATTGCATTAACCACAAGAGCAAGGATGAGGAATAATAAACCTTAGTCATCCTTTTATAGTCTTCTCCCTCATATTTGACGATGTTAGCAGATTACTTTTATTTTAATTTTAAAATTTAAACTAAATATTTAAAATTAAATATCTCCATCACGGGGGCACCTTTTTCGATGAAACGAAAAGCCAACTTGGGTTTTAAGAAAAACCCATTTCAAATCTATCATCCATGGTTTTAAATAAAACCTTTTATTTTTCCTGCCTTGGTTTTCACAAAAAGACTTTCCTTGCACTTTTCACAAAACATAGTGCATGCCATCATAGATCCTTTTGACATCAAATAACCTTTTGACATCAATGACAACATTTTAGCTTAGGGACTCAAAATGTCCAACATATATCTTTTCCAAAAGTGCTTTCTTTGACTAAATTAAATCAGACATATTCTACCTATAATTTATTTTTCTTCATAAACATATAGAGAATGATATGCATTACAAATACTCAGTATGTTATTATTATATTCATTAAGTCTATCGCTTTCACATGTTCCACATTCATTGCATTCAAAAGGATACTCTAGTCTAGTACTTGATAGATGACCTTTTTATGTACTTTCAAAATTAATGAAAACCAATGTACATACTTGCTTCACAAAAATAGTCTATAGCCCTTGCAAATTTATTCCCAATATCACTCAAAACTAATGCATATATTTGCTTCATAATATTGGTCTATAACCCTTGCAAGTTCATTCCCAATATCACTCAAAACTAATGCATATATTTGCTTCACAAGATTGGTCTATAACCCTTGCAATTTCATTCCCAATATCACTCAAAACTAATGCATAAATTTACTTCACAAGATTGGTCTATAACCCTTGCAAGTTCATTCCCAATATCACTAAAATTTTATGCACCATTTTGCTCTCAAACCCTTGCTAGTATATTTTAAATCTATTCAACTACAATGCACAAATTTATTCTCAAACCCTAGAACATATATTTTCAATTTCTTTCAACAATTAATTCATGATTACTTCCAAATTCAATCAATCACTAATGCACATCAAACCAATCCTTATACCTCCACTCTCATGACAACAAGTATTACTTTCTTTAAACAAAGCTTTCTTGAGTAGGTAATTAAATCAACATACCTTTAAATCTGCCACAATGATGATGAGCCTCCAAAACCTATCTCAAAATAATTTTCCTTTCTATTGCCACTTCAAAAATAGGTTAGCAAATCTCCTTTTCTAACACTCTCAAATTAAAGCCTTATCAAGAACTTTACCACCCCTTTTTATAATATGTCAAATAGAAACTAACATAAATTACAATTACACCTTATTTCTTGTAATAACCCTCTAAGATCTACCTTTTTATATACCTAATTTTCCACAAGGATGAGATACTGCTAATGTATCTATGTATGCAGGGATAGGTACTATTACTGGTGGGAACAATTCAAAGGAAAGATGTCTCCTCAGTTGGCAACAAGGGTTATCTGGTGTAAGGTAAGTCAAGGTAAATGATGAGCGATAAAGTATTCACCATTGATAGGGGCAAAGAACCCTACTGGAAATGCATCCGCCAGTGGTCCATATAGATGCATATCATGTAGTTGCATTAATATGAATGCTTGTGTATATGTTATTTTGGTATTCAATTACATAAAAAATTACCTAATAGTATATCATTTAGATGCGTCAGGAATGTGTTACATTATGTGTGGATTGCTTTATGTAAATGCTTGTTTTTTGACAAATTGTGAGCTTATGATGTCTTGTTGGTAATAAAAATGCTTAAATGCATGGGATCCATATTTTAAAACAGTTGGTAAAATGTGAAGTAATGCTATGATTATTTTTGATCTATGAAATTAAAAGAAAATATAAGAAGAGTGCATATTGAGTAGAAAATAAAGGTAGAATAAGATAATATAAATATATATATATATATATATATATATATAAAATAACAACATGTAAATGTGTTATGGGGATAGTTGTGGGTGTTTAGCTAGAAACATCATAAGTAGAGAATAATATAAAACAACTCCTCATCATTGCAATACAATCTTCGTCAGTTGAGAAAATGGGAAAATAGGACATGTAGTGGGAGGAGTGGGAAAGAGGGGATAATAAAGAAACTATATTGTATTCAAGGTGTGCTTGTTGGTTCGGGTTTTGTCTTTCTTGTTCGGCATGCATCATAATGAACTTACTGAAACTATAAAATAGAGAAAAAAAGAGGATTATTATTATCATCATCATATTCTAGAACAAAAAAGAGGAGTGAAAGAAGATAGGGACTTACAGAAGGAGGCAAAGGAAACTAGTATTTATCAGTAAGGCTGGATCTTTGAATTATTTTCATTTGATAGATTTATATCATGAAACTATGGTTATAAGGGTTTTAAATTCTGTGTTTCGTTTGTGAAATCCTGTTGACCAAATTACTTATATTTATGTTAAGATGATAGTGAAGTATTCTATTTATATGGCAATGGAACAGTTTACCAAGACCAGTATAAATTATCAATCTGGCTAATATCTAAAGCATGCAATCAATAATATTGGTCGTAGATATGCTTTTAGGAGAACTAGTCTAGATTAGAACACTCCAAGTGAACTGGAGAATGCATGGTAGTGAAAATCAATTGTAGATCTCATCTTTATTTTTGAAATAGCACTGGTTGAAAACTATTTTCATAAATACTTTTCTATCCGTATTTGGATTTACAAACTTGAATCCCATTGCATTATGCAACATTACAATTTATTTTCATATATTTGTATACCTCGAAATCTCTCTTATTAATCATTTTCTGACAAAGTTTTTGCCTAATCAAAGTGATGATAGGCTAGGGTAAAAAAAATAGATATTTGAGCCAATAAATCCTTAAATTTGTTAATATTATCTATCGAATGAGATAAAATCCTTCCATGTCTAAGTGATAACTTAGGATTGTAATCTACTTTTGTGTTTTATCTTATAATGGATACCTAGAACGTCAACTACTTTCCAATCAACAATGAATACTTCCCAATTAAATTGTTCAAATTTTAAAGGCATTCGAATATGTAGCGCCTAACGATATCAACATGAAGTCCTAGAACAATGTAACCTATATTAAACTATCATTAATAATTTGTTTGGCCCGAGCAATGGGTATAGTCTTGTTTAAATTAGCCCCTTCAAATTCATAGAAATGACAGTTCACTCCATGATAACATGGCTGTACATAGTCAGGATTCTATATGTTGAATTTAGTAGATGATATACTATTTGACCACCTTCTTCATTAAGACAAAGACATTCAAATTTCTAAATACTAGCTTGTAAAAGCATTTAAGTAAGGTTTAATGTTTTAATAGGTCTCTCAAATATGCATTATTAAATTTTATTGTTCATCTATGATTTTCTCAGTATTAGGCAAAGCTAAAAAAGACTTTCTTCTTGTTATATGTATTTTGATATGACTTGATGTCGTAAATTATCTTGAAAATCTCAGACATTACATTATTAGGATAGGACCCAATAAGCCCGAGTTATGCACTTTATAACTTAATCTATAGAAAAAAAAGGCTTTTCAAATTACTTTATTATCGTGATATATAAATGGAAACTCATTTTGATAAATAACATAAGATGATATAAATTTCATATTAATCTAGATTTACTATTGACTTTACAAATTATTTAGTGTAGGCTTGCTTGGATTATTCTCTCTTAGGGCAAAATGAAATGTAAAATTTTTAATATATAATATTATACATAAGCTTTATTGATATCTATTTTTGGTTATGAACTATATTGATAAAAATACATAAATATTCCTTGTGACTAATGAAACCCATAAAACTTATAAACCCTAAATAAACTAATGGTAGAGAAATTTCCAAGATTGTGGGAAAGACAATCTTGATTCACAACCCAAAATTATTGGCAGGACAATCATAATTCTAAAAAATATATATATTGGTGCTTGTGGGAGGACAAACACTAGTTTTTTAGGATTGATCATACTTCTGATAGGTAGGGTCAGAATGGGAGGCAACAAAGGGATGATTTGGGCATCACTCCTAGGATTGATCCTGATAATAAAGAGTGTTGAAACTTGTACTTGAATTGCTCAATGAATACAACCCAACATAATGGTATGTGACATTATGTTGTTAACAAGATAAGACATCGGGTAGTTATCAGGGTATTGGTAAATCCTAGATGAGGTCCAGGGAATATGGTTGTTCATCTATCTCGGGCATGTATGTGCTAGTTCTTACATGACATGAATTCATATTAAGACATGGGGAAATTATGTGTCACACCTCTAGGTGATATGGGATCTAGAGGAAAAGAAACCCCTTGCCTAAACTTGGAATCTCGGGTTGAGGGAGAGTGAAGTTCAAAAGGGTATCTACAGTGAGATTTAACCAGTCTCAATCTCATGAGTTATTTTGACTGCAATGGAATGGCAATCATGAAGAAGTTAACATACCTCGTAATAAAAACTATTAATATTGATTAAAATTATTTAACAAAAAATTTCTATGTTGAATCTTCCATTTTGGACAACCAAGTGGGTAGGACTTGGGGTGTTTGGACAACCAAGAGGGTAGGACTTAGGTTGTTACATTTTGTATCATAGCAAAGGTTGTGAACCCCTAGGCAATAAAAATTTAGAAAACTAGTGTCTAACATAGTGTATGTTATCAAATTGAACATCTAAACCAAAGAGTGACAAGGCTCCTTTGTGAATAGGGAATGGCATTTGGACTAAAAGCTAGTTCTTCAAAAAGACCTGCAATGGTACAAGAGGTAGGGCTGACCAAAAATCTTATGACAATACGGTGGGAATGGTTGACCAAAAATCCTAAGAGGGTTCTCAAAAGGGTTAGGACTGAAACTACAAAGGAAACCGTAGAATCTCCTCAAGTGATCAGGAGGGAAAAATAACCAGCTTCCAAAAAGAATAAAATGGTTCGAGTGATGCAATTAATGCAGGAGCAAATAAGCCAACAAAATGACAAAATGGAATAGTAGAGAGCTCAAATGACTGAGCACATGGGTCAACAAAAGGCACAAATTATAGAGCACATGGAGTGGAAAAAAGCTCAATTGGCTCATCAACAAGAGATGATCTCACAATAGCAAAAAATAATAGGAAATCCATCCAAAGGAAAGGAACTAGTAATAACTTAGAAAGAGACGTCTATTGATTCCAAGAGAAAATAAGTAGGTTCTGAGTTGGATAAAGGTATGCAAAAAATCTATATATCCATATTCAATGGAAAAGATGACAGATAAGAGGACAATTATAAGGCCAAGAAAGCCTACTATCAAAAACCCTCTGATAAGAGAAAAACCGTAGAAGAAGAAAAATGTTTAAATAAGATAAGAACTAGAGCAAAAAGGATTGAAAGGAATATAAAAATAGATATGACACGAACAAAATTAGGTACCATCAGGGTGGCCTTGATGGGAGAAATTTCAAGAATAGGTATGATCAAAAGACTAATACCCCAAGAATTGGTACTCAAGAGAGCAATGATGGAAATAATAAAGAAAGAGTACCTTGAAATGGTTGCTATATCTGCCAAGAAGCTCATTACACTGATAAATGTCCTTTAATATATGATAAGAGAAAATAACCTATGAAGCCTACCCATAAGATATATGTGGTAATAAGTAATCCTAAACTCAATGGTCAAGCAACTGTCAATTTGATTATTCCAATGAACAAATAAATAATACACTGTAGGCTCTAATTAGCCCGTAATAAGTGGATCTCGTGAACAAAAATGAGCCCTAAATAAACTACGCTAACAATAAGACTAACAATAAAATAATGTAATATAAGCTAATAGGAATATACGCTAACATCCCCCCTTATTACATTATTTGGGTAATGTAATAACTACTAGCTACACTATCATCCCCCCATACAACATATTTGGGTAAAGTATATAACTTCCCCAATACAATGAAGAAGAAGAAGAGAAATGAAAAAAATGGTGGCTCATGCTTTGTCTTCGGCTTTGGATCTGGCTCTAAGCTCTGGATCTGGCTCTAAGCATACCTCTAGAAGTGTACCACTGGGTCTATCTTAGGATCTGCCTGTGAAAATACCTCTGGATCATTGCATCTGGATCTACATGTAGATCTGTCTCTGGAACTTTGTCTCTGGGTCATTATCTCTGGGACTGCCACTCGGCCTATCACTGGATTTGCCTCGGGGTCTACCATAGGTTTTACATTTTCGGTAGAAGCCATACAACATTTATTTCATCATGGTCCATTGTGTGAGATCTATCCATCCACAATCAATATGAACCTTGTTGGTCATTTTCACTTTGTACCAACAACTGGAAGAAGAGTGATTCATACATCCACATGAATCACAAGGATGTAATCTCCAACACTTAGCTGCAACATGTCCTGTCTTTCCATAGTGATCGCAACAATGCTTTTTAGGAGTTATAGGAGATTTAGGTTTTACAAACATAGAATTACTGGTACTTGCATGTCCAGTATAGCCAAGGCCTTCATGCTTTGCCCTGACACTTAGTTCTTGTTTACCTAATATCTCACCATTGAATCCCATTTTCTTCATCATTTTGGAACCAAATCCTTTGGTGTGTTTTTCAAAACACCCAATTTTATCATCTTCATCAATGCTTTTAACAATATTGTATTTGTCGCTATTGATGAGATTATGGAGCTCTTTTTGAGGAGGTTCAGTTTTTAAGTCACTAGTGTCACAAGAAAAATATGCTACTAAGATGAGATCACCTGTGCTACAACTGATATCTACCATAGAAGGTATGAGGTAACTTGTATCACAACAACCATGTGCCACAATGGGCTAAAGTTCACTCGTGTCACAACAAGCATTCGCCACAATGGGCTGAAGGTCACTTGTGTCACAACAAGCGTTCACCTTTAGGACCTCACTTTCCTTATTTATTTCCAATTTACTTTGGGCACGGTCAAGTGCAACAAATACCAGGTATATGCCCCTTAGAACGCCAATAGGAACTTGAGCACCATTTGTCTGAAGGTCTATACAAGACTCAAAATCATCGAGGAGAGCTACTAAATCATTGTTTAGTGTGAGGAATGTTCCCTCCTCATAAAAATCCAACCCATCCATATCTGGTGGAAAGTATGGGTCTTTAACTAATTTAGCAACATTAGTTTTTAGGGCTATATTTTTCTTTGATCTACCCATTCTTAAGGTGTCGGTCTTTGCCAAAAATGCACCTTTTACAATAAAATTTTGCAAAATAATTTGACTAAGGTGTCGGTCACTACCGAAAATGCACCCTTATAAGTCTTCCCCCCTTGGTTTTGCAAAAATTATATCTCCCCTGTACGGGGTTCCAAGGGGCAGCGCCCCTGGCGTGCCTCTAGAAGGCTTTTTTCACTGGTTTGTAAAAAATTACAATATTTGCCTCTTAGGCAGATTAGCACAAAAATGTCATCAAAAAAATCCCCCCTGTGTGAAGTACTTCAAACAAAAAAATGTTTGCTATTTATGAAGCCTAAAAAATAGGTTTTGAGGTTTGATGATTGTATGCGAATTTGCTCAATGAGGGAAAAAAAATCCCCCCTTCATGTATGTAGCAAAAAAAATGCCCCCCTTTTTAAGTTTGATAAGAATATTTTCCTTCCAATGTTTAAAAATAATAATTTAAAGTTTAATTAAATTATTTTTCTAAAAAAAAAGAAATTATTTTCAATTATATTTCTTTTTTTAAGAAAAATTAAAAAATTTAATTAAACTAAAAATATTAAAAAAAAACATTAGAAAAGAATCAAACTAAAAAAATATACCTTTTGCTGGGGCGGGTCGGTGGGGTTTGATCCCCCGACCTCCGGCTGCTAGGGCTCGATCGAAAACCAGCCGAGATCCTGCCTCGACTGAGAAATAAAGGGTAAAACCCTTTATTTAGGGCTTCTACGTGGGCCCTTCCTTAGAAGCGGTGCCGCTCTGGTGGCATCGCTCATGGAGGCTCTGCGTCAACCACCTGATACTTTCCAGGTGGGAAACCCCGACCTCCAACTGGTGGTGTTGCGCTACGTCCTATAGGTGGCAAGGCTGTACCTCTCGCGCATGGTCTCGCAGGGCAACTGCTTCTACCTGAGGCGCTCTCGGATGCCAAAACATGCAAGAATTGGCACCTCCGTTACTGCAATCCAGAAGTTTACGATGCTGGGCAATGATCTGCGTCTTTCGATAGAGGTTTCGAAGAGCAGCAGAAGCACTAATGCCAAAAAAAATGGGTGATCGTCACAGATAGGAGAAGATCAAGAAAATTTTTACACAATTTTTTCTTTCATAAGAATAAAATTATAACTTCTGCAAGTGGATTCGTCTGTCCTGTGAGCGGCATGCATTCCCTTCACCTTAGACTGCAACTAATCGGGTGGGGTTCAATTTTGGCAATTGCTTGAATCTGCTCAAATGTCCACCACAACGAGCATGACATCTACGATCTTTGTCATGGGTGATTTCTCCCTGTGTGAGTCGGCGCTCAGTCTAGCAGGGTTGTAATCCACCGATTTGGCCACCAACTATGCGACTAGCTTTCATCGGGGAGCATGGACGGTGTACTCTTTTCTCGGTGAGTAGTGTTGTGACTTTGCAGCGATGACACCACTACACTCGCGGTGGGGCGGGTTGCTGTCAAGCGTATGCTCAATCGATCTCGACATAATTTTTTTTTTTTTTTTTAAATTCCACTGCGCAAAAATTTTACCCCTCCCAACTGCGTCTTGTACTATGGATAAAATATTTGTATGCGAGAGCATGTTTTCTCCTCAGCACTACGATTTTATTGTGATCAGTGAAAGCCTGCAAATTAATTGAAGTCAACACGATCCTGCAATTAAGCCAATTACACGTTGTTTTCACAGACTACAAAATAATCTGCGATGGCAGTTTCTCTTTCTGCACCATAGTCGCCAATGTTGTGTGCCAGCAGGGAAGAGAGCTGGGAGTGATGTGGAATTATCCCACATATGGCATATAGGGACAATACAATGCTTTAAAAAAAAAATAACACTCCATAAAAGAGTTGTCTACCTTCAGGTAGACTATCCTCCCCAAAATGCTCTCTTGCCCAACTGAATTCATCTTCTTATGTGTATCTTACTGTCAACATGGCCAATTTTGTTTTGATTGCCAATGATCCCATCCTCGCTCATGTGTGTCCTTTTCACTTAGGTCTTAACAGGGTTGAGTCCATTTCATCCTCTGTCTAGCTGGTTTTAGTCATGTCCATCCTCTGTCTAGGTCAGAGGCAGATCTGACTCACCTCGGGAAATGCATCCCTCTTGTCACTCCTCCCAGATCCATAGGTCTCGAGCCGTAGCTCTGATACCATGTCAGGGACTTAACAATTTGATTATTCCAATGAATGAATAAATAATACACTGTAGGCTCTAATTAGCCCGTAATAAGTGGATCTCGTGAACAACAATGAGCCCTAAATAAACTACGCTAACAATAATCCTAACAATAAAATAATGTAATAAAAGCTAATCGAAATATACGCTAACAACAACACCTTTCCTATTTAAAGATCAAATTTATAGTAAAAATGTTCATATTTTGATTGATTCTAGAGCAACTAATAGTTTTATTTCTTCAAATATTTTGAGGGACATACCAAAAAAACTTGGGTTTATGGCTAATGAGTGGAAGGTCGAGTATGGGTCTTGGCAAACCTAAACCATTAATCAATGTTTATTTGATCCTTGGATAATATTAACTCAAGGAAAAACCAACTGGAATTTATATGTGACTCCATTACATGCCTTCAATATAATCTTAGGTATTTATTGGCTCAAGGTACATATATCATTGCTAAAATTTGAAGAAATATGGATGGATTTCACTAATGAAACCAAGAAAAGGATTCAGACTTACTACGGTCGTGAATAAGTGGAACCGCATATTTTGATAGCAATGCATGTTAAAATGGCAATAAGAAAGGGTAGTAGAGTATTTGTAGTAAAACTTAATAAAAAAGAAGAAACCAAGTCTAGGGTAAGTATTTTCCAAATTTATCCAATACTGAATGAATTTCAAGATGTCTTTCCTAAAAATCTACCCGGTCTTCCGCCCTAAAGGAAAATTGATTTTACTATAGAACTTTTACCAGGAGAAATCCCCATAACCTGAGCACCTTATACAATGACTACAATAGAGTTGCAAGAGATCAAAACTCAGCTTCAAATCTATTAGAAAAATGATACATTAAACCTAGTGTCTCATCGTGGGGTGCACCAGTTTTTCTTTTTAAAAAGAAGGACAAGACACTAAGGCTATATATTGACTACATAATGTTAAACAAGATGACAGTTAAGAATAAGTACTCTCTACCCAAAATAGATGACTTGTTTGATAAACTTAAAGGAGCCACAATTTTCTCCAAATTTGATCTTAGATCTAGTTATCATCATATGAGGATTCAAGAAGAAGATACCCATAAAACTACCTTCTGAACTAGACATATCCACTATGAATTTACAGTGTTCCCTTTTGGATTAACTAATGCTCTAGTACCCTTCATGAATTTGATGAATAGTGTGTTTCAGGAACAACTAGATCATTTTGTACTAATATTCCTAGATGATATATTGATCTACTCCAAAAGCAAAATGAAAGCATAATCATTATATGAGGATTGTTCTCGAAATACTCGAAAGAACAAATTATATGGGAAATTGTCCAAGTGTGAGTTTTACGCACCCCAAGTACAATATTTGGGTCATGTAATTTCCACTAAAGGAGTGTCTGTTGACCCAAATAAAATAGAAGCCATTATTGATTGGACTGCACCACAAATGTTTTTGAAGTGCGAAGCTTTATGGGGATGACTAGGTATTATCACCGTTTTATCAAGAATTTCTCTAAAGTGGCCTATCTAATAACCAATCTTAAAAATAAAGAATTTTTTTTAAATGGATGACACGATGTGAAGAAACTTTCAATAATATTAAATAAAAATTAAAAATAGTACCTATTCTTAGAATATCAAATTTCAAACAATTGTTCATAGTATGTATTGATGCCTCCATAGAAGAATTAGGTGGGGTCCTCATGCAAGAGGAGGGTGTTATCACCTATGAGTCATGAAATCTTAAGAAACATGAATTAAACTATGCCACACATGATTTAGATTTAGCTATAGTAGTGTATGCTCTTAAAATGTGGCACCATTACCTACTAGGTAAACCTTTTGAGCTCAGAACAGATCATCAAAGATTAAAATATATTTTTACTCAACCAATGCTCAATGCTAGGCAAAGGCACTGGATGGAATTTCTGGTAGAATATGATTTTGGCATTGAGTATATAAATGGGAAGGAAAATAAATTAGCAGATGCTTTGAGTAGAAGAAGACATATTAGTGTTGTGTCACAAAGTAAATTTGATATAATGGAACAAATAAGAAACCTTCAATTTCAAGATGAATATTCTCAAAAATGTCAAAATATAATTCAGAAAGGTTCTGATAAAGCAAAAAATTTAGAATCTAGGAAGATACATTGTATTTTAAAAATAGTATGGTAGTGCCAAGTGATTAGGACCTACGAAATATGTTACTACAGGAGGCACATTGTGCTCCTTATTTTGCTCATTCGGGCTATATAAAGATATATGAAAATATGAGAAAAATTTATTATTGACCAGGAATGAAAAATAATATCGCTGAATTGATGGTTAGAGGTTTCGAATGTCAAAACATGAAGGCAGAACGTCTACATCCATCTGGATACCTATATTCACATGAAATTCCAATATACAAATGGTAGGTTGTGACTATGGATTTCATTGTTGGATTGCCTAAAAACTGTTTTCAACATGATGCCATTCTGGTAGTGGTTGACAAATTGACTAAAGTGGCACATTTTTTTTTTACCTATAAATATTAAATATGGAGTTTCTGTTGTAGCCCACAAGTTTTCCAGGGAAGTGGTAAGGCTACACAACTTTCCTAAAACAATTATATCAAATAGAGATTCTCGTTTCATATATCAGTTTTGATAGACATTGCATTAACCATGGGGAACAAAACTCAATATTAGTACCACTTATCATCCAGATATAGATGGAAAAATTGAAAGGGTAAACCAAGTCTTAGATGATATGCTACGAATGTATTGTATTGATCATAATACAAAGTGGGAAGATTACCTTTATCTGGTAGAATTTTCTTGTAATAATAGTTACCATACTTTCCTAGGTATGGCTCTATTCGAGGCTTTGTACGCGAGAAGGTGCAGAATGCTATTATCATGGAGTAATCTGGAATATCGGGTGATGATCGGCCTAAATATGAAAAAGAAATAGAAGAGCAACTCAATGAAATTCGTCAAAGTTTCAAAGAAGCTTCAGAATGAAAAAGAGTTATGTGGATCTCAAGAGAACGCCAAGGGAATTCATTGTGGGAGAAAAAGTATTCCTAAAGGGTTAAACCAACTAAAATCTCTATAAAATCCTTTAAGATTAGTCCAAGATTTGTAGGATCTTTTGCAATTCTTGACAAAATAAACCCACGCATTAAGGTGCGACCAGTTAAGATCCTTTGTTATAGAAAAAAACAATTAACAAAGTGAAATATTGAATAGTGTAAGGTCCAATGGGACCAGTAATATGAAAATAGTGCCATGTAGGAGGATATGGCTATGATGAAAAAATAAATCCATTTTTGTTTGAATAGTGATATAATTATGTTGTAGTTTTCATTTTTGTTGAACAAAGGTATAATCATGTTTTGGTTTGAGAAGTATAAGATATATATATATATATATATATATATATATATATATATATATATATATATATATATATATATATATTTGTTGTTTGTGCATGCGTGTTATTTCAATGATAAATGATGATTAAGTTTTTGATCATGTAAATTTGCTGCTATATTATATTGATTTTATATTATTCATGGCAATATTTGTTTTTATGTTTCAATGGGAAATGAAAACATAGGGACTATATTTAATCTTAAAGGGGGAGTATATATTAACCCTCCAAGATCTAATTTCTTATATGCCTAATTTATCTCCAAGGATGAGATACTGCTAATGTATATGTGGATGCAGGGATAGGTACTATTACTGGTGGGAACAATTCAAAGGAATGATGTCTCCTTGGTGGGCAAAAAAGGGTTTCCGGTGTAAGGTAAGTCAAGAGAAATGATGAGCGTTGGAGTATTCACCATTGACAGGGGTAAAGAATCCTACTGGCAATGCATCCGCCAATGGTCCATATAAATGCATATCATGTAGTTGCATTAATAGGAATTCTTATGTATGTGATATTTTAGAATTTAATTACATAAAAACTTACCTAATAGTATATCATTTAGATGCATCAGGAATGGGTTATATTATATGTGGATTGATTTATGTAAATGCTTATTGTTTGACAAATTGTGAGCTTACGATGTCTTTTTGGCAATGAAAATACTTAAATGCACGGGAGCCATATGTTAAAAAAATTGGTAAAATGTTAAGTAATGTTTTGATTATTGTTGATCTATGAAATTAAAAAAATATATAAGAAGAGTGCATATTGAGTAGAAAATAAAGGTAAAATAAGATAATTATATATATATATATATATATATATATATATATATATAATAACATGTAAATGTGTTATGAGGATAGTTGTGGGTGTTTAGCTGGAAACATCGTGAGTGGAGAATAAGTTAAAACAACTCCTCATCATTGCAATACAATCTTCGTCGGTTGAGGAAATGGGAAAATAGGACATGTAGTGAGAGGAGTGGGAAAGAAGGGATAATAAAGAAACTATATTGTATTCGGGGTGTGCTGGTTGGTTCAAGTTTTATCTTTCTTGTTCTGCATGCATCAAAAGGAACTTACTGAAACTGGAAAATGGAGGAAAAAAGGATTATTATTATCATCATCATATTCTATAATTAAAAAGAGGACCAAAACAAGAGATAACCTATAAAAGGAGGCAAAGGAAACTAGCGTTTATCAGCAAGGCTAGCTTTTTGAAGTATTTTCATTTGATAGATTAATATCATGAAACTACGGTTATCATATTGTTAAGTTTTTTTGTAAATTGTTTGGATTATGGATGAATAATTATGGAATGAAATGTAAAGTAAAAGTGAACAAGACGATCTTCAGTTGCATGTGTTAATGAACTGCATTGTTAAATGCATGTTGGATGATTACATGTGATAACGAACTGCAATGTGAACTGCAAGCTGGATGATTGCATGTGATAATGAACTACAATGTGAACTGCAAGTTGGATGATTGCATGTGATAATGAATTGCAATGTGAACTGCATGTTGGATGATTGTATGCATATATAAATTTTAGTTGCATATCATTTTAGTTACGACCACTCTAACCCTTGGAAACATTGGTAAATTTGGATCTAAGCCTAGAGAATTCCTTGAGAACATAAAGGTATTTCTTTCATGACAATAGAAGAATTTGTTTTTACCTGCACTCGATCGCTAGAAGCAATATTTAATTTGGAGGATGCATCTCTGTTGAAACTTGAGGATTTTGTTTTGTAAGGTAAAGAAATTGTATTTCATGAGACTAGAGGACCTGGAATACCCGAAAATAATTTTTATTATATCATTACATGTACATTATATATTTTTTAAAACTTAATATTCTTTGCATGGTGAAATTTTGAACATCATAATGGAATATCAAAACTTATATGTTGAACGCAGACGTTGAAAGTGAATATTTGATTATGTTCTAAAGAGTGGGTGGACAAACATTTTTGGAAAATATCATCTCATGTTTGGAAAATATCATCTCATGTTTTTAGAATACATTTTAGTTAGAAGTAAAAATATTGTATTATAAGGGTTTTAATTTTATTTTTTGTTTATGAAATCCTGTTGACCAAATTACTTATATTTATGTTAAGATGATAGTGAAGTATTCTATTTATATGGCAATGGAACAGTTTACCAAGACCAGTATATATTATCAATCTGACTAATATCCTAAGCTTACAATCAATAATATCAATTGTGGATATGCTTTTAGGATAAGTAGTCTAGATTAGAGTGGTCCAAGTGAACTAGAGAATGCATGGTAGTGAAAATCAATTGTAGATATCATTTCTATTTTTGAAATAGTGCTGGTTGAAAACTATTTTCATAAATACTTTTCTATCCATATTTTTACTTACAAAATTGAATCCCATTGCATTATGCAACATTACAATTTATTTTCGTAGAGTTGTATACCTCAAAACCTCTCTTATTAACCATTTTATGACAAAGTTTTTTCCTGGGCAATGCGATGATAGGCTAGGGTCAAAACGAATAGATATTTCAGCCAATAAATCCTTAAATTTTTTAAGCTTATCTATCGAATGGGATAAAATCCTTTAAAATCTAAGTGATAATTTAGGATTGTAATCTACTTCTATGTTTTATCTTATAATGGATACCTGGAACGTCAACTACTTTCTGATCAACTATGAATGCTTTCCAATTAAAGTGTCCAAATTTTAAAGGCATTCGAATCTGCAATGCCTAACAATATCAACATAAAGTCCTAGAAGCAATGCAACCTATATCAAAATCTCATTAATAATTTGTTTGTCCTGAGAAATAAGTATAGTCTCGCTTAAATTAGCCCCTTCTAATTCATAGAAATGACAACTCACTCTATGATAACATGTATGTACATAGTCAGGATGATATATGTTGAATTTAGTAGATGCTATAATGTTCGACCATCTTCATCGTTAAGACAAAGACATTCAAATTTCTAAATACCAACTTGTAAAAGTATTTAAGTAAGGTTTAGTGTTTTAATAGGTCTCTTAAAGATACATTATTAAATCTTATATTGTTCATATATGATTTTATCAATATTAAGCAAAGCTGGAAAAATGGTTTCTTCTTGTTAAAGGTATTTTGATATGAATTGATGTCTTAAATTATCTTGAAAATATCAGACAATACATTGTTAGGATAGGAGCCGATAATCCCGAGTTATGCACTTTATAACTTAGTCTATAGAAAATAAAAGTCTTGTCAAATTACTTTATAATCATGATATATAAATGGAAATTTATTTTGATAAATAATTTAAGATAAACCCTAGATGAGCTCTAGGGAATATGGTTGTTTGTCTAGCTTGGGCATGTATGTGCTAGTCCTTACATGATATGAATTCATGTTAATACATGGGGAAATTATGTATCACAACTCTAGGTGATATGGGCCCTAGAGGAAAATAAAACCCCTACCTAAACTTAGAATATCGAGTTGAGGGAGAGTGAAGTTCAAAAATGCAACTATAGCAATATTTGGCTAGTATCGATCTCATGAGTTATTTTGACTATAGCATAATGGCACTCATGAATAAGTTAGCATGCCTCATACTAAAACAAATTTGATATTGATTTAAATTATTTAACAAAAATTTTCTATGTTGAGTCTTCCATTTTTGGACAACCAAGTGGGTAGGACTTGGGGTTTTTGGACAACCAAGAGGGTAATACTTGGGTTGTTACATTTCTCCTTTATTTGAAAATCTAAATACAATACAATCAAAAGTCATAATTACACCTTATTTCTCCTTTTTTTTTGCATATCAAAATAATACTTTGAAAACGCAACAATATCCCATTAATTTCTTTTTTGAAATTTAAAAAAAAAAACTCTATATCATAAATACTTATTGCTTCCCTTTATAATATTTGAAAAATAAATACTTTATAGCATACACCCTTATAACTCTTATTTGAAAAAATAAAAGACTTCATAACATGCACCCTTATGACTCCTATTTTCAAAAATAAAATATTTTATACCATATACCCTTATACCTCCTATTTTCCAAAATAAAAATATTTATACCATATACCCTTATAACTCCTTTTCAAAAATGATTAAAACATTTATAAATACCTCATACAATTTTTTTTCTAGAATTGGTGTGAGTTGACCCTCTAACCTCTAGAACCCAAATGTAGCTTGTGACCATTTGGGATAACCAAGCAGATGGAACTTCAAATGTGCATCAAAATTTTTGTCTTTTTCATCGTGCTTCTAAAAAAAATAAAATGAAAACTTGCACTGGTGAGCTTCAAACTATGCACCTGCTCTCACACAATGACTTAGCAGAAGTCCAACCATCACTTTGACTACCTTGGCAGATGATGTTAAGGGATAGATAAAAATATTAAGTTTACTTCCTTCTCTGTTGCCAAGACTTTCAATGTAATCTTCCTCCTATTTGTTGTTGTTGCACTCCCTATATCAGACCACTCTTCAAATTGTGCGCACATATATTTTGACATCGAAATATCACCAAAATGAATTTTTATCACTAATACATATATGTATTTTGGACTTTATGAGGAAACATTAGCGCTTATTAACTTTTCTTGTGGGTTTATGACATTTGCACATCTCCCTTAGACGTCGGCGCTCAATTGAAGTATTCAATATTTTATTGGCTTCATAAGCTTTTGGTGCCTCCTACTTTTTTAACGTTTTATATTATAATATTTCAAATATTATAATATTAATTATTAACCTTTATCTTTTTCTAATCAAACCTTTTTTCTTTTTCTTATTCATTTGACCCATGTAACTTTAAACTCTTGTCCATATCTTTAATCATTTGTCCTTTGCAACTTTAAACTCTCTTAATAATATTTAAATTTAAAATTTAAATATTATAACCCTTTGCTTGAATATTTTCTTTGATTTACTTTCAAAACCATGGGGAATATTTTTCCTCGATAACCATTACTCCTTTGGTGTCAAAATATTTTTTTCTCATGTATCCTTTACCATCAATGACAAAAATATGCTAAATATTTCCAACAGAGACTTTCCAGACTATTCACACTAAAACATACACATTACCGTTGCAAGCAAAAATAACAAGAAAGGAGCTAGTGATAGATAAAAAGAATTTAAAAACTCTTCAGGACAGGATTGTTGAATATAAATAGATAATAAGAATTTAAAAATGATAATATTGACCTATGTATAACCTCGTAGTCATTCAAGTCATCCCTCTATCAAAATCCTAAATTCATCACCCCCTAAAAACCATTCATGCTTAGATATGATCCCTCCAATTTGAGGGATTGAGGAGGAGCAATATGTATTTTCCTTTGATCAAAATATTATCCCTCAAATGCCTCCTTCATCTCCCATTTCTCCATCATTCCCAGAGCTCGCTTTATTTCCACAATAATTCACAATTCATGAGTCCCCCACACATCTTGTATCTTTCACCTCCCCTCCTGAATCACAATACAAATGAGCCACAAGAAACACCCCCCTTATTAAATGTGTGACATCGTAACCCTTTACTTAAATACCAACATTCTTGACTACCCCTTTCCTACCAGTTACTACTCTGGGATCACATTCATCCATATTTTCTACTATCCAGTTGGTAGAATAAAATCAATAAATATGGAGAGAGGAGGAGGAACGGTATGAACAGTTGCACGCCAGAGAATATGAGGCCACTATAATGGGATTTGACATAATTAATACCCTTAAGTATGAGAGAATCAAAGTGATATCTAAAAAAAATTGAAGAAGCCCATATATTAGATAAGGCTAGAAGAATGGATTACAAAGGAGTATAGAAGAAGTATTTCTACAATATCAAAAGTACATACTGAAGAACACAAGCTTATACTAATATGGGGGGTGAAAAGTATAAGATAAAATTTTTTACTTTTCTTTCCAAAGCAGTATTATCTAATATTATCAATTGCAATAACGAAATAATGCATAGATCATAACACACATAAGCGACACATATTTAACGTGGCTCACCCAATGTGGGCTATGTCCACAAAGAAAATATTTCTTATAAACTTTCTCAACAAATATCTTGGGAACCAATTCTCTATTACAATGTTTATGGGCACCAACCCAAAGGATACACCAATCACCTATTCTCAAGTTTGTGGACACCACTCCATAGGATACACCAATCCCCTCTTCTCTAGTTTTGTGGACACCACTCTACATGAGAAACCATTCCCATTTACTTTTAGTTTTGTGGACACCACTCTACAAGAGACACCAATCCCATTTGTTTCTATTTTTGTGGACAAAAATCCATAGGAGACACCAATCCCCTCTACTTATGGTTTTGTGGAAACCACTCCACATGATATACTAATCTCCTATACTTATGGTTTTATGGACACCACTCCATAGGAGATACCAATCCCATCTGCTTCTAGTTTTGTGGAAACCACTCATAGGATACACCAATCCCCTATATTTCTAGTTCTATGGACACCACTCCATAGGAGACACCAATCTCCTCTACTTATGGTTTTGTGGACACCACTCCACAGGATACACCTATCCCCTCTACTTTTGGTTTTGTGGACACTACTTCACAGGAGAAACCAATCCTCTCTACTTCTAGTTTTGTGGATACCACTCCAAAGGAGACAAAAATCCCCTTTGCTTTTGGTTTTGTGGGTATTTATCTACAAGAGACACTGATACCCTTTACTATGGTTCATGGACCTCTATCCACATGAGACACCAATTGCGTTTACTCTAGTTCATGGACCTCTATCCATATGAGATACCAATATTCTTTGCTCTATTTCATGGAAATTTATCCACAGGAGATACTAATACCCTTGTCTCTGGTTCGTGGACCTCTATCCACAGGAGACACCAATATCATTTGTTTTAGCTTTCTTCAATGGCTGGTCAATCTACTTCAAGCCTACACACAAGGATTTCTCAAATATGTTCACCAAACCTGCTCAATCTGCTCCAAGCCTACTCTCAACTGCTTAAATATGCTTTAAGACTATACACAAAGCTTACTTAAATCTAATCCAAAACCTGCTCTCAACTCTACTTAAATTTGCTCACCAAACCTACTCAAATCTTCTCCAAACCTACACACAAGGCTTGCTCAAATCTTCTCACCAAAAACTGATAAAATCTACTCCAAGCCTACTCACAAGGCTTACCCAAAATTTTCTAAATAACTACTCAAGTCTTCTCAAAGCCTACTCGTAATGTTTTCTCAAATTTTCTCCAAGAACGACTCAAGTCTGATCAAAAGAACTTGCTCAAATCTACCTCAAACCTGCTCACACATTCCTAATTTTTGCATAGAAACCATTGCATATATCTTTCCCAAAAGTGCTTTCTTTGACTAAAGTAATTTAGACATATTCTACCTATAATTCTTTTTTCTTCATGAACATATAGATAATGATATGCATTAAAAATACTCAGTATGTTCTTCTCACATTCATTAAGTCTATTGCTTTCACATGTATCACATTCATTATTCAAAATGATACTCTAGTCTAGCACTTAATAGATGACCTTCTTATGTACTTCCAAAATTAATGAAAACTAATATACATACTTGCTTCACAAAACTAGTCTACAGCCCTTGCAAATTTATTCCCATTATCACTCAAAACTAATGCATAGATTTTCTTCACAAGATTGGTCTATAACCCTTTCAAGTTCATTCTCAATATCACTCAAAACTAATTCATATATTTTCTTCACAAGATTGGTCTATAACCCCTGCAAGTTCATTACCAATATCACTCAAAAATAATGCATAAATTTACTTCACAAGATTGGTCTATAACCCTTGCAAGTTCATTCCCAATATCACTCAAAGTTAATGCACCATTTTTCTCTCAAATCCTTGCTAGCATATTTTAAATATATTCAACTATAATGCACAACTTTGTTCTCAAACCCTAGAACATATATTTTCAATTTATTTCAACAATTAATTCATGATTACTTTCAAATTCAATCAACCACTAATGCACATCAAACCAATCCTTATACCTCCACTCTCATGACAACAATGATTACTTTCTTCAAACAAAACTTTCTTGAGTAGGGAATTAACTCAACATACCTTTAAATCTACCACAATGATGATGAGCCTCCAAAACCTCTCTCAAAATAATTTTTCTTTCTTTTGCCACTTCAAAAATAGGTTAGCAAATCTTCTTTTCTAACACTCTCAAAGTAAAGCCTTATCAAGAAGTTTACCACCCATTTTTATAATATGTCAAATACAAACTAACATAAATCAAGGAAATTATCTCCAAGATCTACTTTATTAGATACCTAATTTTTTGCAAGGATGAGATGCTGCTAATGTATCTGTCGATGTAGGGGTAGGTAATATTACTGGTGGAAACAATTCAAAGAAAAGATGTATCCTCGATGGGCAAAAATGGTTGTCTAGTTTAAGGCAAGTCAAGGGAAATGATGAGTGATAGAGTATTCAGCGTTGATAGGGGCAAAGAACCCTACTGGAAATGCATCCTCTAGCGGTCCATATAGATGCATAACATATAGTTGCATTAATAGGTATGCTTTTGTATGTGTTATTTTGGAATTTAATTACATAAAAACTTACCTAATAGTATATCATTTAGATGCATCGGGAATGGGTTACATTATGTGTGAATTGTTTTATGTAAATGCTTGCTGTTTGACAAATTGTGAGCTTATGATGTTTTGTTGGCAATGAAAATGCTTAAATGCATGGGAGCCATATTTTAAAACAATTGGTAAAATGTGAAGTAATGTTATGATTATTGTTGATCTATGAAATTAAAATAAAATATAAGAAGAGTGCATATTGAGTAGAAAATAAAGGCAAAATAAGATAATTAATATACATACATACATACATACATACATACATACATACATATATATATATATATATATATATATATATATATATATATATATATATATATATATATAAAATAATAACATGTAAATGTGTTATGGGGATACTTGTGGGCATTTAGATGGAAACATAGTAAGAGGAGAATAATTTAAAACAACTCCTCATCATTGCAATACAATCTCCGTCAGTTGAGAAAATGGAAAAATAGGACATGCAATGAGAGGAGTGGGAAAGAGGGGATAATAAATAAACTATATTGTATTCGGGGTGTGCTAGTTGGTTCGGGTTTTGTCTTTCTTTTTCGGCATGCGTCAGAAGGAAATTACTAAAATTGGAAAATAGGGGAAAAGAGGATTATTATTATCATCATCATATTCTAGAATGAAAAATATGAGTGAAAGAAAATAGAACTTACATAAGGAGCCAAAGGAAACTAGTGTTTATCAGCAAGGCTGGCTCTTTGAATTATTTTCATTTGATAGATTAATATCATGAAACTATGGTTATCATATTGTTAAGTTTTGTTGGAAATTATACGGATTATGGATTAACAATTACGGAATGAAATGTAGATTAAAAATAAACAAGAAGATCTTCATTTGCATGTTTTAATGAACTATAATGTGAACTGCATGTTGGATGATTGAATGTGATAACGAACTGTAATTTGGATGATTGCATGTGATAATGAACTGCAATGTGAAATGTAAGTTGGATGATTGCATGTGATAATGAATTGCAATGTGCATGTTAGAATATTGTATGCATATATAAATTTTAGTTGCATATCATTCTAGTTCTGGCCGCTCTGACCCTTGGAAACACCGATAAATTTAGAACTAAGCCTGGAGATTTCCTTGAGAACATAAAGCTATTTATTTCTTGACACGGTCGTTGGAAGCAATATTTAATTTGGAGGACACATCTTTGTTCAAACTTGAGGCTTTTGTTTTGTAATGTAAAGAAATTGTATTTCATGAGACTAGAGGACTTGGAATACCTGAAAATAATTTTTATTATATCATAACTTACACATTATATTTTTTGGAAAACTCAATATTCTTTGCATGGTGAAATGTTGAACATCATAATGGAATATAAAAACTTATATATTGAACCCAAACATTGAAAGTGTATATTTGATTCTGTTCTAAAGAGTGGGTGGATAAAACATGTTTGGAAAATATTGTCTCATGTCTATAGAATGAATTTTAGTTAGAAGTAAAAATACTGTATTATAATGGTTTTAAATTATGTGTTTAATTTTTGAAAGTATGTTTACTAAATTACTTATGTTTATGTTTAGATGATATTGAAGTATTCTATTTATATGGCAATGGAACAATTTAACAAGACCAGTATATAATATCAATACGGCTAATATCCAAAGCATTCAATCAATAATATCAGTTGTGGATATGCTTTTAGGAGAAGTAGTCTAGATTTTAGCACTCCAAGTGAACTGGAGAATGCATGGTAGTGAAAATCAATTGTACATCTTGTTTCTATTTTTGAAATAGCGTTGGTTGAAAACAATTTTCATAAATACTTTTTTATCCACATTTTGATTTACAAACTTGAATCCCATTGCATTATGCAGTAGTACAATTTTTTTTCATATATTTGTATACCTTGAAACCTCTCTTATTAACCATTATTTGACAGAGTTTTTGCCTGGGCAAAGTGATGATAGGCTAGGTTCAAAATGAATAGATATTTGAGCCAATAAATCCTTAAATTTGTTAATCTTGTCTATCAAATGAGATAAAATCCTTTAGCATCTAAGTGATAACTTAGTGGTGTAATCTACTTATGTGTTTTATATTATAATAGATACCTAGAATGTCAACTACTTTCCGATAAACTATGAATACTTTCCAATTAAAGTGTCTAAATTTTAAAAGTATTCGAATATACAACGCCTAATGATATCAACATAAATTCCTAGAAGCAATGCAACATATATTAAACTGTCATTAATAATTTTTTTGGCCTAAGCAATGGGCATAGTCTCATTTAAATTAGGCCCTTTGAATTCATAGAAATGATAGCTCACTCTATGAGAACATGACTGTACATAATTAGGATGATATATGTTGAATTTGATAGATGATAAACTGTTCAAATTTATAAATACCAGCTTGTAAAAGCATTTAAGAAAGTTTTAGTGTTTTAATAGGTCTCTTAAAGATGCATTATTAAATTTTATTGTTCATCTATGATTTTGTCTGTATTATGTAAAGCTGAAAAAAGAGTTTCTTCTTGTTAAAGGTATTTTGAGATGACTTGATGACTTACATTATCTTGAAAATATCAGATAGTACATTTTTAGGATAGGAGCCGATAAGACCATGTTATGCACTTTATAACTTAGTCTATAGAAAATAAAAGGCTTGTCAAATTACTTTATTATCATGATATATAAATGGAAAATCATTTTGATAAATAACTTAAGATAATATAAATTTTGTATTAATCTAGATTTACTATTGAATTTACAAATTATTTAGAGTAGGCTTGCTTGATTATTTCCTCTTAGGACAAAATGAAATGTAAATTATTTAATATATAATATTATATAAGTATTATTGATATTTATTTTTGGTTATGAACTATATTGATAAAAGTACATAAATATTCCTTGTGACTAATGAAACCCATAAAACTTATAAACCCTAAGTGAACTAATGGTAGAGAAAGTTCCAAGATTATAGGAAGCACAATATTGATTCGCAACCCAAGATTGTGGGTAGAACAATATTAATTCTAAAAACCAATATTGGTGCTTGTGGGAGGACAAAAACCAGTTTTTTAGGATTAACCATACTTGTTATAGGTAGGGTCAGAACGGGAGGTAACGATGGGATGATATGAGGATCACTCCTATGATTGATCTTGATAGTATAGAGTGGTGAATCTTGTACTTGAATTGTTGAATGAATACAACCCATCATAAAGGTATGGGAAATTATGTTGTTAACAAGACAAGACATCAGGTAGTTACCAGGGTATTGGTAAACCCTAGATGATATCCAAGAAAGATGGTTGTTAATCCAGCTTGGGAATGTATGCGCTAGTTATTACATGACATGAATTCATGTTAATACATGAGGAAATTATGCGTCACACCTCTAGGTGATATGGGCCCTAGAGGAAAAGAAACCCCCTATTTGAACTTGGAATCTCGGGTTGAGGGAGAGTGAAGTTCAAAAAGGCAACTACTATGAGATTTGGCCAGTATAGATCTCATGAGTTATTTTGACTATAGTGGAATGAAACTCATGAAGAATTTAAAATACCTCATACTAAAACAAGTATAATATTGATTAAAATTATTTAACAAAATTTTTCTATGTTGAGTCTTCCATTTTTGGACAACCAAGTGGGTAGGACTTGGGGTGTTTGGAAAACCAATATGGTAGGACTTGGGTTGTTATATTTGGTATCAGAGAAAAGGTTAAAAATCTCTAGGCAATAAAAAATTATAAAACTAGTGTCTAACATAGTGTATGTTATCAAATTGAACATCTAAACCAAAGAGTGACAAGGCTCCTTTGTGAACAGGGAATGACATATGGACTAAAAGCTAGTTCTTCAAAAATACTTGTGGTGGTACAACGGGTAGGGTTGAATAAAAATCTTGCAGCAGTACAGTGGGAAGGGCTAGCTAAAAATCCTAAGAGGGTTCTCAGAAGGGTTGTGAGGATAGGAAGTATAGAGGAAATTGTAGAACCTCCTTGAGTGATTAGGAGGGAAAAAGAACTAGCTTCCAAAAAGGATAAAATGGTCTGAATGATGCAATTAATGCAAGATAAAATAAGCCATCAAAATTATCAAATTGAATAGTAGAGAGCTCAAATTACTGAGCACATGGCTCAACAAAAGGCACAAATTTTAGAGAACATGGAGCGAAAAAAATCTCAATTGGCTCATCAACAAGAGATGATCTCACAATAGCAAAAAATAATACGAAATATATCCAAAGGAAAGGAATTAGTAATAACTAAGAAAGAAACATCTATTTATTCTGAGAGAAAACAAGTAGGTTCTAAGTTGGATAGAGTTATGCAAAAAATTTATATTGCCATATTCAATGGAAAATATGGCGGAGAAGAGGAAAATTATAAGGCCAAGAAATCATACTATCAAAAATCCTCTAATAAGAGAAGAATTGCAGAAGAAGAAAAATGTTGGCCTAGTTAAAGAGGATAAGAACTGGAGAAAAAAGCATTCAAATGAAAATAAAAATAGATATTACACGAACAAAATTAGGTACCACCGGGGTGGCCCTTATGGAAGAAATTTCAGGAATAGGTATGATCAAAGGCCTAATACCCCAAGAATTGGTACTCAAGAGGGAAATAATGGAAATAAGAAAGAAAGGGTACCTCAAACTGATTGCTATATCTACTAAGAATCTCATTACGCTGATAAGTGTCCTTTAAGATTTGATAAGAGAAAAGAACCTGCAAAGCCTGCCCATAAGATATATGCAGCAAAAGGTAATCTTAAACTCAATGGCCAAGCAACACCTTTCCTATTAAAAGGTAAAATTTATAATAAAAATGTTCATATTTTGATTGATTCTAGAGCAACTAATAGTTTTATTTCTTAAAATATTTTGAGGGACATACCACAAAAAAATGGGTTTATGGCTAATGAGTGGAAAATCCAGTATGGGTCTGGGTAAACCTAAACAATTAATCAATGTTTATTTGACCCTTAGATAATATCACCTCAAGGAAAAACCAACTGACATTTATATGTGGCTCCATTACATGCCTTCGATATAATATTAGGCATTGAATGGCTCAATGCACACAAATCATTATTAAAATTTGAAGAAATATGAATGGATTTCACTGATGACACCAAGTATAGGATTTAGATTTACTCCATCCATGAATCAGTGGAACCACATATTTTGATAGCAATGCATGTTAAAAGGGCAATAAGAAAGGGTAGTAGAGTCTTTGTAGTCAAAATTAATAAAAAAGAATAAACCAAGTCTAGGATAAGTCTTTTCCAAATTTATCCAGTACTGAATGACTTTTGAGATGTCTTTCCTGAAAATATACCAGGTCTTCCACCCCAAAGGAAATTTGATTTTACTATAGAAATTCTACCAGGAGCAAACCCCTATAGCCCGAGCACCTTATAGAATTACTACAATAGAGTTGCAAAAGCTCAAGACTCAACTTCAAGATCTATTAGAAAAATAACACATTAAACCTAGTGTCTCGTCGTGGGGTGCACCAATTTTGCTTGTTAAAAAGAAGGACAGGAGACTAAGGGTAAGTATTGACCATAAAATTTTAAACAAGATGATAGTTAAGAATAAGTAATCTCTACCCAAAATAGATGACTTATTTGATCAACTAAAAGGATCCACAATTTTCTCCAAATTTGATCCTAGATATGGTTATCATCAGATGAAGATTCGAGAAGAAGATACCCATAAAACTACCTTTCGAACTAGATATAGCCATTATGAATTTTTAGTGTTGCCTTTTGGATTAACTAATACTCTAGTAGCCTTCATGAATTTGATGAATAGTATGTTTCGGGAACAACTAGATTAGTTTGTACTAATATTCCTAGATGATATACTGATCTACTCTAAAATCAAAATGAGAGCATGATCATCATATGAGTATTGTTCTCGAAATACTCATAAAGAACCAATTATATGGGAAATTGTCCAAGTGTGAGTTTTACACACCCAAAGTAAAGTATTTGGGTCATGTAATTTCCAATGAAGGATTGTTTGTTGACCCAAAGAAAATAGAAGCCATTATTGATTGGCCTTCACCAACAAATATTTTTGAGGTATGAAGCTTTATGGGTATGGCTAGGTATTATCACAGTTTTATCATGAATTTATCTAAAGTGGCCTATCCAATAACCAATCTTCAAAAGAAAGGAAATTTTTTTAAATGGATGGCACGGTGTGAAGAAGCTTTCAGAACTCTTAAAGAAAAATTAACAATAGTACCTATTATTAGAATATCATATCCAAAACAACTATTCATAGTATGTACTGATGCCTCCATAGAAGGATTAGGTGGGGTCCTCATGCAAGAGGAGGGTGTTATTGCCTATTAGTCATGAAATCTTGAGAAACATGAATTAAACTATGCCACACATGATTTAGAGTTATCTACAGTAGTGCATGCTCTTAAAATGTGGCATAATTACCTGCTTGGTAAACCTTTTGAGCTCAAAATAGATCATCAAAGTTTAAAATATATTTTTACTCAACCAATGCTCAATGCTAGGCAAAGACGCTGGATGGAATTTCTAACAAAATATGATTTTGGCATTGAGTATATAAAGAGGAAGGAAAATAAATTAGCAGATTCTTTGAGTAGAAGAAGACATATCGGTGCTATGTCAAAATGTCAATTTGATATAATGGAACAAATAAGAAACCTTCAATTTAAAGATGAATATTTTCAAAAATATCAGGATCTGATTCAAAAATATTTTGATAAAGAAAATAAATTTAGAATCTAGAAATATGTATTGCATTTTAAAAATAGAATGGTAGTGCCAAGTGATTAGGACCTACGAAATATGTTACTGCAGGAGGCACATCATGATCCTTATTCTACTCATTCGGGCTATATAAATATGTATGAAAATATGAGAAAAGATCATTATTGACCAGGAATGAAAAAGGATATTGCTGAATTGATGGCTAGAGGTTTCAAATGTCAAAAGGTAAAGGCAAGAAGTCTACATCCATCTGGATACCTATATTCACATGAAATTCCAATATATAAATGGCAGGTTGTGACTATGGATTTCATTGTTGGATTATCTAAAAATTGTTTTCAGCATGATGTCATTATGGTAGTGGTTGAAAAATTGACTAAAGTGGCACATTTATTTCTTCCTGGAAATATTAAATATGGAGTTTCTATTCAAGCCCACAATTTTTCTAGGGAAGTGGTAAGGCTACACAACTTTCATAAAACAATTATATCAGATAGGGATTCTCGGTTCACATCTGAGTTTTGGTAGACATTGCATCAAGCATGGAGAATAAAACTCAATATAGTACTACTTATCATCTAGAGACAGATGGACAAACTGAAAGGGTAAACCAAGTCTTAGATGATATGCTACAAATGTATTGTATGGATCATCAAATGAAGTGGGAAGATTAACTTTTTCTGGTGGAATTTGCTTATAATAATAGTTACCATACTTCCCTAGGTATGGCTCCATTTGAGGCTCTATACGGGAGAAGATGCAAAATGTTATTATCATGGAGTAATCTAGAAGATCGGGTGATGATCAGGCTGAATATGAAAAAAGAAATAGAAGAGCAACTCAATGAAATTCATCAAAGGTTCAAAGAAGCTTTAGACCGAAAAAATAGTTATGTGGAGCTCAAGAGAATTCCAAGGGAATTCACTTTGGGAGATAGAGTAATCCAAAGGCTTAAACCAACTAAAAGCTCTATCAAATCCTCTAATAGTAGTCCAATATTTGTAGGACCTTTTGCAATTATTGATAAAATAAACCTACGCATTAAGGTATGACCAGTTAAGATCCTTCATTATAGAACAAAAAAATTAACAAAGTGAAATATTGAACAGTGTAAGGTCCAATGGGACCAGTAATCTAAAAAATAGTGCCATGCAGGAGGATGTGGCTATCATGAAAGGAAAATTTCCATTTTCTTTAACAATTATATAATCATGTTGTAGTTTTCATTTTTGTTTGAACAAAGGTATAATCATGTTTTGGTTTGAGAAGTATAATATATATCTATTGTTTGTGCATGCATGTTATTTCAATGATAAATGATGATTAAGTTTTTGATCATGTAAATTTGTTGCAGTATTATATTGATTTTATATTATTCGTGGCAATATTTATTTTTATGTTTCAATGGGCAATGAAAACATAGGGACTATATTTAATCTTAGAGGAGTATGTAATAACCCTCCAAGATATAATTTCTTATATGCCTAATTTATCTACAAGGATGAGGTACTACTAATGTATCTGTTAATGCAGGAACATGTACTATTACTGGTGGGAACAATTCAAAGGAAAGATGTCTCCTCAATGGGCAAAAAGGATTTTTCGATGTAAGGTAATTCAAGGGAAATGATGAGTGGTGGAGTATTTGTCTTTGATAGGGACAAAGAACCCTACTGGCAATGCATCCACCAATGGTCCATATAGATGCATATCATGTAGTTTCATTAATAGGAATGCTTGTGTATGTGTTATTTTGGAATTTAATTACATAAAAACTTACCTAATACTATATCATTTAGATGCATCAGGAATGGGTTACATTATGTGTTGATTGCTTTATGTAAATTCTTTTTGTTTGACAAATTGTGAGCTTATGATGTCCTATTGGCAATGAAAATGCTTAAATGCATGGGAGACATATGTTAAAACAATTGGTATAATATGAAGTAATGTTATGATTATTGTTGATCTATGAAATTAAAAGAAAACATAAGAAGAGTGCATTTTGAGTAGAAAATAAAGGTAAAATAAGATAATTAATATATATAATAACATGTAAATGTGTTATGGAGATAGTTGTTGGTGTTTAGCTGGAAACATTGTGAGTGGAGAATAATTTAAAATAACTCTTGATCATTGCAATACAATATCTGTCGATTGAGAAAACGAGAAAAATAGGATGTGTAGTGAGATGAGTGGGAAAGAGGGCATAATAAAGAAACTATATTGTATACAAGGTGTGTTGGTTTTTTTGAGTTTTATCTTTTTTGTTCTGCATGCATCAAAAGAAACTTACTGAAACTGTAAAATGGAGAAAAAAATATTACTATTATCATCATCATATTTTTGAATGAAAAAGAGGAGCGAAAGAAGAGAGGACTTACAAAAGAAGGCAAAGGAAACTAGTGTTTATTAGAAAGGTTGGCTCTTTGAAGTATTTTCATTTGATAGATTAATATCATGAAACTATAGTTATCAAATTGTTAAGTTTTGTTGTAAAGTAAAAGTGAACAAGAAGATATTCAGTTGCATGTGTTAATGAACTACAATGTGAAATGCATGTTGGATGATTGCATGTGATAATGAACTACAATGTGAACTGGAAGTTGGATGATTGCATGTGATAATGAACTGCAATGTGAACTGTAAGTTGTATGATTGCATGTGATAATGAATTGCAATGTGAACTATATGTTGGATGATTGTATGCATATATAAATTTTAGTTGCATATCATTTTAGTTTTGGCTTTTCTGACCCTTGGAAACACCGATAACTTTGGAACTAAGACTGTAGAATTCCTTGAGAACATAAAGTTATTTCTTTCTTGACAATAGAAGAATTTATTTTTACCTGCGCTCAGTCGCTAGAAGCAGTATTTAATTTGGAGGACATATATCTGTTCAAACTTGAGGCTTTTGTTTTGTAATGTAAAGAAATTGTATTTCGTGATACCAGAGGACTTTGAATACCTGAAAATAATTTTTATTATATCATTACCTGTACATTATATTTTTTGGAAAACTCAATATTCTTTGCATGGCAAAATGTTGAACATCATAATAGAATATAAAAACTTATATTTTGAACGCAGATGTTTAAAGTGTATATTTGATTATGTTCTAAAGAGTGGGTGGACAAAACATGTTTGGAAAATATTATCTCATGTTTGTAGAATACATTTTAGTTAGAAGTAAAAATATTGTATTATAAGGGTTTTAAATTTTGTGTTTCGTTTGTGAAAGCCTGATGACCAAATTACCTATATTTATGTTAATATGATAGTGAAGTATTCTATTTATATGGTAATGGAATAGTTTACCAAGACCAATATATATTATCAATCCGGCTAATATCCGAAGCATACAATCAATAATATCGGTTGTGGATATGATTTTAGGAGAATTAGTCTAGATTAGAGGGTTTCAAGTGAAATGGAGAATGCATGGTAGTGAAAATCAATTGTAGATATCAATTCTATTTTTAAAATAGCGCTGGTTGAAAACTATATTCATAAATACTTTTCTATCCATGTTTGACTTACAAAATTGAATCCCATTGCATTATGCAGCATTACAATTTATTTTCTTCGAGTTGTATACCTTGAAATCTCTCTTATTAATCATTGCTTGACAAAGTTTTTGCTTGGGCAAAGCGATGATAGGCTAGGGTCAAAACAAATAGATATTTGAGCCAATAAATCCTTAAATTTTTTAATATTGTCTATTGAATGAGATAAAATCCTTTAATTTCTAAGTGATACTTTAGGATTGTAATCTATTTCTGTGTTTTATCTTATAATGGATACCTGGAACGCCAACTAACTTCTGATCAACTATAAATACTTTCCAATTAAAGTGTCCAAATTTTAAAGGCATTTGAATCTACAGTGCCTAACTATATCAACATAAAGTCCTAGAAAGCAATGCAACCTATATTAAATTGTCATTAATAATCTATTTGGCCTAAGCAATACATATAGTCTCGTTTAAATTAGCCCCTTCAAATCCATACAAATGAGAGCTCAGTATGTGATAACGTGGTTGTACATAGTCAGGATGATATATGTTGAATTTAATATATGATATACTGTTCGACCACCTTCGGTGTTAAGACAGAGACATTCAAATTTCTAAATACCAGCTTGTAAACGCATTTAAATAAGGTTTAATATTTTAATAGGTCTCTTAAATATGCATTATTAAATTTTATTGTTCATCTATGATTTTCTCAGTATTATGCAAATCTTAAAAAAGAGTTTCTTCTTATTAAAGGTATTTTGATATGACTTGATGTCTTAAATTATCTCGAAAATCTCATATAGTACATTGTTAGGTTAGGAGCTGATAATCCCAAGTTATGCACTTTATAACTTAGTCTCTAGAAAATAAAAGGCTTGTCAAATTACTTTATTATCATGATATATAAATGGAAATTCATTTTGATAAATAATTTAAGATAATATAAATTTCATATTAATCTAGATTTACTATTGACTTTACGAATTATTTAGAGTAGGCTTGCTAGGATTATTCCCTCTTAGGAAAAAATGAAATGTAAATTGTTTAATTTATAATATTATACATAAGCTTGATTGATATCTATTTTTGGTTATGAACTATATTGATAAAAGTACATAAATATTCCTTGTGACTAATGATACCCATTAAACTTATAAACCTTAAATAAACTAATGGCAGATAAAGTTCCAATATTGTAGGAAGGACAATATTGATTCACAACCCAATATTGTGGGCAGGACAATATTAATTCTAAAAAAAAATTATTGGTGCTTATGGGAGGACAAACACCAGTTTTTTAGGATTAATTGTACTTATGACAGGTAGGGTCAGAACATGAGGTAACAGAGGGATGAAATGGCATCACTCCTAGGATTGATCCTGATAATACAGAGTGGTGAATCTTGTACTTGAATCACAGAATGAATACATCCCAACATAATGGTATGGGACATTATGTTATTAATAAGACAAGACATTCGGTAGTTACCAGGGTATTGGTAAACCCTAGATGAGCTCCAAGGAAGATGGTTGTTTGTCTAGCTCGGGCATGTATGCGCTAGTACTTAAATGATATGAATTCATGTTAAGACATTGGAAAATTATGTCACACCTCTTGGTGATATGGGCCCTAGAGGAAAAGAAAACCCTTACCTGAACTTTGAATATCGGGTTGAGGGAGAGTGAAGTTCAAAAATGTAACTACAGCGAGATTTGTCTAGTCTTGATATCATGAGTTATTTTTACTGCAACGAAATGGCACTCATGAAGAAGTTAATTTGCCTCGTACTAAAACAAATTTGATATTGATTAAAATTATTTAACAAAATTTTTCTATGTTGAGTCTCCCATTTTTGGACAACCAAGTAGGTAGGACTTGGGGTGTTTGGACAACCAAGAGGGTAAGACTTGGGTTGTTATATTTCTTGTTTCTATGAAAATCCAAATACAATACAATCAAAAATCATACTTAGACCTTATTTCTCCTTTCTTTTGCATATCAAAATAATACTTCGAAAACACAACAATATCCCCTTAATTTCATTTTTGAACTTTTATAAATAAAACTCTATATCATAAATCCTTATTTATCCCCTTTATAATATTTGCAAAATAAAAACTTTATAGCGTACACCCTTATAAATCCTATTTGAAAAAGTAAAAGACTTTATAACATGCACCCTTATGACTCCTATTTTCAAAAATAAAAGATTTTATGCCATATACTCTTATACCTCCTATTTGCCAAAATAAAAAAAATTATACCATACATCCTTTTAATTACTTTTCAAAAATGATTAAAACATTTATAAATACCTCATATAAATTTTTTTCTGTCATTGGTGTGAGTTGACCCTCTGATATCTAGCACCCAAATGCATCTTGTGACCACTTGGGATAACCAAGCATATGGAACTTCAAATGTGCATCAACATTTTTGTCTTCTTCGTCACGCTTCTTAAAAAAATAAAATGAAAACTTGCACTAGTGAGCTTCGAACCGTGCACCTAATCTCACACAACGACTTAGCACAAGTCCAACCATAACCTGGACTACCTTGGTAGATGATGTCAAGGGAGAAATAAAAAACATTAAGTTTACTTCCTTCTCTGCTACCAAGACTTTCACTATACTCTTCCTCCTATTTGCTACCATTTGCATTCCCTACATCAGATCACTCTGTAAATTATGTGCACATATCTTTCAACATCGAACTATGACCAAAATGAATTTTTTCCACTCATAAATATATATATGGATTTTGAAATTTATGAGGAAACATTGGCGCTTATTAAATTTGCTTGTGGGTTTATGACATTTGCGCATCTCCCTTAGACGTCGATGCTCAATTGAAATATTCAATATTTTATTGGCTTCATAAACTTTTGGTGCCTCGTAATTTTTTAACATTTTATATTATAATATTTCAAATATTATAACATTAATTCTAAACCTTTATCTTTTGCTAATCAAACCTTTTTATTTTTCTTATTCATTTGACCCATGTAACTTTAAACTATTGTCCATCTCTTTAATCCTTAGTCCTTTGCAACTTTGAACTCTCTTACTAATATTTAAATTTAAAATTTAAATATTATAACCCTTTGCTTGAATATTTTCTTTGCTTTGCTTTCAAAACCATGGGGAATATTTTTTCCTTGATAACCACTGCTCCTTTGATGTCAAAATATTTCTACCTCATGTATCCTTTGACATCAATGACAAAAATATGCTCAATATTCCAACAGAGACTTCCCGGACCATTCACACTGAAACACACACATTACTGTTGCAAGTAAAATTAACAAGAAAGGAGCTAGTGATAGCTAAAAATAAAGTATAAACTCTTGATGCCAGGATTGATGAAGAGAATTGGATAAGAAGAATTTAAAAATGATATTATTAACCTAAAGGCATACTTATAAAAAGTATTTACAAGTAAAATATGAGCAAGTCAACCATATGAATATTGAGCTACAAAAGGTGCAAGATGAGGAATAGTAGAGTGTAGCTATCCATAGGCTAGGAAATATGCAAGAAGAGAAAGAAAAGGCCCTTCTTGTGGAAAGGAATAAGCTAGAACAAGAAAAGGCTAAGTCACTCACAAAAAAAGTTTCTAGATACTGGCTAAAATATATTTGGGTTTGCTACTAGAGGAAAGTAAAATGAAAAACTATGGTAGTTTTCACCCCTTTCTATGATAAGCTCTAACGAATTGGCACCATATCTATAGAAGCTAGAAAGGAAATGATAAAGGCAAATGATATCGTCATGGCCAAATTTTATGTGGAACAAAGGTTCAAAAATATGTTCAGATATCCTTAGAAGTTCTCAGAGATAAATAAATAATCTAACAAGGATATCAAAGATTTGGACAATTCTAGTTCATCAAATTTGCTAGATGAATGATCTCATGATCCTAGTATGAGAAACACTAACCATCATAAGAAAGGAAGCTGCAAAAATGAATGCAATCATGAATATCCTCAAAGATCGAGGTGCACCAATATTCTGGGATGAGGATGGTACCTTTTTCAAAACAAATGTTTTCAATCAACTCTTTGAAGGATGAATCCATGATGAAAGTGAGATTAATTCAATTCTAGATCTAGTGGATGTAAACAAATTCTATGTACTATTCTATAAACTTACATAGGTTTTAGCAAAGACTAAGCATTTTTCCAAAAATTACGGTGATCCGCCCCACAATCACCTTCGTAGATTAAGGATGGTTGTATCTAAACTCAAATGAATCCTAGATCCCCCCACAAATATGTGGAACTACATGTGTCATCAACTTCAAATCATCACTCCTTCCAAGGCTGTTCACACCAGGGATAATCATATGAAGTAGATTCTCAAAGAGAACCCCAATAGGAGGGACGATTGCAAGAGCACTTACCACAAAGTAAATAGTAAAATGGGAAATTCAGCATATTGTATCATATTTTTTGTATAAACACAGTCTATAGTACTTCTCAAATTAATGATCCCAAAGCCCAATGGAGTGATAACATAGCTACCAAGGAAGCAGTAAGCAAGTGGTAAGGATAAGTGACATCAAATCCACCATACAGAGTCACTAAGTTGTATTTATTTGGATCCTCCATTTTTTTGAGATAAAAAGGCCCTAGAAGCCACCAAGAATGTGGGTGTTTTGGACCACTACCCATATGCACTTTGGCAAGAAAGTGCTGAAGATGAAATACATTGCATAAAATGAGAAATTTATGCATTTAAGGTAGATTTGGCTAAGTTTGAATATGGTCAAAGACTTTGTACCTAGAAAAAACCTCATAAAATCTTGAATATCCAGCTCAACCAAGGAACGTGCATCCGCTAAGTCTGGAGATGACAAAATATTTTGCACTTGGTTAGAACCCAAATACATTTCAAAGACTTGACCTGATAGCAAAGTCCAAGTCTGCCAAGGTAAAGGTAGACTAAAATTTTTATCCTCCACTAGGGTCCAGGAAGGGTCCGAAGATCTATTCAAATTAGGAAGTTCATCATGGTCATAATAATTGCACTTAGTTAGATCCTAGTGAGGGCCTAGATGTTTGACCTATATTAGAGGTAATCGAAAGTTTTACAACAAGCTAGAGCCTGGGGTGATCCAAAAATTTTGGCATATGCATGAGGAGAAATGGCCAAGCCTTAGAAATATCAAAGGAATTATGCTTGGCAAGATACCAATGATCCAATACATGGAGGAAGAATTTTGTTGGAAGATTTGTGCCAGGCAAGGTCCAATAAAGTGGATAATTATCCACCTAGGGATCAGAGGTTGACAAAGGCAAAAATTTTAGGAGGTCGGATGATTTACACTTAATCGAAGCCCAAAAGAAAACCAAATCCCTAGCCTCTTTTAGAGGTGCAATATTTAAATCCTAGAGAATTTTTGACTAGTTAATGACCTTATGGGTACATACCAAAGGTTGCTGGATAGTAAGAGAAACAAGTGTTGATATCATTAAAACCCTTTTACCCAGCAAAAGTTCTACAAGAACCTAAGTATATAGTATCATCACTTCACAATACATAACTGTGAAAGTTGGCCCAATCATATTCAATTATGGACTACTTGCATGGGTATTATTGCCAGCTTAGAACACCTATAGAATAAAATTATTTGTTAGAAGAATATTCGTATGGTGGTTATTTTCATAGCATCATGCGGACAACAAGGCAACTAAACTAGAAATGATCAATGAATACTTACAAACCAGATGCAAGCAACAATATCAGTACTACTTGATATAGCACTAATTTTGGCTAGGTCAATAATCCATGATTAGGCATTTGGGGTGATCATACTTCCCAATGATTCAACCAACTAACACCTCTTCTCACATAGTAGTATTTCGTTCTAAGATAATGATGTCTTTTGATAATGATTTGATATTGTAAACGTCTATATATACAAGGAAGGTAGATGTAAAATAGGTCATCTCTTAGGTACTTAAAATTGTAACAACCCTCAAAAACTCTATTTTATTACATGCCTAATTTGTTTTCAAGGATGAGCTACTGCTAATGTATTTGTGGTTGCAGGAGATAGGTAAATGTTATTGGCAGGATGCTGCAAAGGAAAGATGTCTCCTCAATAGGCAAAAAGGATTATACCGGTGTAAGACAATTCAAGGGAGATGATGAGCGGTGGTGTATTCGTCAGTTGATAGGAGTAATGAACCCTATGGGCAATGCATTCGCTAGCCATCCATGTAGTATGCATATCATGTAGCTACATTCATAGGAGTGTTTTATGTCTGATATTTTGTGAAATTGTGATGTTGAATGACAATGAAGATGCTTAATGCATGGAAGCCATAGTTTAAAATTAATAGAAAAAATAGAAAATGATTAAAAGTGTTTTGAGATTTAAAGAAAAATACGTGTGTTCTTTTGAGAAATGAATTTATTTAAAATTTAATTATATACTTATATATTTATATATTAAAATATAACTTATAGTACAAATACCTATATATATATAATATTAATTAAAAAAATAATGATATTTGTTTTAAGGATGATTTAGAGGTTAGGTAAATAAAAGAATCTAAGCAATGTTATGTTAAAATTATTATTAAAAAAATGAATGCAATAGTAATTGGAGCATTAAAGGATAAACTTGGGCATTCTTTGCAAAAGATAAAGTAGGGATTTATCGACATAGCTATGGAGGTAAATATGGTTGTTAGAATGGAGTAGTGGTGACCACTTTGCAAATTTTTAAATTATATAAGATTGAAACTGCCACAAATTTTTACGTATGAAGGTGGTGGGAAAAACCTTCATCTAGAAGGTCATTACAGGAGAGGATGGTATGTGAATTTCTTAGTGGAAGAAGGAATTGAACCTTGGAAGAAAGAAAGGGAATAGAGTACTTGAAAAGAATAAAGACGAGGTGGAGGCAAGGCAGAATCATTAAGTGCTCTTAGATTAAAAAAATTAAAAAAATAAATAAATAATGCAAAATTCAATTATGTTTTGAATTAACGATTTAGGGAAAGCAATAAGGAAAAATCGATTAAAATGTGTGATGCATGTATTGCATGTGCTCTTAAAGATTTACTACCTTATTTTTTTTATGTGTTGGTGTGCTAGTTGATTGAAAACTAATACAAAATTTAAATCTTCTTGAATTGTTGTTGCTACATGCTGGTTGACTGAAAACTAAAACTAAATTTAAATATTCTTGAATTGTTGTTGTTGTATGTTGTGATGAATTTAAGAAATGGGAGGTTATTGTGTGAAGAATTGGATTGAAACCAAGAACATTTTTCCTTATCCGAAATATAATTTGAGGCAACATGTTGTGTGATGTTTCCATGGAGTGTTTATAGTGATGAATGAATATTAAAAACCATTGCATGTAATTTAGTGTTCTAAAAATTATGGATACATGTATACATAGATGCATTGCATGGTAGAAAGATCGTTCTAACCCTTGAATTCATTGGATAATTGGATGATGTGAAATAATTATGTGGAGCTTTGCAAAATATTATGCATGTCATTTCCTTTGAGACTACTTCAGCATTCGGTTGTCAAGTTTTGTGCATAAAGAGATGAGAGAAATATTGTGTAATTTTTTTTGGGAATCTGGACAAATATTCTACTTAGGAAAATATTGACATTTGAGTCATATAGGGCTGTATCTAACCTATTTCATGCATTAGTATTGGAAAACGTGGCTCTTGAATAGAAAATAGAGCAAATATTGTAAATTGTGTATTGGTATTGAGCATATAGTTCAGAAATAAGAGTATGGTTAAAATTAGAAACCTGATGTGAAAGCAATATATCCTCATATACGATATTATTTTATTTTCAATTATAAAAATTATTGTAGAGGAGAGTAACTCTTGTATTTAATTTTATATAAGGCAAATTTTAGTGTATTTTACTCTTCACTTAACATGTTGAGTTTGCATTCATTAGTACTGGTGTAATTGTTTAGATTTGAAATTTCCTCTAATTATAATATGGTCAATTGTTATGAGGGTTGTATGCAAAGATGTGAATATTTCATCTCCATTTGTTGTTCAGGGTACAAGTCTTTGACAATGGAAAAAAAACTCTTGATTTTAAATTTGTTGCTTGAATAAATTTCGGATACATAATTTTGCACATCATGAATGAAGTATTTTTCCATTTATTCAACTAATATGTAGCATGTATGGAATCCACAATGGTTTACTTGATTATGGTTTACACCAGTTATAATTGGTAATGAAATTATTTAGATGTTTATTTTATTTTTTAAATAAAATACCTCAAATAGTCCTTAAAACTCTGCAACATATTGATGAATTAAGTAAAAATTTATATATGAAAGTACGGTTCTACACCTACATCAGATTTTCAGATTACTTCATCCATTCGAAAGCCATATATCAAGATTATAGTATGGTTTAAACATAGGAATTGCTGAAACAATTAGTAGAAAATCTTCTACTTAGTGGAATCGTGAAAGCTTAATTCTCTAAGGAAGAATATCCAATTATAACAAGGGTGGGGTATGAAAGTCTATGAGAAAAGCTTTCCAAATTACATCCAAGCATAAGCTAAATATCGACAATAGATGGAACCCTTAGTGTGAAATCATTTATCATGGTTGTTTCAGTCAAAATAGAGAGAGTATTAGTGAATGGAATTTAGCATGATTCATGTATGGTATTTATCTTCCTTAATTTAATTAAAATAAATAATATTTATTTTAAAATGCTCTTCGATATTATTTATTGTGGATTTTTACCCATAACCTAATATGTTGTGAGAAAACCGTTAAATCACTTAATTGTGTAGTGTAAGTGTTGTGGAATAGTAAGAGTATGGAAGATGTATTTATTTTTGTTAATTTTAGAGGTATTGTATATTAGTAAAATAAAGGAATTATATAGTAATATTGAAATAAAATAGTAGTGTGGATTTGTGATTTAATTACTATGCTTTCATGGTCTTAACATTTGATCAGCCTTAACCACATTAGAGAAAGTTAGAAACTAGAAAACATTTGACAAACTTATTGAGTTTCAAGCCATTAAAGAGAGGGGATTATTAAACATTCAAATAGTCCAAATTTTATAGTCAATTCCAACAATAGCTAAATTTGTGAAAAGTGAATTTCAGAATTGTGGACTTAACAAAATTTAAAACAAAACCTAAGGTTGTGGGTACGACAACCTTGATGAAAATAAATATTGCGGAAAGGACAATCTTGAGAAGATAAAATAAATGGTGTTGTGGGTAGGCAATAACCATAGAAACAAGTTTTAATGATGAAGTGGGTAGATATTCATCATAGATCAGGTCTCTAAACATACTTTTTATGGAAAAGGGTTAGAACGAGAGGTAACAAAGAGTTGTATGGGCATCTCTTCTAGGTTATCCTTGCTAGTGATGAGTGATGAATTATTTTAGAGTAGGAGAATCTGACAACATGATAGTATGGGACATCATGTTGGTTAATCTACACAAGATGTTGGGTGCTACCAGGGTATTGGTAAGACCTTAGATGATGCTCCAAAAAGAGTGGATGATCATCTAGCTCAAGCATGTATGCGCTAAGTCTTACATGACAAAGAAATACAAGTTCATAAATTCATGTTAAGACATGGGAAAGTTATGCATCACACCTCTAGGTTTTATGAGCCCTAGAGGAAAAGAAACCCACTATCTAAACTTGGAATCTCGGGAGGAGAGTGAAGTTCAAAAGAGGCAACTATGCGGGATTTGGCCAATCTCGATCTCATGAGTATTTCGACTACAGTGGAATGGCACTCATGAAGATGTAATTAACATGCTCATCATAGAAAAATAATTAATATTAATATATATATATATATATATATATATATATATATATATATATATATATATCAAAATTAAAGCCTCTGATGTTGGAAAACCAAGTGGATAGACTTGGGGTGAATGGACAACCAAGTGGTAGACTTGGGGTGTTACATTTGGTATCATAGCTAAGGTTGCGAATCATTTAAATAATAAAATTTTAGAAAACCTATGTCAAATCTAATTTGATATTATCAATGTGTTCACCTAAGACTTCATAAGTTGACAAGGCTTTTATTTTTGTGGGGTAGGCAATGACATCCAGACAAAAAGCTAGTTTCTCAAAAAGAACTATGACAATTTAGTGGAAAGGGTTGACCGAGAACCCTATAAGGGTTATTCGAAAAATTATGCAGATTGGGACATCAGAAGAATCTGTAGAACATCCTCGATAAAAGGGGAAGGAAAAAGATCCTCGAGAAAAGAGGAAAAAAAATAACCAATTACGAAGGAAAAAGAACTAGTTAATAAGGAGGATAAAATATTTTAGATGGTTTAACTATTGCGGGAGCAAATGAGCCAACAGAAAGAACAAATGGAGCAGCAAAATGCTCAAATTGCTGAACACATGGCACAACAAAATGCCCAAATGATAGAGCATATGGAGCAGCAGAAAGCTCCACTGGCTCAATAGCAAGAAATGCTTTCCCATAAAAAAAAACAATATAAAATTTGTCCAAAGAAAAATAAATGGTAATAGTTGAGGATGAGACAACTATTAAACTAGGAAGAAAACAAGTGGGTTCAGAATTGGACAAGGATATGCCAAGAATTGATATAGCCAAATTTTATAGCAAAGGTGATGGGGAGAAGCTGAAAGGTGGTTGAATAGTGTGGAAGCATACTTTGTGGTTAGGACCCTTTCATATAAATCAAAAATCTCATGGGTAGAATTTTGATTGACTAGAGCTACTGCTAACTGATGGGATACATATAGGAAAAATCATAATAAAGAGGTTGCCATTGTACCATGGGATACATTTGTTTTGACATTTAAGGATAGGTTCCTAACACCACAATTTTACCTTAAAAGGACTATGGATTTTTCAAGATTGTCATAGGGTAATATGTCTATAATCAAATATTACTAGTGATTTGTGCAATTGCTCAAAGATATGCCCGAATATGAGCAAAAATTAAATAAATTAATTTTTTGTTGTTAAAAATATATCCTTTTTTTTTTTTTCTTTTTTTTTTTGACAAGAAGAGGATAATTTAAATAAAAATTTAAAAGAAAAGTGAAGAGCCACAAAAGAAGAAAAATGTGGGTCCAACCAAAGGAGATAGGGGTTTTGAATAAGAATCATGGAAATGGAAACAAAAATAGGTTTGACAAGAATAAGAATAGGTATCAAGAAAATAGAGGAAATCCAAACTACCGGGGTGGTTAGAGAAATTTCAGGGAAAGGTATGAACAAATAACTAATGCATAAAAATTTGGTATTCATGAAGATAATGAGGGAAATGTGAAAGAGAGAACACTACATACTGGTAGCTGGCTTTGTAAAGAACCTTATTATGCTGATAAATATCCTTTATGGGCAGAGAATAGAAACAAATATGTGGAACATGCTCATAGGATTTATGCAGCAACAGGTAATTATAAACTCAATGGCCAAGAAACACCTTTCTTATTGAAGGGCAAAATTTATAATAGAAATGTTTGTATTTTGGTTGATTCTAGAGCAACTGATAGTTTTGTTTCACCAAATATTTTGAGGGACATACCAGAAACACCTAGATTTATGGCTAATGGGTGGAAAGTCGAGTATGGGTATGGGAAAAACTATACCATTAACCAATGTCTATTTGACCCTCAAATAATGCTACCTCAAGGAAAAACCCAATGAAACTTATATGTAGCTTCTTTGTATGCATGTGATATAATTTTAGGTATGGATTGTCTTAGATCATATAAGGCACTATTAAATTTTGAAGAAATATGGATGGAATTCATTGATGACATTAAGCAAAGGATTCAGGTGCACTATGGATGTGAATTAGTGGAACCACATATTATTACTACAATGTAATCTAAAAGAGCTATGAAAAAGGGTAGTAGAGTCTTTGTGGTTAAACTTAATAAAAAGGAAGAAAATAAATCTAGAGCAAGTCTATTCCAAATATCCAGTTTTAAATGACTTTCGTGATATTTTTCCTGAAGAATTATTGGGAGGGAGTTTGAATTTACCATATAACTTTTTCTAGGAGCAACGCTAGTAGCCCAAGCACCTTATAGGATGACCACAATAGAATTGAAAGAGCTAAAAACTCAACTTCAAGAGATTTTGAAAAAATGACATATTAAACCTAGTGTATCATCGTGGGGTACACTAGTGTTTGTGAAAAATAAATATGAGACACTAAGGTTATGTATTGATTACAGAATATTAAACAAGATGACTACTAAGAATAAATATTCTCTACCCAGAATAGATGATTTTTTTGATCAACTAAAGGGAGCCATAATTTTCTCCAAAATTGATCTTATATTTGGATATCATCAACTAAGAATTCAAGGGGAAGATACCCATAAAACTGCTTTCCAAACTAGATATGGACATTATGAATTCACAGTGTTGCCTTTTGGGTTGAAAAATGCTCTAGCAACCTTTATGAATTTGATGAATAGTGTGTTTCGATAACAACTGGATCGATTTGTGTTAATATTCCTAGATGACATATTGATCTATTCCAAGATCAAGGAAGAACATGATATACACTTGAGTATTGTTATTGAAATACTTAGAAAGAATAAATTATATGGAAAAAAGTCCAAATGTGAATTTTATGCAACCTAGGTACATTATTTTGGTCATGTAATCTCAACTGAAGGGAAATCTGTTGATCCAAGGAAGATTGAGACTATCATTTATTGGATTGATCCTACAAATATCTCTAAAGTGAGAAGTTTTATGCGGATGGCTAGATAATATCATCGTTTTATTCAAAAAAATTCTAAGATAGCTTATCCAATAACCAATCTCCAAAAGAATGGAAAAATATTTAAATGAATAGAACGATGTGAAGAAGCCTTCAAAATTATTAAATAAAAGCTAACGACAAAATATATTATTAAAATAGCAGATCCTAAGAAACCATTTGTTGTATGTACTTATGCTTCTTTGGAAGGATTAGGTGGGGTTCTCATGCAAGGAGATGGTGCCATTGCTTATGAGTCCCCAAAACTTAAGAAGCATGAATTAAAATATGCCACACATGACTTAGAATTAGCTGCAATGGTGCATGCTCTAAAAATGTGGTGTCATTATCTACTCGGTAAATATTTTGAACTTAGAACATGCCATCAAATTCTAGTATATATCTTTACTTAGCCAATGCTCAATGCTAGACAAAGATGCTGAATGGAGTTTTCGGTAGAATATGACTTTGGCATAGAGTATATTAAGGGAAAAGAAAATAAATTAGTAGATGCTTTAATTAGAATAAGACATATCTATGCTATGTCACATTATCAATCTGCTATAACTGACCAAATAAGAGAATTACAAATTCAAGATGAATATTCACAAAAGTATCGAGACTTAGTTAAGCAAAAATATAAAAATTGAAAGAATTTAAGATCTAGAATGATACATTGGTTTTTAGAAATATGATAGTTGTACTTAATAATTAGGACATGAGAAATGTGATTATGCAAGAAGCACATAGTACTCCATATTCTGCACATCCAGGCTATGTGAAGATGTATGAAAATTTGAAAAAAGAATATTACTAGTCAGGAATGAAAAAGGACATTGCTGAATTTGTGGTTAAATATCTAGAATGTCAAAAGGTAAAAGTGGAACATCTACATCCACCTAGATTTTTAGTTTCACATGACATTCCACAATATAAATGGCAAGTCATAACTATGGATTTTATTGTTGGGCTGCCTAAGAATAATTTCTAGCATGATGCCATTATGGTAGTAGTGGATAAATTGACAAAGGTGGCATATTTTCTACCTAGAAATATAAAGGATGGAGCTCCTACTATAGCCTAAATATTTTCTAGGGAAGTTGTAAGGCTACATGTATTCCCTAAAACCATTATATCAGACAGGGACTCTCAATTTACATTTGAGTTTTGGCAGGTTTTACACCAGGCATGGGGAACGAAACTCAATATTAGTACTACCTATCACCTAGAAGTAGATGGGCAAAATGAAAGAGTAAATCAAGTCTTAGAGGATATGCTCTGCATGTATTGTATGGACCATCAGACGAAATGGGAAGATTATATTTTCCTATTTGATTTTTCTTATAATAATAGGTATCATACTTCTTTAGGTATGGCTCTATTTGAGGCTCTGTACGGGAAGAGGTGTACAACGCCATTGTCATTGAGTAATCCAGAGGATAGAGTGGTTATCGAGTCAGATATGACTAGGGAAATGTAAGACCAACTCAAGGAAATTTTTCAAAGACTCGTGGAAAGCTCAGATCAACAAAAGAGTTATGTGAACTTGAAGAGAATGCAAAGGGAATTTACTATGGGAGATAGAGTATTCCTAAGAGTTAAACCTACTAAAAGTTCTATCAAATCCTCTAAGCTTAGTCCATGATTTGTAGGACCTTTTGAAATTGTTGAGAAACTAAACCCGGTTGCCTATAAATTAGACTTGCCACCCAATTTGTCAAAAATTCATGATACGTTCCATGTGTCCCTTCTCAAGAAATATGTTCTTGACCCTTCACATTTTTGGAACATTGATCAATTATAGATTGATGATCCCCTACGTATTGGAGCGTGACCAGTCAGGATCCTTGGATATCATACAAAATAATTATGAAAAAGGAACATTGAACAATGCAAGGTCCAATGAGACCAGTTCTCAGAAAACAGTGCCATGTCGAAAGATGTGGCCATCAAGAAAAGACAGTTTCCATTTTTGTTTGAATAATTTTTGGACATTATTATCATAATGAAACAGTTCTATTTTGATTAAACAGTAATAGTATCATATCTTGGTTTGAGAAATATGATACATATACTTGATATTTGTGCATATTTCATGTCATATTTTTAATTTGAACATTATCATATCTTTTTTTGTGAATAATGATACATGTATTCAATATTTATGCATGTTTTGGATAATGAAAAAGAATAGAAAGAATGTCAATTTAAGGATGTGGTAATATGATTTTCTATTATCATGGTATTATTTCTCATTTTATGCTTAAATGATAAATGTAAAAATAGGGACTATGTTTAATATTAGGGAGAAAGTATATAAAAATCCTCCAAAACTCTATTTTCTTATATGTTTAATTTATTTGCAAGGATGAGATACTGCTAATGTATTTGTGGTTGCAGGAGACATGTAAATGTTATTTATAGGATGCTGCAAAGGAAAGAGATCTCCTCAATAGGCAAAAATGATTATAATGATGTAAGGTAAGTCAAGGGAGATGATGAGCGGTGGTGTATTCACCAGTTGATAGCGGTAATGAACCCTATGAGCAATGCATTCGCCAGTGGTCCATGTAGTATGCATATCATGTAGCTGCATTCATAAGAGTGTTTGATGTTTGGTATTTTGTGAAATTATGATGTAGAATGGCAATGAAAATGCCTAATGCATGGGAGTCATCGTTAAAAATTAATAAAACAAATGGAAAATGATTAGAAGTATTTTGAGATTTAAAGGAAAATATGTGTGCTCTTTTGAGGAATGAATTTATTTAAAATTTAATTACATACTCATATATTTAAATATAACTTATAGTATAAATACCTATATATATATATATATATATATATATATATAAAGCTTAATAAAAACAAATAATGATATTTGTTTTATGGATGCTTTAGAGGTTAGGTAAATAAAATACTCTAAGCAATGTTATGTTAAAATTATTATTAAAAAAAATGGATGCAATAATAATTTGAGCATTAAAGGGTAAGCTTAGACATTCTTTGTAAAATACAAATAAAGTATTTGTTAGCATAGATGCGGAGGTTAAGATGGTTGTTAGAATGGAGTAGTGGTGACCACTTGGTAAAGTTTTAGATTCGACAAGCTTGAAACTGCCATCGATTTTTACGTACGAAGGTGGTGGGAAAAACCATCATGTAGATGGAAAACGCAGGAGAGGATGGTATGTGGTTTTATCAGTGGAAGAAGGAAGTGAACCTTGGAATAAAGGAAGGGAATAGAGTACATGAAAAGAAGAAATATGAGTTGGAGGCAAGACGGAATCAGTAAGTGCTCTTAGATTATAAAAATTTAAAAAGAAATAGTGAAAAATTTAATTGTGTTTTGAATTAATGATTTAGGGAAAGCAATAAGAAAAAATTGATTAAAATGTGTGATGCATGTATTGCATGTGTTCTTAAATATTTACTGCCTTATTTGTTTTATGTGTTGGTGAATGGCTAAAGGTTGGTTGATTGAAAACTAAAACAAAATTTAAAATTTATTGAATTGTTGATGCTACATGTTGGTTGATTAAAAACTAAAATCAAATTTAAATCTTCTTTAATTGTTGTTGCTACATGCTGGTTAACTAAAAACTAAAACCAAATTTAAATCTTCTGGAATTGTTGTTGCTATATGTTGTGATGAATATAAGCAATGGGAGGTTGCTATGTGAAGAATTGTATGGAAACCAAGAATGTTTTTCCTTCTCTAAAATATAATTTGAGGAAACATGTTGTATGATGTTTTCGTGGAGTTTTTATAGTGATTATTTAATGTTAAAAACCATAGCATGTAGTTTTATGTTTTGAAAATGATGTATGCATGTAGACATAGATGAATTGCATGGTATAACGACCATTCTAACCTTTGAATTCACCATATAATTGGATGATGTGAAAGAATTATGTGGAGCTTTAAAAAATCTTATGCATGTCATTTCCCTTGAGACTAATTTAGCATTCGGGTGTCAAGTTTTGTGGATAAAGAGTCGAGATAAATGCTGTGTAATTTCCTTTGGGAATATGGAAAAATATTCTACTTAGGAAAATTTTGACATATAAGTCATATAGGGCTGTAGCTAACCCGTTTCATGCACTAGTATTGGAAAATGTGGCTCTTGAATGGAAAACAGAATAAAGAGTGTAAACTGTGTATTGGTATTGAGGATATAGTTCAGAAATAAGAGTATGGTTGAACTTAGAAACCTAATGTGAAAGCAATAAATCCTCAGATGTGATATTGTTTTATTTTCAATTATAAACATTATTGTAGAGGAGAGCAACTCTTGTATTAAATTTTATATAAGGCAAATTTTAGTGCATTTTACTCTTCACTTAACATGTTGAGCTTGTATTCATAAGTACTGGTATAATTGTTTAGATTTGAAATTTCCTTCAATTATAATATGGTCAATTTTTATGAGGGTTGTATGAAAATACATGAATATTTTAACTCCATTTGTTGTTCTAGGTACAAGTCTCTGATAATGGGAAAATAAAACCTCTTGATTTTAAATTTGTTGCTTAAATCAGTTTCAGATACATAATTTCGTACATCATGAACAAAGTTTTTTTCCATTTATTCAACTAAGATGTAGCATGTCTGGAATCCATGATGGTTAACTTGATTCTATCTTACACCAGTTCTAATTGGTAATTAAATGATTTAGATGTTTTTTTTAAAAATAGAATACCTCAAATAGTCCTTAAAACTCTGCAACGTATTGATGAATTAAGTAAAACTTTGGGTATGAAAGGATGGATCTAGATTGACATCAGATTTTTAGATTACTTCATTCATTCGAAAGCCATATATCAATATTATAGTATGGTTTAAACATAGAAATTGCTAATCCTCCAAGGGAGGTCCCAGGTTCAAATCTCCCCCCTACCAAAAAGCTGAATTGGGTACCCAAAATCCAATTGATAATGTTGGTGAGGGCAGGGCTGGGTGCAACTCTCGGTGAATTTGATGGTGTAGAACCCCCTGTTCGTGGTCTCTCAGACCAAGGCAGCCCCATAAGGGGTTTTTTGCTAAAAAAAAATAAAAAAACATAGAAATTACTGAAATAATTAGTAGAAAAGATCCTGCTTAGTGGAATCATGAAAGATTAATTCTTTAAGGAAAAATATCCAATTATAACAAAGGTTGGGTATGAGAGTCTATGATAAAATCTTTTCAAATTACATCCAAGAATAAGCTAAATAGATATAATAGATGGAACCCCTAGTGTGAAATCATTTATCATGGTTGTTTCAGTCAAAACAGAGAGAGTATTAGAGAATGGAATTTAACTTCCTTAATTTAATTAAAAAAATAGATTTCTTTTAAATTGCTCTTCGAGATTATTTATTGTGGAGTTTTACCCATAAAATCATTTAATTGTGTAGCGTAAGTGTTGTGGAATAGTAAGAGTAGGCAAGATGTCTTTCTTTTTGTTAATTTTAGAGGTAGTGTATATTAGTAAAAGAAAGGAATTAGATAGTAATAATGAAAATAAAATAGTAGTGTGGATTTGTGATTTAATTACTATGCTTTCATGGTCTTAACCTTTGATCAACCTTAACCACATTAGAGAAAGTTAGAAACTAGAAAACGTTCGACAAACTTATTGAGTTTCAATCCATTAAAGAGAGGCGATTATTAAACCTTCAAATAGTCCAACTTTTATAGTCAATTCCAACAATAGATAAATTTGTGAAAAATGAATTTCAGAATTATGGACTTAACAAAATTTTAAAACGTAACCTAAGGTTGTGGGTAGGACAACCTTGATGAAAATAAATATTGCAGAAAGGATAATATTGAGAAGATAAAATAAATGGTGTTGTGGGTAGGCAATAACCATGGAAACAAGTTTTAATGATGAAGTGGGTAGGCATTCATCATATATCATGACTCTAACCATACTCTAACCATGGAAACAAGTTTAAATGATGAAGTGGGTAGGCATTCATCATAGATCAGAACAAGAGGTAACGAAGAGTTGTATGGGCATCTCTTCTAGATTATCCCTGCTAGTGATGAGTGGTGAATTATGTTAGACTAGGGGAATACGATATCACGATGGTATGGGCCATCATATTGGTTAATATACACAAGACACTAGGTGCTACCAAGGTATTGGTAAGACCTTATATGTTGTTCCAAAGAGAGTGGATGATTTTCTAGATCGAGAATGTATGCACTAAGTCTTAAATGAAAAATAAATATAAGTTCATAAATTCATGTTAAGACACGAGAAAATAATGTATCACACCTCTAGGTGTTATGGGCCCTAGATAAAAAGTAACCCACTATCTGAACTTGAAATCTCGGGAGGAGAGTGAAGTTCAAAATAGATAACTATGCAGAATTTTTCCAATATCGATCTCATGAGTATTTCGACTATAGCGGAATGACACTCGTGAAGATGTAATTAACATGCTCATACTAGAAAATGATTTAATATAAAAAAAATTATCAAAATTAAATCCTTTGATTTTGGACAACCAAGTGGGTAGACTTGGGCTGAATGAACAACCAAGTGGCAGACTTGGGGTGTTACAACAACTCATATGTAAGGATGGATACTACAACTTAATGCAAACGGACTACTATCTGGCCTTTGGTTCAATTCATTTGTAGAGTATGTATGTGTGTGTGCAAACCCTTTTATTTCTAATTTGAGCATGTTGTATGCCTGCGGTGATAATTCTAATTTTTGCATTTCCATTGTATTCATTCACTTGTCTGGAATTCGAGGAATGTTAAATACATAGTAGGTGTAAATAGTATGTTCTGTGATGCCTGCATATTTCTAATTTAAAGCATGTTGGATGTTTCGTAGTGATAATTCTGAATCCCAGATTTACGTCCTACTCATCCCTTTTCTAGAATTCATAGTCTCATTAGCATGCAATAAATTATAAGTGACTATTCTATAACTATTTGTGCAATGAATTGGTCTATTAGGCATTTTCTTGTGTAGTTGCATATCCTTGTTATTGCATATGTCTTGATGTTGCTTAATATTTACCACTTTAACTTCTTGCTAGTTTAGTTTATTTATTTCAGCACCCTTTCTCCCCCACTTTTAGGAATACTTAGTATGGACTGCAAAGAACCGATCTCCTCTAGATATTTGCCACCACAGCTTGCACACGCTGTCAGGTCTTTCAATATTGGTCAAGGTTTGTGGATGCATAGAACTTTCCATTAGATAAATTATTCGACCAACATTTGTATACTTCTAAAATTTCTATCAATTATTATGAGAAAGGCTATGACAATTTAATATAAATGAAATTCATGAAAAAATTATTTATGATGTGCATGAAGGGGTAAGAGGCATATATTGAAACCTTTCGAGAATGAATAAATATCAAGAGTGTACATAAGATGCTAAGGGATATTCTTGCAATCCATTACCCAAAAATAGGAAGTAATACAAAAATAATCAAAAAAATCTCCTAATCGATTGCAAGAATAGATCAGGTTAAATTTATCAATCAAGTGGTGGAGAGTAGGAAGAGAAATAAGCAATACTATAAAATTAAAGTATGAAAAATATTCTAAGAGGTAGATATACTCTGAGATAATTTAATTTGAAGACATGATTCGACAAAATAAGCGACTAATGACTTGGTGATCATAAAAAATTTAATGATTACTAAAATCACACTCAATTATAGTTTTTATAACTATAAATTTTAGCAACCTAATTTATACTAAAAATAAGTATTTAGGCATAAACATTCAATTTTTCTTATATATCTATCCTAATCCATAAGTTTAAGAGTTGTTCAACATAATATTATACTTTTATCTTCCTCTACCTCAAGTTTTAAAATTTATTAAATAAATCATGTTGATAATAAAATGAAAAAATGACTATAATTTTAAATGACATAATTGATGAACTATAAATGTTATTCTTAGCTTGTTTGTTCTTTGTAATTGTAAATTGTTCCACCAATGAATCTCATGATATTTCAACTTAGTGATAGCAATAGTTTCCCTCTTAAAGTGTTTTTATTTTAATTGGGTACAAGAAGAGGTTTTGAAAGGGTCCCCAAACGTTTTATAAAAGGTGTTTTGAAAGGGTCTCAAAAACTCTTAGAAAGGAACACAATTTTTCAATGAGAAACCAAAGTAAAACACAAAAAGGTCTAACCCCCAAAAGGAAAAAGAAACCAAATACTTGAAGACACCAAGATAAGAGAAATAGGATATAGGGTATCCTAGAACCAAGAGATCTAGAGAGGTGAATTTACCTAAAGCAAGGATAACAAAAAAAAAGAAATTTCAAAAATAGGATCAAGGAAAAGAATACTCGGTTCTCATACAAACTAAACCAAGAAAGTTCATTTCAAATTTCAAAAAATAGAAGTTACCACTCAATAGGAACCATGTTTTTAGTTCCAACTTCTTACAGTAGGCTCACAGGATCATCCTTGATAAGTTTTGGCCAATAGTTTCTAAAGAGGATGCTTACATCCAACTAGCACCTCAAACCCATAGATCTTCCCCAAATATATATAGGATAGAAGACACATTACACCAAGAGATCTAGAAGGTATAAACATACTCCTACAAGAAGGTCCTAGAAACCACACAATATTGTACCCAACATCTTAGCCCACCAGTAGAAAAGTCAATGTAACTACACAGTTGTGCAGTCATATACCACAACCTCTCAAGGATGTCACCCCAAAGGGTATGAACTATCGATAATCCCAAAATCACTTCTCCAACCAGGTTCTTGCATAATTTTGGTTCAAAATTTAAAAATGAAAACTTTCCAATTATTGGAACCATTATGGATTTTAAATCCTGCACCAAATATCCATGGAAGAAAACCCAAAATAAAGCTAGAATTTTCTCACCCAATAGTTTGATAAGAGCTAGAACCACTGAGCATCCAAAGATCTGAAAGTAGAAAATATTTTCCTTGGCTCAACAATCAACATTTGGATTGCGTTCTTGCTCTACACAAAATCCTTGGAAAACAAAACCTATAAGTACATGAGAAGACTAAAAAACATGAGATCCTTAGTTATAAGAAAAACACAACTAGAACCAGTAGAAAGAAAACACTGAGCTGGAATCCTCTTTACATAAATAGTCAAATCCAATATCCCAACTGGTAATGAGATCACACTAAATTATGATACCTTCAAGCCATAAATCTATGCAATCCTCTCAAGATCCACTAAAGGACCCAAGTTTTTAGACCAAGCAAATATAGGATCAATGACCAAACATTTGATGATTGAAAACCATATCACAACTAAAAAAACCCTAGAAAAGAACTTCCTTCTAGGAACAGAAAAGGCTAGCAAGATGTTCATTAGAATTGTAGACTTAGGAACAACATATGGAGCCAAATAAATCCCAAAGATAAACCTACCCAGGCTAGGTATAGTCTCCAAGAAAACCAGAAAGAAAACCGTAAAAAACAAGGTACACCAAAAACAAAAACAAGGACAAAGCCAGAGCACTACTACAAGGGATGGTCTCTCACAATGGAGAAGAAAACCCTTCCACTACAACACAACCTACCACACCCATCCATCCAACCATGAAATCTCACTCAAACGCTTTCACTAGCCTACCACAATCACCCTGCCTTTCAACCGCTCCCTCACCCAACACTGCAAAAACCAAAGGATCTAGGGAATCCGGATCCACCTCAATCCCGATCAAAACTAGACCATTCAGCACACCCAATATAGCTTCGTTCTTGCTCCCTCTCCCCCTCATATTTACCCCTTTTTTTTTTTTTGCCCTCTTAAAATTATCTTATCACATTCTTTTAAGTTTAAAACACATTTTCACTTCTTATATTCAATGTGTAAAAAATGATTCAAATTTAAATCCTTTTAAAATTTTAATATTAAAGATTTAGGTCGAGATGTTTGTTTGATTATTTAATTGATTAATTTTTCAAATGGTTGTTTATTTTGTCAATTTTCATTTATTTATACCATATTTATAGTTTTATTCCAAATTCTAAAATCTTATATCATTATTAAAAGCAATATGTTGTCGTCGTTTCTTTTTATTTAATATCTATTACCCAAACTCTTTCTTCAAAATATATATATATATATATATATATATTTTATATATATATATATATATATATATATATTATTAATTTTTTTATTTTTTATTTTTATTTTTTGAAGAAAGAGTTTTAAAAAGATCCCAAACTTTTAATAAAAAACTCATAAAAAGAAAACCCAACAAACTATACCCAAAAACACAAACAAACAAAACCACCCCTTAAATAAAATAAATCAATGTTAACTTATTATTATATCCAAACTTTTAAATTAAAATATATTTTAAAAATAGAACATAATCCGCCCATGCAGAGGAGTTGGAGAGCAAGTGGGTAGTTAAAACTCTCCAGTTATGGAGAGGCCCAGGTTCAAATCTCTTCCCTCACATGTTGCGGATATGTTGTATATAACAGGTTCCTCCTAAAAAATAAAATAAAATAAATAAAACATATTTAACCTTAAACATATAAAAACTTAAGAAAACATTAAAACTCCAATCTATTCAACACTATAATTGACAATCGACAATATCCCTCGAATGTATCCCTTGAAGAAACACCACTGCGACTAGACTACTCAAACCAAGTAAATATGTGGCCTTCTGAAGCAATAGTTTTCTTTTATGAGACTTAAATGATACTGGGGTTCCACATCCTAAAGGGCAACTGGGAAGGAGCCCAATCATTCCTTCATCTCTATAGAAAGGACAGCGTTGTCATTTTCATCTCCTCTTTCTATAGTTATTAATTAGATATGAAGTGAAGACTTAAGCTACTCTAAAACTTGACCGACAGAATTGTCTATCAGATGGTCCTACAATGCATGGGATAACTTCAAACAAAAAAAATTAAAATAAAATAAAAATTAATATCTACGTACAACTACCCATTTACGAATTCAAAACCTCTCCCATTTTATATGATCTGATTGCCCACAGAATCCTGAAAGTCTTCAACTCTATGATTGCCCACAGAATCCTGAAAGTCTTCAACACTATAATTGACAATCGACAATATCCCTTGAATAGAAGAAACACCACCACAACTAGACTACTTAAACCAAGTAAATATGTGGCCTTCTCAAGTAATAGTTTTCTATTATGGTTTTTTAATGGGTTTTAAAAGGATTTAAATTTTTTTACAAAGTTAAATTAGGAATCCAAACGGATTACCAAACGAACAAAAGCAACAGGTTGAAAATCAGCATAAATGAACAACAAATAAACAAAGGAAATGCACTTCAAGGGCACCTTCCTAAAGTTTCCTTTGGCTCCGCCATCAAAATTAAGCTTTGTCCAGCCAGGAAGAGAAGGTCCACCCTCCCAAAGACAGACAACCATAAACCTGGGTTTCCTTTGGCTCCGCCATCAAAATTGAGCTTTTTCCACAGCCAGGAGGAAAGAAGGTTTATATGATGTTCCATCCACTTGGGATTTGGGGCCCTACCTGAAATGTGACTGAGTTTAAAGAAAGCACACAGACAGGTTTCAAGATCAGGTTTGGGACACTTTTGAGATGACACCATTTGAGCATTTTCTGATACAAAGGATATAGGAAAAACGGGACACTCTTCAGATGATACCATTTGAGCATTTTTTTATACAAAGAATAAGATACGGATAAAAACTGACTTATGGTCTTTACTATAATCATTAAAAGTTTTGTTATTACCTTTCAACCAAACTTGTCAAAAGTAATGATAGAGGCAAATACAAAGAAACTTAAGGTGAGAATTGACAAATGGATTGGACCGTTGCTCAAAGAACTCAAAGAGAAGAGAAATAGAAAGTGGTTAGACCCAAGCACTATTGAGAATATCAAAGAAGAAAGTTAACATAAACATGAAAAATAAACATTCCAAAAATAGATGTTAGACCGATTAATTGAAAAGACAATAACCATTTAGAATGTTATAAGGTTATGTGTAATTACAATTTTATTTGAACCACACAAACTTTACAAAGAACCATCGAATAACAAGAGAACCTTGAATGCAATAATCTGATTTGACTGGAAAAGTAGATATGAAATGAAGACTTTAGCTACTCTAAAACTTGACTGACAGAATTGTTTATAAGATGGTCTACAATGCATTGGTTAACTTCAAACGCCATAAAAAAATAAAATAAAATTTAATATCTACGTGCAACTACCCATTTATGAATTCAAAACCTGCCCAGATAATCCGGAAATTCTTTATATGATCTGATTGCCCAGAGAATCCGGAAAGTCTTTATACGATCTGATTCGTTAAAATCTCCTTTGAAATTAAAAAGATCAAAACGTAAATTAAGTTGTTGATGTAATTCAATTTAACTACTGCAATCCCAGTTAAACTCACAATACTTCTTGGCAAATGCTGGTTTGTCTTCTTTTCCTGAGTTTAAATTCTAATAACAAGAGCAAGACTATAAAACAACACGAGAAGAACATGCATCGTATACTAATAACTCTCACATATGTTGGTTAGAAATTTTATATAAGTAAGATATTCTCTTAATAAAAATAGATTTTATCCAATACATCTTAAACTTTTAAAAATCTTTATAATTAAACCAACTCACATTTTAACATGTAAACCATTATAATTAATTATTTTAAAATTTATAATTAAATTAAGTTAAAATTCTAACTATTAATTAGACATTACAATAACTGATTGAGAAAAACATAATATTAAAATAAAGCGGAATTATAATGGTAAAAATGATACCATTAGGATCAGATAACACAAATTTTAAACATACTTAAAGAGTGAACTTCAGAATTTCAAACATTATGGTTTACATTTTTGAGTAAATTATTTACATATTCTCACGTATTTGGACTAAATTTTTTAAAAATAAACATTAAATATTCTTACATATTAAACCATTTTTGAGTAAATTATTTACATATTCTCACGTATTTGGACTAAATTTTTTAAAAATAAACATTAAATATTCTTACATATTTCCTTTCACTTTCTTTTTAAGAACAATTTACTCAGTCAAGAAAGGTCACTCAAATAATGCACTTAGACGTCACTCTTCTGGACTATCTGCATGCCATTTCAGTGACCTTAAGTGTGTGAAAACAAAGATGTCCCTCTTGAAACTCTTGCCAGCAGACAAAATCTGAAAGTTGTGGGAGGAAACGACAATCAATTGGAGGATGTAATTGAACCAAACTACACAACCATAAAACCGACAACGTACATTATAGCAGAGCTTGGCTGGTGAAGATGGAGCTGTTCGAATTTGATAACATTTTTGTATGATGTAGGACTTTGGACTTAACTTATGCAATTATTATAAACTTTAGTCAACAAAATGTATATTGGTAACTACTTTTGTCTTATAGGATACGACTCAGAACAGTCTGTTTGAATAAAATGAAATCAACTGAACTTAGAATAGATAACCGTATTTGCTTGAGTCAATCACCATCGGTTATAAATAGGCCTATCCCCTTCTCATGATTTGATGCTCAGTTTCTTGGAAGGGAATAGGCCATGATTTGATCCTCAGTTTCTTGGAAGGAAATAGGCTATGATTTGATCTTCAGTTTTTTTTGGAAGAGAGTTAAAGTACAACTCATGGTTACAAGGGTCCCAATTTTCTTCTACCAAGGTTTAAAAAAAATCCTAGCCAATGAGTTGTGAAGTAGACAAATCATCCCTTGTTTTTAATGAGGGTCCAATTCCTTTGTACCAAGATTTGAACTTAAGTATTTGGATAAAAATTCAAAGACTTACAACTACATCCCAAGGTAAACTTATATCTTTGAGACTTGTATTATTAAAAAATAAAATTATAAAAAATTATCTTTGTATAAATAAAATAAGATTGGATTGAATTATGTCCTTTCTTATCAAATATATTCTTTGGGGTTTGATGAGGAAAAACTACTCTGCTAGGGTTTGATGAAGAAAAATTGCTCTGCGGGGATGGTAGCAACTTCCGGAGGAGGTCTAAAAAATTGGAGGAATGTCGTGATGGCATCGGATCCGGTACAGAGAGTGCATGCTCGTGATATTTTTTCATCTAAAAAAGACTGGAAGGAACAGGATTTTCCAGTGCATTTCGGGAACCGATTGTTAAAGAACAATGGATGTTTGGAACGATGTGAAGTCAGGCAAGTTCTAGTGGTTCAACCAAACTCGATGGCGGAAGATGTGGAGTATCTAACCAAACATGCCCTTATTGGCAAATTTTTGGGCATCCAAATTTCTCTCCCCTTTGTGGAGGCTTGGGTCAGGAAGACTTGGAATCCTGAAGGCAATGTGGAGGTGATGCTGAGCGCGAACAACTATTTTATGGTGGTTTTCTCTTGTATTACAGATCGTAACAAAGCATTTTAAGGGGGTCCTTATTTCTATAACCAAGTGGGACTCTTTCGTAAACCCTGGCATGTGGGTTTCAACCCATCAGAGGAGCGGTCATCGCGGGTTCCAGTATGGGTGCGGCTTCCATGGTTCCCGTTGGAATTCTGGAGAACTGATATCTTGCATAAGACTGTCCTTCTTCTTGGGAATTCGGTTGGACCGTCACAATAGACAATGGATAAAAAGGTAATCTTTGTTGCTTGTATTTGTGTTGAAATTGACTTAAATAATCCTATTCCAGATTCTATTGAAATACAATTTGGATCAACTACATGGGTTCAAAAACTTGACTATGAATCTCTTCCATTTCGTTGTCGGATTTACCGTGAATATGGCCACTTGCAAATAAAATACCCTAAGTTTATCCTTCCCGTGGCTTCAAATCCTGGGCCCTCTCGATCTGGAAAAAGTTTGGATAAAGGAAAAGCCCCGATAAAGGAAGGGGAATAGGATAAGAAAGGTTTTGTTCCGGTAAAATCCCGAAACATAGGACTAAGGGCAAACAAAGACCTTAAGGATAGCTATCCAGATGCTCTACTCAACCGTTTTGAAATATTAGATGATCTTGATCAGTGCATGGAGATACCTGAAACGTCGCTACCTGACGTAAATGTAACAAGGCCGAATCATAAGTCTCTTATTCAGGAGGAACTTAACAAATTAGATCTAGGGGGTTTAAATGAAGAACAAAGGGCTTTGGATATGAGTATAGGGGACATGGTTGGGTCTAGCCCTATAAGGAAAACTATTTTGGAAAGTGGTACAGATTTAGTTATGTCCTCTCCTACTCAGGCACTGATGTAGTCATCCTTGGACTGCAAAACTCCTACGGTATTGGGATTGCAACAAAAAATAATTAAAAAAAGTTTTTCGGATAAGAATATGAATGTGGGTCGAAAGAAGGACCAGGATAAAATTAAGTTAATGGGGGAGACTTTTGCGGAGTCAAGCTTGGCGATAACATTGGACTCCCATTTTTATAACCCCAAAAAATTATTATACTCTCATGGAATGTAAGGGGGTTGAACAACATCCCCAGACAAAAATCTATTCATGATTTGGTTCGTGTGCATTCTCTGGATGTGGTGTTTATTCAAGAGACTAAATTGGGTATTGATAGTATGTTCAATATTGCTCTAAAGTTGTGGAGAAGGTGGCAATGCCAGTGTATTGGTGCATATGGATATGCTGGTGGCGTCGCTTGTTTATGGGATCCGATTAAGATATCCCCTCTTACTTGGATTTCCAGCAAATGGTCTATTTCTATGGTCGGGCATGATAATGATTCTGGTGAAACCATCCTACTTACAAATGTGTATGTTGCTGTTGATTACAATGGTAAAGTGAATTTGTGGGAGCACATTTGCTTTGTGATAAGTTTGGTTCCCCTATACCCATGGATTTTGGCTTGAGACTTCAACTCTATCACTTTTTTGGAGGAGAAACATGGTGGAGTGGACTGTCTCGAGCTTTTTTATTCTGTCTTCAGTGCTCATATCCAGGCCCTAAACTTGGTTGACATCAAGCTAGATAATGGGATCTTTACTTGGCACAATAGAAGGTGTGGGGAAGCTTCCATCTCAGAGAGACTAGATAGGTTTTTGATATCCAGTTATTGGATGGGTAATAACAGAAGTGCTAGTTCTATGATTCTAGAGGGTAGGGGATTTGATCATTGGCCTATCAAACTCTTTGCTTTGGAGTTAGGGCTAAAAAATAATCCCTCCTTTAAGTTTTAACTTATGTGGCTTTGTGATCCTAAGCTTCATGATTTCATGTGAGGCTGGTGGACCACTAGCAAACCTCCTCATGGCACCTCTATGTATTCCTTTATGAAGCGACTACAATTTGTAAAACATAAATTGAAGACATGGAATAGACTAAATTTTGGGAACCTTTCCGTGGCTAAGCTGGCAGCTCTTAGGAGGATGGAAGAAGCTTCAAGGAAGATTAGAGATCAGGGATTCACGAAGGAGCTTCTTGTTGAGGAATCTGAGGCTCCAAAAGACCTTGCTGAATGGGAACTGAGGGAAGAAATTTTTTGGAAACAAAAAGCTCGAGTAGATTGGCTTCAAGAAGGGGATAGGAACACAACCTTCTTTTATAACTCAGTTAAGGCTTGCCATAATGGTAACCTGATTATCTCTCTTGTAAATTCTCAGGGTGCCCTACTCTCTTCTTTCAAGGATATTTTAGTAGAGACTAAGAGGTATTTTTCCTCTCTCTTCAAGGAGGACTCCCTATCAGATGATGATAATGAAAAGCTTATTCTAAACTATATTCTAGCAATTGTTTCTAGAGAGATGAATGAGCACTTGATGGGTCCAATTTCCATTGAGGAGTTGGAAAATGTTGTATTCAAGATGAAAAATGGAAAATCCCCAGGCCCATATGGATTCTCGATTGATTTTTATCAGAATTTTTGGAATTTAATCAAATTTGATCATTTGGAGGTGGTCCATGAGTCCCAAAAGAACAAACACATGCTAAGGGCCCTAAATTCTACCTTTGTTGTGCTTATACCCAAACAATAGGGAGCAAATTTCTTGGATATGTTCAGACCTATTGCTCTCTGCAATATTATGTATAAGATCATCACAAAAATTATTGTTGAGAGGTTGAATATATGGTTGAGCAAAATCATATTTGAGGAGCAATGAGGGTTTGTTATTGGCCGAAAAATCTTGGATGGGGTTGTTATTGCTACAGAAGCTATTCACTCGATGGAAACTTCTAAGGATAAAACTATGTTCATTAAGTTGGACATGGCCAAAGCCTATGATCGGGTTAGATGGTCCTTTCTTCAGAAAGTTCTTGTTGCTTTTGGATTTGAGGAGGAATGGATTAGATGGGTGATGATTTGTGTTTCTTCTTCCTCATTCTCTATTCTTGTTAATAATGAGCCATTAGAGTTGTTTGAGGCCTCAAGGGGATTGAGGCAAGGAGATCCTTTATCTCCTTATTTTTTTATCATTATGGCAGAAGGATTGGGAATATTTCTCAAGTCTCAAGTCATGTAAGGTCTCATTTAGGGGTGAAAGTGGGATAGTAGTTTGCCACCTTTTTCCCACATTCAATTTGTTGATGATACTGCTTTGTTGGGAGTTGCCACTATTAGGAAAGCTGGCAATATTAGACAGTCTCTTGACATATATCTTGGTGCTTCTGTACAATTTATTAATGACGACAAGTCTTCTATTTTCTTCTTCAATACCCCTCCTCTTATTCAATCTAGGATTTCTCGCATTCTAAGATTCCAGGTTGGGACTCACCCCTTCATTTATCTTGGTATTCCAATTTCATCTCGTCCTCTACCTAGATCTTCTTGGCAGTCTATGTTTGGTAAGTTTAGAAGGAAGGTGAATCACTAGAATTTCAGATGATTATCCACTACATGTAGAGTGTTGCTTTTAAAATATGTTGTTCAAGATTTACCCATTTATAGATGTTTTGTACAAATAGCTCTCTTGCACTTCATCAAGGACATGGATGCTTTGTCAAGACAATTTTTATGGTCTGGAAAACTTGATCAATTTAAATGGAGTTTGGTTAGGTGGGATTCTATATGTAGGCCGATGCAAGAGGGAGGCCTTGGGTTGCGATAGACAACTCTTTTTGGGCAAGCTTTGGCTGCAAAAATTTATTGGAGATGGTGTACCTCTCAAGATCATATTTGGGCTAAAATATTATCTTGTAAATACTTTAGAGGTATTTCTGAGGTTGAGATCCCTAGATTTAGCTTGGTTGGGAAAGGTTCGGTTATCTAGGACACTCTAAAAAGAGGAGCTAATTTAATCAAGTAGGGTTTGTTCTGGATTTGCAATCAGGGATCAAATGCTCTTTTTTGGGAGGATTCTTGGGATGGTCACCCTCCTATCTTGAATCAATATCCTAGGTTACATTCCCTAAGAATTTTTTTCTTGGAAGCTGGTTAGTCTCATGTGGAGGACTTTAAAAAAATCTAGTCTTTTAGAAATATGGAGATGTACAGGTGGAAATATCCACAAGAATGGCCCCAACGGGGACTAGCCAAGGACAGAGAGGTGCTTGCTCTTATTATTATGGGGAGACCTTGTTCTTCATTGAGGGTTAAATATATTCTAGCTTGGAACCCTGATCCTAAGGGAACCTACTTCGTAGCCTATGGTTATCAAGTTCTTGATAAGCAAAAGTATGGGAGTCTTCCTATCACTTGGTGGAAAAAGGTGTGGAACAAATTTGCCTGGCCAAAATGTAACTTCTTTCTCTAGTTGGTAGCTCGTAATAAATGCCTCACTTGGGATAATGTGAGGAAGAGGGGATTTCAGGGTCCCTCTTTTTGTGTCCTTTGCAGTAAGAATGAGGATGACTCTTCTCATTTATTTTTCCAATGCTCCTTTGCCAAAGACATTTGGCACCGTTGGTGGAGCGCTTGGAATCATCCATGTTTTCATGTGCTATCCCCAGTGGAGTTTTGGAGTAGTCTGGGCAGACCTCTAACCAAGGTCCCCTTCCTTCGGGTGGATTGTAATTTGGGTCCTTCTTGCATCATATGGTAAATTTGGCTCGAACAGAATCAACACATATTTCAGGGCAGTTATTTGGCTATTCAACATATCTGGAAAAGGATCCTACATATGGTTCAAGAAACCATCCATAGCAAATGTGATGTGGACCCTCTTTTGGATTCTAGGGAGGAGAAGGTCTAGAAAGCCCTTGGTCTCTTTGGGGATGGTCTGAAATTTTTTAGCCCTAGTAGGGTTCCTCATCTCAGAAAGAAGGTTAGGAGAGATGGTAGGTGGAGGCCACCCCCTAGAGGAGTTTTAAAAATTAATACTGATGGATTGTCCAGGGGTAATTTTGGACATGCTGGCATTGGCAGTTTTAGGAGAGATTCTACTGGTGGTGTCAGTTTTTTCTTTTCCATTTATAAATGTGTTCACTCCAACAATTTTATGGAAGCTCTTACAATTCTTGAGGCCTTACGGAGGGGGTTTTCTCTTGGCTGGCATAGGATTATCTACGAGTCTGACTCTCAAATTGTGGTTAATATTTTAAACAGTAAAAGGATGGAGGAAGTTAATTGGCAGTTGGCCTCTCTAGCCATTCAAATTATCAGAATGAGTGAAGAGTTTGAATTTATATCCTTTGTGCACATTCCAAGAGAATGGAATGTTGTTGCTGATTACCTGGCCAAAAGGGCTTCTGAGCTACTGGATCCTTGGAGTATTGATAATTGGGAGAGTCTCCCATCTGGGGACTCTCAACGCCTATGGGAGTTGATCCACAAGGATGTACAAACTTAATGTGGTTCGTTCTTGTTGTATTTTTCGGGTGTCATTCTAGTCTAGTGGTTTTAGCCTGTTTGGCTGTTTATTTAAGTCATGGTTTGAAGCTCAATTGTACTCTATAATCCAAACTTTTTATCAATAAATTTTTACCCTTTTATTTAAAAAAGATTGGATTGAATTAATTTTTAATTATACTATGACATAATTCTATCTCAAAAAATAAAATTTGAACCTTAAATTTTTTATTTCTGTCATTTTGTCAAATAAAAGTTTGTCTTTTTTTTCGTATAATAGTTTACCTTCACATTTTTACAAAAGATAATCAATTTCTTTGCCTGCATTAGGTTCTATATATATTGTCACTTTCACCACATGGTAATACCAACCTAAACACTATCAAAATTTCCTTCCACTTCCACTTTCTTCCTCCACTTCACTTTCTTATTTTCCTTTGACAATTTATTTTTATTGCTAAATTATTATTAAAATATAAGCTAGAATATAAGTTGATTATGGTAATACAATAATAAAAATGAATACAAGAAAATATAAGGAAAATATTTTTATAATCAAAATAATTTACATCATTACAACAATGTTTTTATATTTGCACACTTCTAAATTTATAATATTTGGTTTATAAAAAGTTATTTATTTTTTTATATTTTTGATATTGATTATTTATTTTTATTGTGTAAATTAGATTGAACTTATAGATGTAATAATTATGTTTAAATAATGTCATCTACTGATTTCTAGTAGTGTAGGTGATAGTAAGTTCACAACTAGTTATCCTTTGTTTTTCTTTTTTTTCTTAATTTAGTACCAAAAGGGCATGCAATTTAATCATTAAAGTTCAAGCAATAATATGTTGAGGGTGTCATTTGCCATTAAATATTGAATGAAGAAAGTACCAAAGGTTATTTTTAAGAAATAAAAAACATCAAGGATGATGTTTTAGATTGATGAATAATTTGGAGAATGTTGATGTGGATTGTATAAAGAGAGTTAAGTTTATCACATCACATATGAAATCTCATATTGCTTGATGGTGGGACAATTCCTAAAATACCAAAACGATGCATATAAAATATTAAATAGGTTGGTTAAATACCTAAAAGTATTTGAAACAAAAAATTTACCTTCACATATTACTAATAAAAGTTATACAAGGTATTTCAAAATTTGATACAAAAGGTTTTTTTGCAACATTACATTATGTAATTCATTAGGCTACTACTTAGGTCTAATTTGCATGAACATGAGAAACAAAAACTACTAGATATTATAATGGGTTTACATCCATCTTTCATATGAGTTGGATATTGTGAGAATGATATGAGTTGGATATGGTGGGAATGAAAACTTCATGAGCAAAAACATATTGATATGCTCCAATTATTGAGAAAATTTGAGCAAGAGGATAATAAAAATACATGTAAAGATTGAAAAAAGGATCAATGAGATAAAACAAAATAGGAATGAATGGTTTGGTTAAATAATAGGAAGCAACCAAAAAATGACTATTGGATTCCATTCAAGTGTTTCATATGAGGTAAACTACATATATCCTAATACTTCCCTTCAATACAAAGTCTCAAATAAAACAACCATGGCTCAACAAGATCCCCAAGTAAAAAAAATTGGAATTGAAAGAAAGAAAAATATTAATGATTGCAAGAAAACTAGTAGGAAAAAAATATACTCCAACAATAAATTGGAGAAGGAAACACATGTTCAAATTAAAGTATAAATATTGAAGCAAGGTGTGTAAGGTAATCATAAAATAATGGTTCTTGAAGTAATCTAATACATCTATTTTTTTCCCATAAATTACAAGTTCCTTGAATGTAAAATACAAACTTACAATTTATTTTTTAAATATCCTTGGTCATGTAGTCCTCCCATGTTCCTTTTACAAAAATTGTGAAAAAAATGCATATGAAATTGTTCTTAAGAGATAATGACAAATAACTAAATAAAGGAAATTACATTGACATTGAGAGGGATACTAAGAGGGAAAGAAATCCTATTAGTATTGAAAGTCTATTAGAACTAGAACAAAAGACTATAATCTGAAGGTGAAAGAAGCTCTAAAAAAACAAGAGACCAAAAGCAATAGAGAAGAGCAATGTAGAGTCAAATAGGCATGGGTTCTCATCTAGCTAGTTAGGTACCAACAACTTGCGCATATGGATTGGCAGCTCTAAAGATGTAGCTAGCTAGATGACTAGAAGAACAACAATGATATACATAAGAGATACTACAACTTGAAGCAATGTTAATGAAATAGCAATAGAATATAATTGTAGTGTATTGTTGGAGTAGAAGCGTTTTAATAGAAATTTAGCATTATTTCAAAAAAATACATGTTTATTGATTACCAAGGTTGTCATGGTGATATTATTTATAGAGAATTCAAAATTTTGATGCTAAGGCAAGTATAAGACCAAGGGTGTTCCATGTGGTCTCCCTAGAATTGGACAAAAAGGCGCAATTAAAGTACAACTAACTTACTCAATGAATAGTCTTGTGACATGTCAAGGTTGTTAGATAGATAGTTGAATCCAACTTTAGGATAAATAGGTGATAGTTGTTTGTGTAAATGAAGAGAGAAACAAATCTTGTAAATTAGTGAAAACCTACTATGTTGAATGAAGATCCGCCAACTAAAATGCTCGAGTCACTAGGGAGCTGGTTGCAAAGGGGGATTCCTCTTAGTATCACATAGATCAAGACATGAGAGAGGACATGACTATTGTTGAGTAGTCAATAGCCTTTCAAAGTTCAATCAAGACAGAGATAAGTTGTCTTAAGGGGATAACACAACGTTTTAGGCTTTGGCTCTTTTTTGTGAGGTCCAAGGTTTAAACAATGACGTGGGTGAGTGGGTGAGGGGTGGATGCTTGGTGGATGCATGTTAAATTCCATATTTATAAGCTTAGCTCTCAGATTTACAAGGGCTCATGGTTGGGAGGAGACTACTCAACCCTGTGATGCTAACAAAACAAAAAAAAAAGTGGATGTGTGGTGGCTATATATTAAATTCCTTATTGATAAGCATAGTTTTCAGTTTTATTAAAAATCGTGGTTAGAAGAAAACTGCTCAGTCCTATAATAAAGATTTCTCATACTAACCAAATAACAAAAAAAAAAAATAGAAATAAGTTATTACAAGTTACTAACTCCACACAAATTTTAGTAAAGATAAAATGAACACATACATCATAGGTTAAGGAAAACAAAATTTATTATAACGCAAGACACGAGAACAAAACTTCCGATCTCAAATATTTAATTTAATTTATTTTTAATTTTTAAATTTAATTTATTTTTAAATGACATATACTTAAATTAACTTTATTTTAGGTTTTTAGATTATACCTTTATTATTGCTATATTAAACTTATTATGCAAAGCAGTGGATAGATTCGCACCAATAAGACCCACACTTTGAATCGGAGTGGTTATTTTTGCCAACCAATAAGACCCACACTTTGAATCGGAGTGGTTATTTTTGCCAAGAAGTGGATCAGATTTGCACCAATCAAACCCACACAGGTCCATTTTAAGTTTAATGTTTATATATTTTATTATTATTTAATTTTTTTCATAGCTCAAGCGACACATGTTTATTATTATATATTTAATAACATATTTTATTTTTGAAATTTAATTCTTTGTGTGTAGAATGTTAATATACATATATCTTGTCTAGAATGTTAATATGCATAGGTCTGATGGTCACCTTTCTACACCTCCGAACACGTAGTAATAAGGACCTTCAATATATATATATATTTTTAATTTTTTTATATTAAAGTAATCTATAGTGTATAGATTATTTTAATATTAAAAAAAAAAAAAAAACATAATTGAACCTTTGGATGGCTGGGTTTCGGGTAGTTATGATCACCATTTCGGTTGGTCTCAGCCTTTTTCCCCCACCACTCATGTTTTTTGGGTGGAGTGGTGTTTCTTATACTTTATGTTCATCTTCTTTAGAAGGTCATGAACCTACTATTGTATATTTTGAATATGCTTGACAAAATTCACTTCCTTTTTTGTTTATTTTTTCTTATGTGATGTGAAGTTCATGGGTGAGATTGGAAGAGCCACATCCATGGGCTCCAAAGGTTGAAACCAAAATACACATCAAAGGGATTGTGTTTGGTAGATTTTTACAAAGTCCTATTATACCTAGGTTGGATGTATGGTAGGCTCTCATACCATGTTTGAGGATGCTTTGAATTGTACATATGAAACATATAGATGATAAAATTATCAAAAAGTTATGTTTTTCCATCAATCTAAGGATGGAATAAAGTGAATCAGGTAAATTTTGTGTCCATCATATCCCATAGAGTGTTCTAAAATATACTTAAAAATTAGTTATCCGTGTCTAATATAATGGATTTTTGTAGATCAAATTGAAGCCATACATGGATGAAATATAGTTTTGTAGTTTTTTCAGCTATAACATTCTTCTAGTAAGTAATCATGAGATTCATTTTGGAAAAACAATCAACACCACAAAACCACAATTATTTCCATGATTATAAATAGGTAAATTTGAGAGGAAATCCATGGAGATAGATTCCCAAAGCTTGGTAGGTATTAGCAAGGGTGTATACAAGCCTAGTTTCCTATTGGTGGGATTTGTAATTGCATAGGGTGTGGAATACTTGATGTATTTTTTGCATCATTCCTCATCTTTGTCCAAAAGAAGTGTTTTTGAAGAACAACTAGAGTCTTATCCACATAAAAGTAGCATGCTACCTTACTAAAGTGTGCTTCCCATATCATCTTTGGTCATTCAAAAAAAGGCACATGCATGTGTCCCATATGATAGAGTAGATATCCCTATAGATAAAAATAAAAAAAATATATGCTTACTTGACTAAAGGGCTTGGTATGTTTTAGTGAATTCAAATTCAATAACATATAGGGTGGACTAATTCCATGTCTCATACCCATAAGAATCAAGAATGGTCATGATTATTGCAATGGGTGGTTGGCTCAAGCAATCTATAATCAAGTTATGTGACCAGGAGATCCAAAATAAGTTTGATAATTGAATATTTACATTAGCATATATTTTAGAAACTATAGCCTTTAAATAGTGTTGAGTGGTGTTTTCACCCAATTGTGAAAGCACACTCTCCGGTAGGATCTGAGTCCCAAAATCCTCTGCTTGCAAAGAAATTATAACAGAATAATTTCTCCAAGGTTCCTGTTATGTTAGTTCTTTGTATACCAATGATGCTGTTCAATTTAAATGCTGGGAATACCTTAGGGTTGCAAGTGGATGTTAACAAGGGGCCTGGTGATTTATTTTAATTTGAATTTGCAGTGGACTCAAAGTGAATAAATCTAAGAGATGAATTTGTTTTGATCTTGAGCTTTGATGGATTTTCAGTTATTTATTTAAATTACAGTAATTAAAATGCAGAAAATAAAATGAAGAATTGTGAATAAAAGAAAATGCAAAGAATAGTAAACTAAACTACGCTCAGAATGCTGCCATCTCAATTCGATGAAACCGAAGATAATGAGGTTTTCTACATGCAACCTAACCTATTGAATCTGCACATTCGCACAATCCTGATAAGCTAGGTGCGGGTTTCTAGGGTTTTACTGTAATTTCAGATTTTAGGCGTTCGCATGAAGCAACCGAGAGAACTCGCATTAAACTCCATCTATAAACCTTAAAATCTGAAAGGGGAAGATAAACATTAAATCATGCATGCAAAAATGACTCCTTCTTTCTCATCAATGAGATGCCAACTCTCTCGTATTTCTGTATTAAAATGGTATATCAGTTACAATGACAGAATGTTCCAGGTATAACAAATCCAGAACAAATGAAGGAAATTGCTCCAAGTGCAGGCCCAGAATGGCTTGCAGCCCTTGTCTCTGCAACTCTGCTAGCAGCAATTTCCAACCCTTGTATCGATCTATGCTTCTGATTTTATACTAACTGATACGGCTCTTCGGTTCACCCTGTGTCGCTTCGTTTCACCTCCTAGAATGCGTCGTTTCAAATTCCTCGCCTTTTCGTTGCTTTTGATTTTATGCTCGATGTCGAAACGTTCAAAATTCTCTGTTACATGAAATGTTTCTGTAATCCTGACACTTGTATGCCACGTGTTCTACGTTTCCAGCATGTTTCGTAATGGCCCCATGTAAATCGTGACGTCTTTATGCATGCAGCTTGTTCCTCTGCCAACACAACGAAAATGAGACAGGTAGCGATATCGCGACGTTTTTTGGCCAACAACCTTCTTGCCTTCTTGCCTAGCGAAAACGCGACATGTCACGAAATCATGACATGTCGCGAAATCGCGACGCTTTTCTGTTCCGTACACTCTCGGCCGCAACCTGTCGCGAAATCGCGACGTTTTCATTTGATATGCTTTCGGCCATAACCTGTCGCGATTTCGTGACATTTTTCACTTCGTACTACTTTACTGGCTTTTCGTCGTGATTTCGCGACGTTTTTGCACTTCTTGCTCTTTCGCTGCTTTCTGTCGCGATTTCGCGACGTTTTTGCACTTCTTGCTCTTTCGCTGCTTTCTGTCGTGATTTCGCGACGTTTTTGTCTGGCGGGCACGCTTTCTCAAAAGTTGCACGATTTCGCTACCATTTTTGGCTTATGAGCTTTGTGTCGATTTTCGTCGCGATTTCGCTACACTACTGCGCCTTGTAGCCTTTGGCTCGTTTTTGTCACGATTTCGCTACCATTTTCTATTTCATGCCTTCCGCCCGCTTGCAAGCCGCGAAAATCAAACACGTCACGATTTCGTGACGGTTCTGCCCACCTGTTGTCGCTGACTGCGTTGACCATGATTTTGCGACGCGTCATGATTTCGCTACGCCTTTCTACTTCGTGCCCCGTTTGCCGCTTCTTGTCGCGATTTCGCGAATTTTTTTTTGTTTTGCCTTGTTTGATCGGTTTGACCCACGATTTTGCGACATGTCACGATTTCGCTACGCCTTTCCATTTTGCCTTTCTCTCTCCTCTCTGGGCCTTGACAGAGCAACATGTCGCGATTTCGTGACACTTTTCATTTTGAATTAACGGAGCAACATGTCGCGATTTCGGACCTTTTCTTTTTGGGATCAACATGTCACGATTTCGTGACACTTTTTCATTTTCGGCTGCGATGGAGCAACATGTCGCGATTTCGTGACACTTTTCATTTTTCTGCAACGATGGCGCGACATGTCGCGATATCGCGACACTTTTCTTCCTTGTGCAATTTTGCCCCTTTTTCTTGATTTTTAGCATCTGGGTCACTGAGATTTTCTTTGAAAGCCTCAAAAAAAGGTGGGTCCCCAATTTTGGGGTGTGTTGTGGATCAGCCACAACAAATGGCGACTCTGCTATCAAATGCTCTTGAGCATTTTAGTGAGAACCCAACCTGAAACATATACAAACTCGAAAACATGTGTTAGCACATAAGCAATATAAACAAATGCCCAAAGATCAAAAGTACATGAATCATCAGAATCATCAAGTATTAGCTCAGTGTGTGCAATGAATTTCATTCCCTATCGTTTGAAATTGATCAACATTCCATTGTCAGTTTTACATGAATGCATGTGAGATTGTGAATGATTTGTGTAACCTAATGAATATGCTAGGAGATTTTGCTTTTATAAAAGGCATAGTCTTTCTTCTAGTATCATGTACAAACATTCAAGATTGCCAAACCCTCTTAGGATCCACTAATGAATTGTTTTATTATATCCCAAAGTTGGTTATGAGTCCCTACTATCTTGAACCCATGTGCAAGTGAATGTGAAATCAGAACTTTGGGGAATCAGACTCCCAACCTAACCAAGATGGGAGTTTAACCCTATCCTTACTATTCTGATTTAGAGTTCATTACCTCACTTTGAGCAAAATAATTTAACCAATTATGGAAGAAATGGTCATGCTAGTCTAACCCTTTGGACAATCAGTGGTCTTGTTTTTTAGACAAGACATGTTGCCATGCATGGGCACACTTAACCCCACAATCCAAAACTTATCTTCATTTCTTTGGACCTTGGGGATGACTACCCATCCTTTGCAGAGGACAAGTAGTACGATCCTTCCAATCCAAAATAAATATGAGATGGGAAAAATTAATTTTTTACTTCTTGGACCTTGGGGATGACTACCCATCCTTGCTAGGGACATGTAGTACGATCCTTCCAATCCAAGCTTTGGATAAAAATGGAAAATATTAATTTATTGCTTAGACCTTGGGGATGACTACCCATCCTTTGCAGAGGACAAGTAGTACGATCCTTCCAATCCAAGACTTATTATGAAATGAGACATAAGAGCTTTGGGGAATCAGATTCTCAACCTAAGCGAGATGAGAATTTATGCCCTATCCTTACTACTCCATGTAGGTCAAATCAAAGCTTTGGGGAGTTGGATCCTCAACCTAAGTTTGATGAGGATTTAACCCTATCCTTACTACTCTGATTTTAGGCTTTAAGCTTTATGGAAGTGGTCAAAACCACTGTTTTAAGGATCATGTTGCATAATAGGATAGACATGAAAAACCTCTTTCGCCCAACCTTTTCTTCCAAGTTAGGTTTTGATCATTTTGCTCAAGATCCTTTTTAATGTATAAGACGTGCTTGGTTCTAGATATCTCAAGACTCAGTTTCCAACCTTAGGATTTTTCTTACATTTATGTTATAACACAACCCTAAGAGGATTTGACATACTTTAATGATTTGTACCTAAGATGCATATGCAACTAAGATGGAATGTATATGTAAAGTGAGATGTGACATGAATGCATTATCTTTGAATTGCAAATGAAATTATTTGCCATACAAAACTGACTACTTCATGCATCACAAGTTTCAAACGATATAACTTAAAATGTTTGTGTGACTTGTGGAGCTTATACAAGACAATTCCAATATTTCATATTCTCCTAGTCCTAAGCATAAGTTGACATCTCAATTTTATTCTTATTTTTATTTATTTATTTATTTTATTTTTATTTTTTTTTCAAAATAAACAAAACATGTCAATTGAAATCAAACCCACAACCTAAATCCTAACTAGACTAACAATCCTAAACTATGAAAACAAAATCTGAAAATCTCCACCAAAACCGAAAAGAATAACATCAAACTCTCACAACCTAAGGGCTAAAATAATGCTTTAAAATCTGCCCATTAACCGGTAGCATAAAATCTTTCCCTTCTAAAGTTTTTAGCCTGAAGGTATTTTTTTCGAGAATTTCTGAAATCTGATAGGGGCCTAACCAAAGACAATCAAACTTTTGATGATTCCCTTTTTCCTCATGTCTTTTGTCCCATAGTAATACCAAATCTGAAATTCTGAAGGACTTAATTTTGGCCCTTCTGTCAAACCATCTCTTGATAACTTCCTGGTGTTTATTCATGTGATTCATGGCTTCTTCTCTCTTTTCATCAAGGTGCAACAAATGACTTAACCTCGGCTTCAACTTGATCATCTCGTCCCCAAGTACTCTTGTATGAAATGCAAGGTCTCCAACTTCAAATTTGCAGGAAATATCGGGTCTTGCCCATAGACCAAATGATAGGGAGTATTCCCTATGGATTCCTTTACTCTGGTCCTATCTGCCCAAAGGGCAAACTTTAATTGGTTGTGCCAATCCCGAGGGTTCTTTTCCAGCAACTTCTTAATGGTATTCAACAAATTTTTATTTGAAGATTCGGCCAAACCATTTCCTTGAGGATAATAATTGGATGCAAATTTTAAGCTCACTTTGTTGTCATATGCCCAATCTGCAAATTGTGTAGAAATAAAAGCTTTACCATTGTCACTGACAATAGAATCGGGCATTCCAAATCTTGTTATAATATGGTCCTCAAGGAATTTTATTACAACGTCTGTGGTGGCATGTTTAGTAGGAATCGCTTCTGTCCACCTTGTACAGTAGTCTGTAGCTGTCAATATGAATTTATGAGACTCAAAAGAATTTGGGTTAATAACCCCAATGAAATCTAGTCCCCACTGTGCAAATGGTCTCATTTCAACTACAGGTTGTAATGGCATGGCTGCATTTCTTTCTCTATTGGCAGCCACTTGACAGATATGACAAGATCGTACATGGGCATGTGCATCTTTGAAAATGTGGGGCCAGTAGTATCCTGCTCTCAGGATTTGATGCGTCTGTAGCATTTGCCGCACCATGACCAGTTCCATGTTTCCCGTGAAATTCTTGCAACACCCTGGCAGCCTTCTTCTTTGTTCAGGCACCTCAGGTAGATCCCTTCATGATTCTTCCTGTAAAGAACACCAGATTTCATCAGATAATTGATAGACTTAAGCCTTAAAGCTCTTCTCTGGGTTGAATTCAGATTAGAAGGACACTTACCATTCAATAAAAATTGCACAATATCAACATACCAGTCATCCTTAGCAATGTATTCTGTGTTCGAGTATTGGCATGTTATTTGTGGATTATTTTCAGCGATCGCCTTCACCAGTCCCTGTCCTCGAACTAGTTTCATAGGTTGGATTTCGAGATCGAATTCTTGGATGGTGGAAATCCATTTCCCTCTTTTCTCACCTAGTTCGTTTTGTAAAAACATGGTCTTAACAGCAGAGTCAGGCACGATGGCAATAACTCTGCTGTGCACAATGTAATGCCTAAATTTTTTCACCGTTTTGAAAAGTGCGTACATCTGCTTATCAAGGATTGAATACCTTAATTGAGCATCTTTTAGAGGGGCACTTAAAAATGCTATGGGGTTTTCAGCACTATCCTCACCTTTCTGGGTTAAGACACTCGCGAAAGAGTGTTCTGATGCGAAAGCATAAATATAGAAAGGCTTAGAATAGTCTGGACTTATGAGGACAGGGGCTCTGGAAATGGCATCTTTTATGTTCTGAAAGGCCACCCTACTTTCCTCGTTCCACTTGACCTCTACATCTTTCTTGAGCATCTTGTTCAGAGGTTTGGCTATCTCAGCAAAGCTCGAGATAAACTTCCTCACAAAATTAACCTGCCCAAAGAAAGATCTCAGTTCTTTTTTACTACCTGGGAGAGGTAAATTTTGGATAGCTTGTATCCTTTCTGGATCAATGGATATGCCTTCTTTTGAAATGATGTGACCAAGCAATTTTCCTTCTGTTACTCCAAAAATGCACTTTTTGGGATTTAAGGAAATTCCATGTTCTCTGCATCTTTGGAGCACTTTCTTCAAATCTTTGACATGGTCTTCTCTCTTCTTTGAGAATACTGGAATATCATCCACATACACGATGATACATTTGCCTATAAGCCCTTTGAATGCATAGTCCATGGCGCGTTGAAATGTTGCACCAACATTTAACAGTCCAAATGGCATTCTCTTATATGCAAATGTCCCCCACTTGGTGGTGAAGGCTGTTTTCATCCTGTCATTTGGATGTATAAGAATTTGGTTGTATCCAGAATACCCATCAAGAAAGGACATCATTTCAGATCCATTTACCATTTGTAGAATTTCATCAATTGAAGGCAATGGATAATTATCCTTTTGAGAGGCTTTATTAAGATTTCAAAAATCTATGCACAGCCTAATCTCTCCACTCTTTTTTCTTACTGGAACGAGGTTAGCAACCCAGGTTGAGTGCCTAACAGGAAATATGATCTTCGCTTCCAATAATATTTTAACCTCCTTTTCGATCAAAGGCTCCAATAGCGGGTTAACAACTCGTTGTCTTTGCCTAAAAGGCTTGGAGTCTGGCTTCAGAGGAATGGTATGTGTGATGATGTCTTGGTTGTATGTTTTCAGCTCATTGTAATTCCAAGCAATGCAATCTATGTAATGCTTCAATGCCTGTATTATGTTGCTCCTTTCTTCATTCGTACATGCCTTTGCAATGTACACCTCCTTTGGATTGTCTGCACTCCCTAGATTAATTGAATCACATGCATCTTTGGGGAGTGGGACTCTTTTTCCTTTCTTGGTCTTGTATCCCACGTCGAACATTTTCTCCAATGAAACCACGTCTTTAGGTATTTTGTTGGATTGACATGCGGTTTCACTCTCGTTTTCTGTTTCATCTTGCCACCTTTGCTCCTCATCAATCACCTGATTTTCAAAAATACCCGAGTTCATGACAAATTTGAAGATGTGTCTGTCATTTTCAAAAACCTGGAAATTCTTGACATTATCGGGTATTGATGGACAAGGAACCAATTCAATGGAGAACATTTTACACCTTTTTATATCAACCGGGTTTAACATGCTCGCTGAAACCGCAAGAGAGTCTGCTATTCGATTTCCTTTTCTAGAAATAAGGGCTATATTGAATGCATCGAATTCCTCAATGAGGTCCATAACCCTAGTTCTATAAAGGCTCAGTCTCCTGTCACGGCATGTATACTGTCCTTTGATCTGCTTGACTACCAACTCAGAATCTCCCAAAACCTTCAAGCATTTAACTTGCTTGCTCAATGCTAGACGTAAACCAAAGATCAATGCTTCGTATTCTACCACATTGTTCATGCAAGGAAATTGCAATCTATAAGCAGCCAATAATGGTTTACCTCCCGGACCAAGTGAGCTCGACTCCAGCTCCTGCTCCTTGTCTAGATTTTGATCCATCGAACCTGAGCAACCATGTGCAATCATTTTCCTCAGAAGAGCCACCATGACATGTTTCCTCTTTAGGCTCTTCAGTAGCTTCCTCAACATCAAGTGCATAAACCCCCAGTTCTGGCTCAGAAAACCGAACTTCATTCGGCTTGTTAAATTTTGTTATGATTTCTTTGAGCCTCGGTTCATTTTCCACTCTGATTTGATTTGCAATTCCTTTCCAGGGTAGCCACATATGTGAGCAATCTGTTGAAAAATAGCCATTCAGAGTTTTCATCCAATCCCTCGCAAGTAGCATTCCATATCTACTTGGGATATTAACAACCAGAATGTCGACAACCTGCTGGACCCTGGGTTCAGAATTTAATTGAATTTTGACATCATATAGGGTCCCTACCACATTTACCTCTGATCGGTCCAATTGCAGGACCTTGCATTTGGATGAAACAGGTTGCAGACCCAGCATTTGACATATCTCCGAAGGCATGAGGTTGCTCGTGGCACCCGTGTCCACCAAACAGTTATGCAAATTCTTACCCGCAATTCTCAGAGTCAATAAGAATGGCGGGACATCCCGTCTCTCCTTTCGTAAAATCAGATGGGACTCAACTCCTTTTCCCTTCCACATTTGATCGGTGAGTTCAGAGCTTTTATCAACGCCTCCTTTTGGCCAGGCAATCTAGCCGCGTCCAAGAACGAAAGGCTAGATTTGGACTTCTTTAGATCCTCCACTATGTCATAGTTTGGTTTTTCGAATTTGACTGTCTTCTGCACGTCATTAGACATTTCTCTTCTGAGTGGAGGAGGAGGATTATTATTTGCCTTAGTATCCGGAGGAAGAATAGAGTTGTTTGGAGGTGTTGATGAGGTTTTAGGGGCTTTAGATTTACTTCTCAAATGGTATCCATGATTCCCCTTTCTAAAATCTCGAAAAGCTTGCACCTCCTGTTCCAAAATTTTGTCTTCTTCTTCCTCACTCTCACCTTCTTGATGATATACAGTTTCCATCACCATAATGTTATCATCTTGATGTTGCGATGGACCCTCATTTGATACCAGCTCCAAATCATCAACTTGTGCCTGAAGACAATGAGTGTATCTAGCAATTTCAGGACAATTCCTCTCATTGTGTTCTTTTGTGTTGTGCAACCTACACCCCCTTTCCCATGCCAAATCTGAAAGATTCAAAAGGGAATTGGATTGACTAGGTCCTGCAGAAGTATCTAGTTGATTAGCAATGGGAGCGGGTACTCCCCCATTGTTTGGCTTTGTGTTCCAATGTCTCCCTCTATTGTTAAAATTTTGATTTGAGTGAGGGGCATGGGATTCATACTTCTACTTTCGAACCATGTCATTGCTCAGCTTATGAACTATTTTCTTGAGCTCTTCGACCTCTGAATAAATCTCCTTCGATGGAATCACATTGTTGTTAACCCCCGTTGGATTTGCGTAATTGGTGGGGTCTTGATTCAACATTTGGGTCGGGTTTTGAGGAATTTGATTCCCGTATGGATTGACACTTTGAATCGGAGTTGGATTTGGGAAAGGAACTATAGCCTAAGAATTAACTTGGTCGGTTCCTTGCATAGTCGATTGACTATTCTACAAAAATGCGAGAACAGGTGGAATGGATGTAATTGGTTGGATTGGAATGGGTGCATACGCAGTTGCTGGTGGATACGGTTGCTGATATGGGAAGGCGTTCATGCTTGGCATTTGCGGTGCCATGATCTGATTTGCCAAGGGAGCTTGACCATATGGAGCATACTGTCCCATCATAGGCATCTGGGGAAACCCATAGCCCTGTGGTGTCATTTGCTGCTCGATGGTCATGGCTTCATTATAGGCTAGAGCTAGCATGGTGACTTGAGGATTTCGTCTTGCAAACATGGCTGTCATGGGGTCCAATGCCCCAAAATATATCTGCAAAGCCACTGCGGGATCGATGGCAAAATGCCGAACTGCTCTATTATAGCACTTTTGGAATTTCTGATTAAATGTTCCGATAGGTTCACCCTGGCCCCTTTTGCATGTAATAAATTGATTGTAAATGGTTGCGGGATCCAAAGGTGACCTAAATTGATTAACAAAGGCATTCTCCATTTGCGCCCATGAAGTGATTGAACCAGTTGGTAAGCATATATACCATTCATATGCTATTGGATCTAAGCTCATGGGGAAAATTCTGCAAGCCACATCTTCATGTTGGACTTGCAACCTAATTAAAACATCCCTATAGGCTTGGATATGTTCTTCTGTTGTTCTTAGGCCATCTGGTTTGTATTTAGGCAAAAATATTTCTATGTTCTTGGGGATTTCATGGATATCCCCAACAATGTTCAAAGGAATATTGTTAGCTCCATACCAAGGAGCTGCTGGAGGTTGAGCCATTTGACTCAAAATCGATGAGGACAACCCTACAAGAGCAGTAGAAATATTACTGACAATAGGCACACTAGTGGCAACTGATGTCACTGGTGTAGGTCCACTCGATGTTCCTGGAGAAAAAAGGGCTTTTGTGACTGGTAAGCTTACGACTTGCTTGGTTTTGTTCTTGGGAGTACCAGTAAGGTCATGAAAAATGGTTTCCCCGGTTGTTTGGGACCTGGTCGCAATACGACGCGGTGGGTCCAACTTCGCTCGATGAAACCCTCGGTTATTTCAAAGAAAACCTGCAAAAAAGAAAAACAAAAGTTGTAGTTTAGCTGTTTGTGAGATTTAAGAGATGATTTCAAAATCAAATCAAAAAGATATTACTCATGTATGAAAATCAAAATAAAGTAAACCAATCAGGCCCTCCTTCTAGCGCCAATCTGTTGAGTGGTGTTTTCACCCAATTGTGAAAGCACACTCTCCGATAGGATCTGAGTCCCAAAATCCTCTGCTTGCAAAGAAATTATAACAGAATAATTTCTCCAAGGTTCCTCGTTATGCTGGTTCTTTGTTTACCAATGATGTTGTTCAATTTAAATGCTGGGAATACCTTAGGGTTGCAAGTGGATGTTAACAAGGGGCACTGTTGTTTATTTTAATTTGAATTTGCAGTGGACTCAAAGTGAATAAATCTAAGAGATGAATTTGTTTTGATCTTGAGCTTTGATGGATTTTCAGTTATTTATTTAAATTACAGTAATTAAAATGCAGAAAATAAAATGAAGAATTGTGAATAAAAGAAAATGCAAAGAATAGTAAACTAAACTACGCTCAGAATGCTGCCATCTCAATTCGACGAAACCGAAGATAATGAGGTTTTCTACATGCAACCTAACCTATTGAATCTGCACATTCGCACAATCCTGATAAGCTAGGTGCGGGTTTCTAGGGTTTTACTGTAATTTCAGATTTTAGGCGTTCGCATGAAGCAACCGAGAGAACTCGCATTAAACTCCATCTATAAACCTTAAAATCTGAAAGGGGAAGATAAACATTAAATCATGCATGCAGAAATGACTCCTTCTTTCTCATCAATGAGATGCCAACTCTCTGTATTTCTGTATTAAAATGGTATATCAGTTACAATGACAGAATGTTCCAGGTATAACAAATCCAGAACAAATGAAGGAAATTGCTCCAAGTGCAGGCCCAGAATGGCTCGCAGCCCTTGTCTCTGCAACTCTGCTAGCAACAATTTCCAACCCCTTGTATCGATCTGCGCTTCTAATTTTATACTAACTGATACGGCTCTTCGGTTCACCCGCGTCGCTTCGTTTCACCTCCTAGAATGCGTCGTTTCAAATTCCCTACCTTTTCGTTGCTTTTGATTCATGCTCGATGCCGAAACGTTCAAAATTTTTTGTTACATGAAACGCTTCTGTAATCCTGACACCTGTATGCCACGTGTTCTGCGTTTCCAGCATGTTTCGTAATGGCCCCATGTAAATCGCGACGTCTTTATGCATGCAACTTGTTCCTCTGCCAGCACAACGAAAATGAGACAGGTAGCGAAATCATGACGTTTTTTGGCCAACAACCCTCTTGCCTTCTCGCCTAGCGAAAACGCGACATGTCACGAAATCAGACATGTCGCGAAATCGCGACGCTTTTCTGTTCCGTACACTCTCGGCCGCAACCTGTCACGAAATCACGACGTTTTTCTCTCGATATGCTTTCGACCGCAACCTATCGCGATATCGCGACATTTTTCACTTCGTGCTACTTTACCGGCTTTTCGTCGCGATTTCGCGACATTTTTCACTTCTTGCTCTTTCGCTGCTTTCTATCGCGATTTCGCGATGTTTTTGCACTTCTTGCCCTTTCGTTGCTTTCTGTCGTGATTTCGTGACGTTTTTGTCTGGCGGGCACGCTTTCTCAAAAGTTGCATGATTTCGCTACCATTTTTGGCTTTCTGCATGGTTCTCAATCTCTGTCGTGATTTCGCGATGTTTTTGTCTGGCGGGCACGCTTTCTCAAAAGTTGCGCGATTTCGCTACCATTTTTGGCTTATGAGCTTTGTGTCGATTTTCGTCACGATTTCGCTACACTACCGGGCCTTGTAGCCTTTGGCTCGTTTTTGTCGCGATTTCGCTACCATTTTCTATTTCATGCCTTCCGCCCGCTTGCAAGCCACGAAAATCAAACACGTCACGATTTCGCGACGGTTCCGCCCACCTGCTACCACTGACTGCGTTGACCACGATTTTGCGATGCGTCACGATTTCGCTACGCCTTTCTGCTTCGTGCCCCGTTTGCCGCTTCTTGTCACGATTTCGTGACGCTTTTTCTGCTTTGCCCTATTTGACTGGTTTGACCCGCGATTTTGCGACATGTCGCGATTTCGCTACGCCTTTCCATTTTGCCTTTCTCTCTCCTCTCTGGGCCGCGACGGAGCAACATGTCACGATTTCGTGACACTTTTCATTTTTCGACCGTGCAACACGTCGCGATTTCGCGACACTTTTTCATTTTCGGCTACGACGGAGCAACATATCGTCCGTTTTTTTTTTGACACTTTTCATTTTCGGCCGCGACGGAGCAACATGTCGCGATTTCGTGACACTTTTCATTTTTTGGCAGCGATGGCGCGACATGTCGCGATATCGCGACACTTTTCTTCCTTGTGCAATTTTGCCCCTTTTTCTTGATTTTTAGCATCTGGGTCACTGAGATTTTCTTTGAAAGCCTGCAAAAAAGGTGGGTCCCCAATTTTGGGGTGTGTTGTGGATCAGCCACAACAAATAGGTTACAAAATAGTAACCAAAACTGATTGAACAAGAGATCACGCCAAACAATATGCCAAGAGAAAGAGAGTTAAGTTTAGAACTCTTCCACCTAGGATATTCATGAAATTAACCATTAGATATTTAAGATGGTAAATATCTACATGGTAGAAAGTAGAAAAGTAAATGTAATAATATACCTAAGTAGTGTAATGCAATATACTACCTATTTTACCCTAACATCCCCCCTTTATTACATTACTTTGATATACAAAGTTTATTTCGAAACAGATCAAATTTGACACGTCCAAGTGCCTTTGTGAAGATATCTACAACCTTTTTGTCGGTGGGAATGTGTTGGAGCTTGATCCTGTGTTTAGGAACTTCATCACGAATGAAATGACAATCTATGTCAATGTGCTTTGTACGTTTGTGGTGGACTGGGTTCTTGACCAAGTTTAAAATACCTTGGTTATCGCCAAATAGATGAATCAAAAGTTTCTTTGGTAGACCCATATTTTTCAAGATGTGACTTAACCATATCGCTTCACACACAGCTCCATGTGCAGCGTGATATTCTACCTCTATTGAAGATAAAGCAACCACATGTTGCTTTTTACTATGCCATGAGACAGGACCAGATCTAAGATAAAATATATATCATGATGTTGACTTTCGGTCATCTATAGATCCAATGTAGTCAGAGTCAGTGTAAATTTGTAAGAAGAATGAGTTATTCTTCTTATACTCTAAACCATATTCTAAACTACCATGAATGTAGTGGAGGACACGCTTTGCTACTTTCCAGTGAGAAGCCTTTGGTTCTTGCATGAACCGAGAGAGATAGTTTACAATATAAGTGATGTCTGGTCTACTATTGGTTAGATAGATGAGACTTCCAATCATTTTTCAATATCGCATGCCATCTACCTGTGGTGATTCATCATACCGTGATAATTGAAGCCCTGATTTTGTCGATGTTGCTTTGGTCTTATAATTAGTCATACGATATTTTTATACTAAAGTCTTGGCATACTTTTTATGTGTCACCCTAAGATGATTCTTCTTTTGTTCTATCTCAAGGCCAAGACAGTAGTGGAGAAGTCCCAGATCTGTCATATCAAATGACTTTTTCAAGTCATCCTTTACGATGCTAATCATTTTCTCTAAATTTTTGGTAATGATCAGATCATCTACATATAATACAAGAATCATTATTTCAGAACCTGTGTTCTTAATATAGATATTTGCATAAGATGGACTTCTCTTGAAACCGTGCTGCAATAGGTGACTATCCATTTTGATGTACCATGCTCTTGGGGCTTGTTTCAGCCCGTATAATGATTTGACCAATTTGCAAACTTGTTGCTCATGGCCTTCCTCAATAAATCCTTGAGGTTGAGTCATGTATACCTCTTCTTTTAAATCACCATTTAGAAAGTCACTGTTAGTCTCACAATGACACTGAGAGGGGGGGGTGAATCAGTGTAGCTATTAAAAACTTAAATCTTCAACTATTAATGCCAAACAGAGAAAACTTAAAACTCAATAAAGCAGATATAACAAGATAGCATTCCACAACACACGATGTAACGAGGTTCACCAATTTGGCTACTCCTCAAAAATGACTGCTTGGATTCTCGTCCAAATCCAGCCTTTGCAAAATACCAATTTTACAATAACTTTACTAGCACCCACTGGAAGGAGCACCAACCCCTGGTTTATCTGCACCAATAGAAAGGAGCACCAACCCCTAATTCAAGCACCAACTTGAACTACACTTTTGAAACTTTTAGATTGACATAAGAATGCCTTCGCTTATACAAGACCCTGACTGGTCTGTTGCTAACCCAACCTCTCTCACTCTTCAAACTCTGCTTACTACACTTTTATGGCTCTCACTGCTCTGCTTAATACTCTTCTTGCAACACTCTTTCACCCAATTTCAGTGGCCCTCAATCCTCCGCGTAGACCACCTTTTATACCCATATTGTATTTTGTAACTCCAATTGTAACTCCTTTCATTTCTCATGCGCCACTTGTCAGTTGTAACGCCTTCTAACTATAACTGCTTTTGTATATAAATAGGGTGGGCTTTTCATCAACCACGATGCATGTTACGAATTTAAACATATACCCCTACCATGACTATTTGTCTTCTTGATCATGATTGTTCGTATTCTTTTCTGTGCATGCATGCATATTCGATTCTATTTATACGACTATTAGATTTCTCCTTCTTCAAATGTTCTTAAATTAGCTGCATGATTTTCTTTTACAACTGCACCTGTAACTGCCGTATAACTCCAGTTAAGCCTTCTTATTTTAGCTGCATGTTTTTCTTTTACAACTGCACCTGTAACTGTTGTATGACTCTAGTTAACTGTCACATATCTTATTTTGGTTGGATTCTCTTCTTTGCTTGTGCCAAAGTGACCTGTCATGAAATCGCAACACTTTTGCCTCTTTGTCCTCTTCTCGGCTTTGCACCCGCGAAAACACATGTCGCAATATCGTGACACTTCTGCCTTCTTAATTTCTCTCTCCTCCTTTAGTCGCAAAAATGCGACATGTCGCGATATCGCGACACTTTCTCTCCTTTGCTCTTTCTCTTGCCTTCGGTTCCCGAAAACCCGACATGTGATATCGTGACACTTTTTCTCTTGGACTCTCTCTCTTGCCTTCAGGTTGTGAAAACCCAACATGTCATGATATCATGACACTTTTTCTCCTAGACTCTCTCTCTTGCCTTCGGGTCGCGAAAACCCGACATGTCGCGATATCGCGACACTTTTTCTCCTGGACTCTCTCTCTTGCCTTCGGGTCATGAAAACCCGACATGTTGCGATATCGTGACACTTTTTCGCTCGGACTCTTTCTCCTGCAACATGTCGCAAAATCGTGACACTTTTTCTCTCTGACTCTTTCTCCTGCAACATGTCACGAAATCGTGACACTTTTTCTCTCGGACCCTCTCTCCTGCAACTTGTCACGAAATCGTGACACTTTTTCATCCGTACAACCTTCCTTGCAATATGTCATGAAATCGCGACACTTTTTCTTTCTCTGCCTTCTTCTTCGCTTCGGACCGCAAAAATGAAACATGTCGCAAAATCACGACACCTTTTTCTCTCCTCTTTTATTTGCTTTGGACCACGAAAATGAAACATGTCATGAAATTGTGACACCTTTTTCTCTCTCCTCTTTTCTTCGCTTTGGACCGCGAAAATGAAACATGTCGCGAAATCACAACACCTTTTTATCTCTCCTCTTTTCTTCGCTTTGGACCGCAAAAATGAAACATGTCACGAAATTGCGACACCTTTTTCTCTCTCCTCTTTTCTTCACTTTGGATCACGAAAATGAAACATGTTGCGAAATCGCGACACCTTTTTCTCTCTCCTCTTTTCTTCGCTTTGGACCACAAAAATGAAACATGTTGCGAAATCGTGACACTTTTTCTACTTGTCTTTTTCTCTTCCAACATGTTGCAAAATCATGATAGTTTTTTTTTCTTGCTCTTTCTCTTCAAACATGTCGCGATATCGTGACAGTTTTGCTTTCTGTCTCTTTCTTTCCAAACATGTCGCGATATCGTGACAGTTTTTCTTTCTGGCTCTTTTTTTCCAAACATGTCGTGATATCATGACAATTTTGCTTTCTGGATCTTTCTTTCCAAACATGTCACGATATCGCAACAATTTTTCTTTCTTGCTCAACATGTCGCGATATCGCGACAGTTTTCTTCCTTGTGATTTTCTTTTTATTTTTCTCAAATGGGCCACTTCTATCTTTTGGAAAATCACTGTACATGCTTTGAAGATCCTCTTAACTCCTGTCCACTGCATTAGATGATCTGTTTGACTGTGTTGACAATAATGACAATACTCTTGCTGCACCTTGCTCATCACTTTTCACATCCATCTGATGTAATTTCCATTTGAATTGTGTTGTCATAGCATAAAGAATTCGAATGGTGGTCATCCTTATTGTGGGTGCAAAGGTTTCCTCATAATTAATGCCTTCCTTTTGAGCATAGCCCTTTTCCACAAGATGGGCTTTATGCTTCTCAATGGTACCGTCTATCTTATATTTGATTTTATAAACCCATTTCCAGCCTATGGGCTTCTTTCCCTTAGGAAAATTGACCAGCTTCCATGTTTTGTTTTTAATGAGATATTTATGTTCAGCATCCATAGCTGCCTTCCACTGAGGCTGACTAAGTTCTTCATCAACTGTAGAAGGTTCATTTTCATCATATGATGACATATAAACCCTCTCCTCATCAACTTCCATATCTTCTCCACTTTCTAACTCTTTATTAACAGAAAGCTCTTGAAAATATTCATAGAGATCATCAACTAAAGTATATGCTTTTGCCTTTCTCTATCAAGACATGCCTTGTTTCTTTGGAATATTAAGAGTGAGATCTGGTGGTGAAGTGAGTTTGGAATATCTCATAGTACTAGTATACCATTTTGGAGGCTTTTTCTATTGTTGAGGAGTTTGTGGTTTTTGCTTCTCATATTCCAGGTATACTGATGTGGTGTTAGGTGTGAAAGCTTCATCAAACACCACATCTCTACTAATGTTAACTTTATTGGTGAATGGATATATAAAACGATAGCCTTTTGAAAATTCATCATATCCAAGAAAAATGCATTGCAAGGTTTTCTCATCTAACTTCTTTCTTTTCTCCGTAGGTATATGCATAAAAGCCTTACACCCAAATATACGTAGATGAGATATGGAGGGTTTCCTTCCACTCCATGCCTCCTGATGAGTCTACCTTCAAGAGCTCGTGTGGGGGCCCTATTCAAAATATATACTATAGTTGTCACAGCTTCAACCCAGTAATTATGCTCAAGATTTGCTCCCTTAAGCATACATTGTACCATTTCCATAATGGAACGATTTCTTCTCTCAGCAACTCCATTTTATTGAGGAGAATAGGTTGTTGTTAACTTTATCCCATGTTTTTGTAGAAATGAATAAAATTATGTTGACATGTATTCCCCCCCTCGATCTGAATGGAGGGTCTTTATGAAACATCTTGATTCTTTCTCAACAAGTTTCTTGAATTGCTGAAAATAGTCAAATGCTTCAGACTTCAACTACAAGAAGAAGACCCACATTTTCCATGAGTGATCATCCACAAACAATTGAAAATATTATTTTCCTCCACAACTGTTAGACATAGGACCACACAAATTTGTGTGTACTAACTCCAAAGGTGCCTTAGCTCTAAAAGAGCTAGGCTCAAAAGTTACTTTGTGTTGCTTTCCTGCCAAGCATAGATGAAAGGTTAGGAAGTCCTTTCACCATTTGATATTTACTGAGTTCAAGTAAATACCCTGAACTTAGATGTCCAAATCTCTTATGCCATAGATATGTGGCCTCTTTTTTTGTGACTGCCATGGCAACATGTGGTGAGGTAATTGCATCTAAAGTGAACAAACCATATTTGTAATAACCCGTTGCTATGTGTTTGCCTCTCTGGGTGATGAAACAATGTTTCTTTCCTTGCTCAATTTTGAAGTTAACATTCATTTTTTTGTCCAAAATTTGTTGAACTGATAAGGATTATTTGCCAATCCTGGTACATAAAGAACATTTTGAATCTAAAATTTTCCATCTGCAAGGGAAGCAAAAACACTTCCTTCTCCTTGGACTCGATAGGTCTTATCATCAACAATGGTTACTAGTATGCCCTATCATGCCTCAATTATCTCAAACCAAGACTTATCGCCAGTCATATGCTTGCTAGTGCTTAAATCTATGTACCACATTGTATCCTTGTGAGGGGAATCAGTATGAGTCATGAGCACTTTGTGTGCTCGTTCAGATTCTGAACTAGATGTTAGTCTTACAATGGCACTGAGAGGGGGTGTGAATCAGTGTAGTTCTTAAACTTAAATACATAGCTCTTAAAACTAAAATAATGAAACCTTAAAACCAGATAAAGCAAGTATCACAAGAGAACATCACACAACACAAGATTTAATGAGGTTCACCAATGTGGCTACTCCTCAAGAATGACTGCTTAGACTACCATCCAAATCCAACCTTTGCAAAGCACCAACTTTACAATCAATTTATCAGCACCCACTGGAAGGAGCACCAACCCCTTTTTTATTTTGCACCAATAGAAAGGAGCACCAGTCCCTAATTTACCAGCACCAACCCCTGATTTACTAGCACCAACTGGAAGGTGAAGAACACAAGCTTATACTGAGAGGGGGGTGAACAGTATAAGACCACTTTTAACTTTATCTATCAATACAACTTTCAAACCATTAACATGCAAAATAAAGATAGCAGTAATAACAATAGTAAAACAATGCACAAAATGCAATCCACAAAGAGACACAACAATTTACGTGGTTCACCCAAGGTGGGCTACTCCACGGATAAAACTTTTCTTCTAAAAGTTGTATCAAAGTCCTCTCGGGAATCCTTCCCGATTACAATTTTTATGAGCCTCAGCTCAAAGGAGACACCTTCCCCTAATTCTCGCTTTGGTCGGTGATCCTATAGAAGACCTCTACCTCCTCTGCCCTTAGCAAGTGGAATTTTGTCCACAGAAGACACCTGTCTTCCCTGCTCTGGCTGGAGATCTCTGTCCTCAATTCTGTCATAGCAAAGCTGGTCCTCTTCTCTACACCAAACACAGTCCTTCGGTCTGGCACAATACTGTTCCTCTTCCTCTGTTCTTTTTTTGCACTTGGTTGAAACCAATATTTTACTGTCTGTGCAAATACTGCAGTTCTCGATCAAAAACACAGTAGCACAGATTTTGCGTATTCTGCGTATACATAGCAATACAGTCTTCGCAAAATACAACAGCACTATCTTCGCAAATACAACAACACTTCCTTTTCACTTTTTGTCTAAGTCACGATAGCACTGTCTTCGCAACCTCTGTCTAAACACAGTAGACGCTCAGGCTTCTACTTATGCACTTCTGCGATCGATCTTCTCCCCGCACTCTCTCTGCATAATTTGCACTTCGAACGCACACTTTATCGATGCCCAAACTATCCAAACATCCCTCCTTTTATAGAGTAAGATCCATGGTCATTACATCCAAACTTAGTCGGTTGTAATACTTCCACTGCGTCGACTGCAAAACCCTGTGCTACGATGGCCCAGATTTTAACTTTGTCGGCTCAAAGTTAACTCTGTCCTCAACCGCCTCCCTGTAGCTTCTAGCGTGAAACTTCAACATGTCATGATATCGTGACACCTTTGCCTACCATACACCTTCTATAGCTTGTTGTAGCGATATCGCGACACTTTTGCTTTTGTCTGCTTCCCTTGGCACTTCTGTCACGAAATCATGACACTTTTGCCTTTCGCTGATGTCATCTCACTTCTATCGCGAAATCATGATGCTTTAGACTTCAAAGCCTTCTTCTCCACTTCTGTCATGAAATCGCGACACCTTTGCCTCTTGCTGACGTCATCAGCAACTCTGTCATGAAATCACGATGCTTTAGACTTCAAAGCCTTCTTCTCAGCTTCTATCGTGAAATCGTGACACCTTTGCCTCTTGCTGACGTCATCTACAACTTTGTCGTGAAATCGCGACACTTCTTGCTTCTTCAACCTTTTCTCGGTTTGCACTAGCGAAAATGGAACATGTCGCAAAATCGTGACGCTTTCACTGCCTTAAGCTCTTTTCTACCAACTGCTCATGAAACTGGAGCATGTCGCGAAATCGCGACACTTTCGCTGCCTTAAGCTCTTTTCTGCCAACTGCTCATGAAACTGGAACATGTCACGAAATCGTGACGCTTTCGCTGCCTTAAGCTCTTTTCTACCAACTGCTCGTGAAACTAGAACATGTCACGAAATCATGATGCTTTTGCCAACTGCAGCTTCCAACTCAACCTGTCATGAAATCGTGACACTTTCTGCATCCGTACAACTTCTTTGAAACCTGTCGCAAAATCGTGACGCTTTTGCCAACTACAAGCTGCCAACTCAACCTATCATGAAATCGTGACACTTTCTGCAACTCAACCCTGCCAACTCAAACTTGTCACGAAATCGTGACACTTCCTGCAACTCAATGCTGCCAACTCAAACTTGTCGCGAAATCATGACACTTCCTGCAACTCAACGCTGCCAACTCAACTTGTCACGAAATCGTGACACTTTCTGCAACTCAACACTGCCAACTCAACTTGTCGCGAAATCACGACAGTTTTGCCTGAACTTTCTCTCTCCTAAAACATGTCGCGAAATCGCGACAGTTTTTCCATTCGCCTGCGAACTTTTTCTAACTTATCTTTTTCTTGATCTTTTGCAACTGGGCTACTCTGATTTTCTGGGAGACTTACTGACCAGTTGAAACCTTCATCAAAACACATACTTAGACATAAAAACAAATTGCTCCAAGAACTCCTTGACATCAAAAACAACAACTACCAAGAGCTCCTTGACATCAATGACAACAACTAAACTTAGGCAAAGGCAATGTACTCAAGGTACCCAAAATTGCCAACAATCTCCCCCTTTGTCATTGATGGCAACCCTTTACTAAAAACACATCTTAAAGAGCCAAAACTGAAATCAATCTCTTTGAAGTTTTGCTCCCCCTGACTTGAAGCTTTCCTCTTCACTTGAAACTCTCCCCCTTACTCATATCTCTCCCCCTTACTCAAAACTCTCCCCCTTTGTCATCAATGGCAAAGGGTCACCTTTGGGGCTTGGGACTAAAAATGAGTCTCTTAGCTTAGTCCCTCCCCCACTTCCTAAAGAGGTGATTTAAAACAGAGTTGGGAGTGAAACTCCCATTAGACACTCATCATCATCAGTGTCTATAATTTCTTTTCTAGGCCTTTTCTTGAGCTCTTTGTTAATGTTTTTGTTCTTGGCACTTTTCTTGTTCTTGTTCTCATCTCTTTTCTTGTCCACACCTTGATCCTTGGACCTGTTTATACCACTGTTTTTGTTCCTGTACCTTGGAAGATCAGCTCTGCATTTTCTGGCTAAGTGACCTGTATTGTTGCACTTGTAACAAACAACATTATTTCTTTCAGGCATAGTTGTTCTTTGAATTCGCCTGTTCTGACTAACCCGGTTCCTGTTATTTGAATTGCAAAAAATTGCCTTGTGCCCGAACTGATTACAAGAGTAGCAATACCCTTGAAATAAATTACGACTTCTAAAATTATTGTTAACCTTCTTCATTTGAGACATGCAATGTGCAGCCATGTGTCCAAACCTGTAACATGCAAAACATCTACCAAAAAATATTCTTTTAAACGATTTCTTGGGTCCCGAGAACTTCTGTTTCATATCCAGAAATCTGTTTTCTGTTTCTGCGGATTCATCACTCACAGACTCATGATCTGAAGTACTTTCTTCATCAGAACTTTCTTCTTTTTGAAATCTCTTGCTAGGTTCCCCAATCTATTTCTTGTGCGGCTCAACAAAACCGAGACCTATTTTATCTGTTGGATTTCTTTGATTTTTGATGAGAGACTTAACCTTCTTGGAGCTATCCTGAAATCTGTAGAGTTTATCCTTGTAATCTTTAATTTCTTCTTTCAAAGAAACCATTTTCTGCTCTAACTCATTATACTCAAGAATCTTAGACTCTAACTCATCCTTGAGTTCCTGTGTTTTGGCTATAGAGAAGTCGAGACTTTCGATAAGATCGTCTCTCTCCATATAGCATTCATCTAACTTAACCTTGAGTCTATCATTCTTCTTTCTTTCCTTTTCCAAAACATTGAGAGCATTATTGAGTTCACATTCAAGATTCTCTATTTGATTGCACTTTGAATTATCAAGACCTTTTTCTGATTTCTTATTACTAGATGTGCTACCCTTTTCAAAAACCATACATGCATCTTCCTTATCATTTTTTGAAGCATCCTCATACATACTAGCAACCAATTCATTATTTGTGCAATCATCCTCAAGGTGCCCAAAATTTCCACATCTAAAGCATTTCATGACCGTGAATTTATGTTTCGGTTCTTCCTCTTTTTCTAAAATGAACAGCATCTCATTTTCATTATCACTGGAAGAGCTTTCACTATCACTGCTAGAACACTTACTTACTTTGTCCAAATAGAAGCTCTTCTTGTTCTTGAGTGAATACCTCTTTTCTTGATTGTTGTGATCATCTTTGTTCTTTCTGTAATACGTGTGCTTTTCAGAATCCTTGCTTTTGACATCCTGTAAATTTTCATCACTTTCATCTTTGGAAACATTACAGTCAGTAGCATAATGACCATACTTTCCATAGTTGAAACATCTTATATTTTTCTTGCTTTTGTGCTTTCTAGAGAATTTGCCTTTCTTGTTGTAATATGCTTCTTCCTCACTAGAAGACTCATCACTTTCTTGAATCTGTTTGCCTTTTGATTTCTTGGTAGCTTTGAAAGCTGCCTCTTTCTTTATATCGACATTCACTTGAGTTCTCAGCTCAAAAGCTACAAGAATACTATGGAGCTCATCCTTTTTCAACTTATCTAAATATTTGGCTTCCTCAATAGCAGAAATCTTTTCACTAAATCTATTAGGAAGAGATCTTAAAATCTTATCACACACATCATTTTTAGCAAGTTCAAGACCTAAGTCTTTCATGGAGTTCACAATCTCATCCATCCGAAGCATGTAGTCACTAATATTTTCATCGTCATTCATCTTGAGTTGTTCAAACATACCTTTAAAATGTCTCAATTTGGCCTTTCGCACATTTGCATCACCTATATGAACAACTTGCAATTGTTTCCACATTTCACTGGCTGTCTTGCAGTGAATAACTTTGGTAAGATCAGCCTTCTATAAACCCTTCAGAATTGCATTCATGGCTTTTGAGTTGTTGTGATGTAGGAGCCTGTCTTCTTTTGTATAAGGACCATTTACAGGAATGGTGTACCCATATTCAATAACTTCCCATACCTCATTACCAAGAGCCATAAGATAGACTTTCATTCTTGCACTCCACAGACCGAAATCTGATCCATCCAGAATAGGTGTTGCATTGCCACCTGAAAAATCCATTGCGTTCTTAACCAGTTCTTCCTTTCGGTTGTAAAACCTTTTCGAAGGAACCTGCTCTAATACCAATTGAAGAACACAAGCTTATACTGAGAGGGGGGGTGAACAGTATAAGACCACTTTTAACTTTATCTATCAATACAGCTTTCAAACCATTAACATGCAGAATAAAGATAGCAGTAATAATAGCAGTAAAACAATGCACAAAATGCAATCCACAAAGAGACACAACAATTTACGTGGTTCACCCAAGGTGGGCTACTCCACGGATAAAAATTTTCTTCTAAAAGTTGTATCAAAGTCCTCTGGGAATCCTTCTCGATTACAATTTTTATGAGCCTCAGCTCAAAGGAGACACCTTCCCCTAATTCTGCTTTGGTTGGTGATCCTCTAGAAGACCTCTACCTCCTCTGCCCTTAGCAAGTGGAATTCTGTCCACAGAAGACACCTGTCTTCCCTGCTCTGGCTGGAGATCTCTGTCCTCAATTCTGTCATAGCAAAGTTGGTCCTCTTCTCTGCACCAAACATAGTCCTTCGGTCTGGCATAATACTATTCCTCTTCCTCTGTTCTTTTTTTGCACTTGGTTGAAACCAATATTTTATTGTCTGCGCAAATACTGCAGTTCTCGATCAAAAACACAGTAGCACAGATTTTGCGTATTCTGCGTATACACAGCAATACAGTCTTTGCAAAATACAACAACACTATCTTCGCAAATATAGCAGCACTTCCTTTTCACTTTTTGTCTAAGTCACGATAGCACTTTGCAACCTCTGTCTAAACATAGCAGATGCTCAGGCTTCTACTTATGCACTTCTACGATCGATCTTCTCCCCGCACTCTCTCTATGCAATTCGCACTTCGAACGCACACTTGATCGATGCCCAAACTATCCAAACATCCCTCCTTTTATAGAGTAAGATCCATGGTCATTACATCCAAACTTAGTCGGTTGTAATACTTCCTCTACGTTGACTACAAAACCCTGTGCTGCGATGGCCCAAATTTTAACTTTGTCGGCTCAAAGTCAACTCTGTCCTCAACCGCCTCCCTGTAGCTTCTAATGCAAAACTTCAACATGTCACGATATCGCAACACCTTTGCCTACCGTACACCTTCTATAGCTTGCTGTAGCGATATCACGACGCTTTTGCTTTTGTCTGCTTCCCTTAGCACTTCTATCATGAAATCATGACACTTTTGCCTTTCATTGATGTCATCTCACTTCTATCACGAAATCGTGACGCTTTAGACTTCAAAGCCTTCTTCTCCGCTTCTGTTGCATGAAATCGCGACACCTTTGCCTCTTGCTGATGTCATCAGCAACTCTATTGTGAAATCGTGACGCTTTAGACTTCAAAGCCTTCTTCTCAGCTTCTATCGTAAAATCGTGACACCTTTGCCTCTTGCTGACGTCATCTACAACTTTGTCGCGAAATCGTGACACTTCTTGCTTCTTCAACATTTTCTCGGTTTGCACTAGCAAAAATGGAACATGTCATGAAATCATGATGCTTTCGCTGCCTTAAGCTCTTTTTTGCCAACTGCTCATGAAACTAGAGCATGTCGTGAAATCGTGACACTTTCGCTGCCTTAAGCTCTTTTCTACCAACTGCTCATGAAACTGGAACATGTCACAAAATCGCGACGCTTTCGCTACCTTAAGCTCTTTTTTGCCAACTGCTCGTGAAACTGGAACATGTCACGAAATCGTGATGCTTTTGCCAACTGTAGGCTGCCAACTCAACCTGTCGCGAAATCGCGACACTTTCTGCATCCGTACAACTTCTTTGAAACCTGTCATGAAATCGCGATGCTTTTGCCAACTACAAGCTGCCAACTCAACCTGTCGCGAAATCGTGACACTTTCTGCAACTCAACCCTGCCAACTCAAACTTGTCATGAAATCGTGACACTTCTTGCAACTCAATGCTGCCAACTCAAACTTGTCGCGAAATCGTGACACTTCCTGCAACTCAACACTGCCAACTCAACTTGTCGCGAAATCGCGACACTTTCTGCAACTCAACACTGCCAACTCAACTTGTCACGAAATCATGATAGTTTTGCCTGAACTTTCTCTCTCCTAAAACATGTCACGAAATCGCGATAGTTTTTCTAGCCGCCTGCGAACTTTTTCTAACTTATCTTTTTCTTGATCTTTTGCAACTGGGCTACTCTGATTTTTTGGGAGACTTACTGACCAGTTGAAACCTTCATCAAAACACATACTTAGACATCAAAAACAACAACTACCAAGAGCTCCTTGACATCAATGACAACAACTAAACTTAGGCAAAGGCAATGTACTCAAGGTACCCAAAATTGCCAACAGAAGGAGCACCAACCCCTGATGCTAAGCATCAACTTGGACTTCAATTTTGAAACTAGAAGATTGATAGTGAGATACCTTTGATTTTGCAAGACCCTGACTGGTATTCTTCACCTTTGCATTCTCTACGCACTCTGCTCTCTCTGTGCAATCACTTCACACACTCTGCTTCATTATAGCTACACTTTGCATTCGTCTTCGCCCTTTGAACTCTTTGCTCCTACTTTCTCTGCGTAATCACAGATGCACTTAGGACAATTCGACATGACTCTTCGCTCACTTTGCGCACTTTGCCATCATCTCACTGCTTCTGCGCTTTTTGTGCTCTTACGGCCACATTTCACACTTCGACACACATTCAACGACTTATATAACTACATCAATTCTCCAAATAGCCCTCCTTTTATAACAACATTTTCATGATGAAAACCCTAATCTTAGTCGGCTTGCATAACAACTGAAAACCCTAAAATTAGTCGGTTGTTCATCGGTCTTCGTCGGCTTCAACTTAACCGCAAAAATACAACATGTCACGATATCGTGACACTTTCGCTTTCTCTCTTTCTCTTTGCATCGGATCGTGAAAAAGCTACATGTCACGATATCATGACACTTTTTCTCCTTGCTCTTTCTCTTTGCATCGGACCATGAAAATACAACATGTCGCAATATCGTGACACTTTTTCTCCTTGCTCTTTCTCTTTGCATCGGACCGTGAAAATACATGTCATGATATCGCGACACTATTTTCTCTCTCCTCTTTCTCTTTGCTTTGGCCCACGAAAATACATGTCGCGATATCGCGACACTATTTTCTCTCTCCTCTTTCTCTTTGCTTTGGCTCATGAAAATACATGTCGCGAAATTGTGACACTATTTTCTCTCCTCTTTCTCTTTGCTTTGGCCCGCGAAAATACATGTCATGAAATCGTGACACTATTTTCTCTCTCCTCTTTCTCTTTGCGTTGGCCCGCGAAAATACATGTCATGAAATCGTGACACTATTTTCTCTTTCCTCTTTCTCTTTGCCTTGGCCCGTGAAACTGCAACATGTCGCGATATCGTGACACTTTTGCCTCCGTATACTTCGTCTTTGCTTTTGTCGCGATATCGCGAAACTTTTTCCTCCGTACACTTTCTCTATTCCTTTATCGAGGAAATGCGACATTGCGTGATATTGCTACACTTTTGTTATTCTTCCTGCCTGCCCTTATTGAGTCACGAAACTGCAACATGTCGTGATATCGTGACACTTTTGTTTCTCTTCATGCCTAGCCTTTTCGAGTCGCAAAAATGCGACATGTCGCAATATCGCGACACTTTTTCTTTCTCTTCCTTCCTACCATTTTTGAGTCGTGAAAATGCGACATGTCACGAAATCATGACACTTCTGCTTTCGAAGTCTTGCTTTCTGCTTTTGTCATGAAATTGTGACGCTTTTGCTTTCAAAGTCTAGCTTTCTGATTTTATCGCGAAATCGCGACAGTTCTGCTTTCGTATGCTTCCTCTCTTTCTTTTGTCGCAAAAATGTGACATGTCGTGAAATCATGACACTTTTTCTTTCTCTTCCTTCCTATGCTTTTTGAGTCACGAAAATGCGACATGTCATGAAATCATGACACTTTTTCTTTCTCTTCCTTCCTGCGCTTTCTGAGTCGCAAAAATGCGACATGTCACAAAATCGTGACACTTTTCCAACGAAATTTCTCCTATTTTAGTCACGAAAATGTGACATGTCGCGAAATCACGACACTTTTCAAACTTACTTTCTCTCTCCGATTTTAGTCGCAAAGTCGTGACACTTTTCAAACTTGTTCTCTTTCTTCAAACTTGTCACGAAATCGCGATACATCTTCTTGTTTTCTCTTTTCCTTCCAACATGTTGCGAAATCATGACAGTTTTTCAACTTGCCTTTTTCTCTTCCAACATGTCACAAAATCGCGATAGTTTTTCCACTTGCCTTTTTCTCTGCCAACATGTCACGAAATCGCGAAAGTTTTTCCACTTGCCTTTTTCTCTGTCAATATGTTGCGAAATCGCGACAGTTTTTCCTGCTTCCCTTTTTTTTTCAACATGTCGTGAAATCGCAACAGTTTTCCTGCTTCTTCTCTCTCTTCCAACATGCCACAAAATCGTGACAGTTTTTCCAACTTTTTCTCTCTCTTCCAACATGTCGTGAAATCATGACAGTTTTTCTTGCCTGCTGTATATGTCACGATATCGGGACACTTTTCTTACTTGTCTTTTTCTTTGATCTTTTGCAAATGGGCCACTTTGGTCTTCTTGGAAACTCATTGTCCATACTCTGAATAACCTTTGAACTCCTATCTTCTGCATCTGAATAGCTTTTGAAATTCCTGTCCATTGCAACAACAGATCTATTTGACTGTGTTGACAATAATGACAATATTGTTGCTACACCTTGCTCAACAATCTCCCCCTTTGGAATTGTTAGCAACACATGTGCAATTTCCTGTAACTCTTCTCCCCCTTTGACAATAATACCAAAGGGCTACTATAGACTCCCCCTGAGTCTATGCACAACATTCTCAGGCAAGATTATACTTAGCAAAAATCATGATCATGAGCAAAAATATAATCAAATACTTAGATGCTCCCCTTGAGAATGTGATCCCTGTAGCTAGTCAATTCTTGAGAAGTGTGACCACTCCCAATTTATTGCGAAGGTACACAAAAAATTCCTTGGGCAATGGTTTTGTGAATATATTTGCTACTTGCTCTATAGTTGGAACAAAAACCAACTTAACCTCACCTTCTACAACTTTCTCTTTCAAAAAGTGATACCTGCGTACAACATGTTGTCGTTGTAATATATTCTGCCTCTGCTGTCGATAAAGAAACTGACTCTTGTTTCTTACTGTGCCATGCAACCAATCTGTCTCCAAGATAGAATGCACCTCCACTGGTACTCTTTCTGTCATCTACACATCCTACCCAATCTACATCTGAATACAAAATAAGGGTGAAGTCTTTACCTTTCGGATACCATAACCCATACTCCATAGTACCCTTGATATTATAGAAGAATTTGTCTCTCTGTACTCTGCCACCTCCAAAGCTCTGTTAATGGGCTCACTAAGAACCTTCTCAAGAGGCTCACAAAGAACCTGCTTAACAAGCTCACATAGAACTTGTCCAATGTTGAATAACAAGCTCACACAGAACCTGTCCAAATCTACTCCAACAAGCTTACTAAGAACTTGCCCAAATCTGGTCTAGCAATCTGTCCCAACACCGTCCTCAATTCTATCCCAGCATTGTCCTCAAATATTTCCCAAAAGCCTTCTTCAAAATCTCAATCAATCATGCTCAAGTAGTACTCAAAATGAACTCAAAAATGAATGACAATATCAAATCAAATCCACTTCATAGAAGCATAAAGAGAATTGTTAGAGACTTAATATCTTCTAACCTTAATCTCAACTCAACATAGAATGATGGAATAATTTATTTCATAGAACTTTAAAAATCACTTCACACATAACTTGACTAGGCTCAATCAAATCAACTCAACCAATCATCACCAAGATGGAAACCATCTGGCTGCTCAATATAAACCTCTTCTTCAAGATTCCCATTCAAAAATGCTGATTTCACATCTGTCAATAAAATTGACAAGTGACTCACACTTATACCAACTTTTTTCCAATACTGTACCAACACTGCAATTTTACTGCCAACTTTGTGCAAGCATCAAACACATTACCACAACACCAACCAAAACCTTTTTTACATTTTCAACTTGGTCTATGTTTTCTATAGGCACTGCTAGTCACACCTTACTTTCAACTATTCGAATCAGGAGACAATATTTTGTTAAACACTTCATGGCCAACTAGAGTGCACCTTACTCAAACTCATACTTCTGGACCTCGGATAGGTATGATTCACAAAGCAAATTTGCTCATCTTGATGAGCTAAACATGAATCAATGATCAAACTTCAATATTATTCACCACAGTGTCATAATAGATCTAACAATCTTCACGTCAATGAAGTTCAAATATACACTGCTTTTATCGAAACACATATATGCGGCTAGGGCAACATTCTTTCACTAACCAAATTATCTGAACTGTTATAATCCTTAACTTTGGACAGTAGCAGTAAGAACCATCACCAGTACAAAAATGACATACAGTAATACTACCAATAATGACCACTCTCAATTTAATCATAACCCTTCACGGCACTTCCATAAACAACTATATGAACTGAAAACACACTTCAACAACTATGCAACAACTTCCCTGACTACTTGTCTTTCATCCTTAGATAACCAAACAAACATAGGAGCATTAAAATAAAACTTTAATATTGCTCCCCCTAAGGATGTGCTACCTGGAGTTGCTTAGTGCAATAGAGGAGTAGTCTCCTTCAGTCCAAGGAGACACGATTTCTTTTCTTCTTTCTTTCTCCACTCTAGTTTGATTACAGTTTTGGGCTCTTGTTTTGAATTTTTTTTTTCAATAGCTTGTGCATGTTTTCCGAGAAATATTATATTTTGTCTCATTCTATTTGGTTGAAATTTTCTTCCCTAAAATTGATTTGATGCAAATGTACTTCGACAATTTCTTGCAGTGTGCCCAAAATTATGACATTTATAACATTCTACTGCATAATCCATCAAAGGTGAAAAACCATTTCTACTGGGTGGTTGTCTCTTATGCATCCTTGATGGATGATTATTTTCCTTTCTTTGATGCACATGATTTCTTCCCTGTCTATGTTGCATTCTTTGAGTCTGATGAAATCTACTGTCTTGCCTTAGATTAGATAAAAAAGTTCTAGGACAAAACCTTGCTATGTGCCCATGAACATTACATTGAAAACATTGTACATAGTGTTCACTCGAAAACGTAGATGTATTTCTACCAGTATAACTCTTTGATTTATTATTCAATCCACAATAATTTGCCTTGTGACCATACTGGTTGCATCTGAAACAATAGCCATTAAAAGTATTATTATGAATAGAGTGAGAGTGATATAACCTCTTTTGTTGTGGTTGCTTTGGTGTAGATCTCCTTTGATATTTTCTTTCTTTTGAAGATTCAGCTTCAAACCTTTCTTGCTTCGATCCTTCAACTGTGAACTTCTTCTTCTCTGTAGAGTTGGAAGATGAAGGTTGTTCAGCTTCATATCCAAGACCACGCTTATCCGTGGCGCTTCTTTGTTGGCTTATCATTTTATCTAGCAACTCTGTGCTCTTCTAAAATTTGTGATTTGTATTGGCCTCTTCTAGTTGTTTCTTCAATAGAACAATCTCTTCCTCTTGTTTGTAGCAACCAATATCTTTCTCATTGATCTGTGACCTGAGAGTTTCTTCAATCCTTTTGAATTCTTCTACCCGTACTTTCAAACTGGTTATTATTTCATTTGCATCCTCAAGATTTCTTGAGATTTCCTTATTCCTTTTTCTTTCTATCTTCAATTCATCTAGAGCTGCAATTAGTTCCTCTTTCAAATTTATTTCTGCATCAATTTCTTCTTCATCACATTCCTGTTCTTTTTCGGTTTCTTCTTTGAGTGTCATGAAAATACTTCCACCTATTTCCTTTTTAGAATCATCCTCTAGGACTTCATTAACTCTCAACATATATGCCTCTATGTTCTCATCATTTCCTTCATGAATACTCCTCAGTTTGTCCCATATTTCTTTTGTCATTTTACAACTCATGATCTTTACCTGTTCACTATCTACTAATCTGCACCTGATATTCTTTGCTTTTGAGTCATTTTCAAATAGATTCTTACCGGTAGCATCGGTTGGAAGAGTGATGGGTATTGTGTATTCATTGTCTATTAAATCCCAAATGTCGTATCCCAAAGCACAAAGATATTCCTGCATCCTAATTCTCCAGGTCATGTAATTAGTTCTATCAAACAAAGGTGGTTTGTTTGATGAGAAGTCTTCAACCTTTTCTGGTTCAATTTTCTCTTCCACAGGAACTGAAACTGACTGAGATGCCCTTTTGGACAAGGATCTATTCTTCTTACCCATTGCTTACTAATCCAAGATCAACCTTGACTGATTTAGCTTGAGAAGGTAACTTCGCTCTGATACCAATTGTTAGTCTTACAATGGCACTGAGAGGGGGGGTGAATCAGTGTAGTTCTTAAACTTAAATACACAACTTTTAAAATTGAAATAATGAAACCTTAAAACCAGATAAAGCAAGTATCACAAGAGAACATCACACAACACAAGATGTAACGAGGTTCACCAATGTGGCTACTCCTCAAGAATGACTGCTTGGACTACCATCCAAATCTAGCCTTTGCAAAGCACCAACTTTACAATCAATTTACCAGCATCCACTGGAAGGAGCATCAACCCCTTGTTTATCTACACCAACAAAAAGGAGCACCAGCCCCTGATTTACCAACACCAACTAGAAGGAGCACCAACCCCTGATTTACTAGCACCCATGATGCCAAGCATCAACTTGGACTTCAATTCTGAAACTAGAAGATTGATAGTGAGATACCTTTGCTTTTGCAAGACCCTGACTGGTCTTCTTCACCTTTGCATTCTCTACGCACTCTGCTCTCTCTTCGCAATCACTTCACACACTCTGCTTCGTTACAGTTGCACTTTGCGTTCGTCTTCGCCCTTTGCACTATCTGCTCCTACTTTCTCTACGTAATCACAGACGCACTTAGGACAATTTGACATGACTCTTCGCTCACTTTGCACACTTTGCCATCATCTCACTGCTTCTGTGCTTTTTGTGCTCTTATGACCACATTTCACACTTCGACACACATTCAATGACTTATATAACTACATCAATTCTCTAAATAGCCCTCCTTTTATAACAACATTTTCATAATGAAAAACCTATTCTTAGTCGGCTTGCATAACAATTGAAAACCCTAAAATTAGTCGGTTGTTCATCGGTCTTCGTCGACTTCAACTTAACCATGAAAATACAACATGTCACGATATTGTGACACTTTCGCTTTCTCTCTCTTTCTCTTTGCATCAGATCGTAAAAAGGCTACATGTCGCGATATCGCGACACTTTTTCTCCTTGCTCTTTCTCTTTGCATCGATCGCGAAAATACAACATGTCGCGATATCGCGACACTTTTTCTCCTTGCTCTTTCTCTTAGCTTTGGCCCGCGAAAATACATGTCGCGATATCGCGACACTATTTTCTCTCTCCTCTTTCTCTTTGATTTGGCCCGCGAAAATACATGTCGCGATATCGCGACATGTATTTTCTCTCTCCTCTTTCTCTTTGCTTTGGCCGACGAAAATACATGTCGTGAAATCGTGACACTATTTTCTCTCTCCTCTTTCTCTTTGCTTTGGCCTATGAAAATACAACATGTCACGAAATCGCGACACTATTTTCTCTCTCCTCTTTCTCTTTGCGTTGGCCCACGAAAATACATGTCACAAAATCGTGACACTATTTTCTCTTTCCTCTTTCTCTTTGCCTTGGCTCGCGAAACTGCAACATGTCACGATATCGTGACACTTTCTCCTCCATATACTTCGTCTTTGCTTTTTTCATGATATCACGACACTTCTGCCTCTGTACACTTTCTCTATTCCTTTGTCGCGAAAATGCGACATTACGCGATATCGCTACACTTTTGTTATTCTGCCTACCTACCCTTCTTGAGTCGTGAAACTGCGACATGTTGCGATATCATGACACTTTTGTTTCTCTTCCTACCTGGCCTTTTTGAGTCGCAAAAATGCGACATGTCACGATATCGCGACACTTTTTCTTTCTCTTCCTTCCTGCCCTTTTTGAGTCACGAAAATGTGACATGTCGTGAAATCATGACACTTCTGCTTTCGAAGTCTTGCTTTCTGCTTTTGTCACAAAATCATGATGCTTCTGCTTTCGAAGTCTTGCTTTCTACTTTTGTCGCAAAATCGTGATAGTTCTTCCGTACGGTTCCTCTCTTTCTTTTGTCACGAAAATGCGACATGTCACAAAATCGCGACACTTTTTCTTTCTCTTCCTTCCTGCTCTTTTCGAGTCGCAAAAATGCGACATGTCGTGAAATCATGACACTTTTTCTTTCTCTTCCTTCATGTGCTTTCTAAGTCACAAAAATGCAACATGTCACGAAATCGTGACACTTTTCCAACAAACTTTCTCTCTCCTTTTTTAGTCGCGAAAATGCGACATGTCACGAAATCACAACACTTTTCAAACTTTCTCTCTCCTATTTTAGTCGTGAAATCGTGACATGTCACGAAATCGCGACACTTTTCAAACTTGTTCTCTTTCTTCGAACTTGTCACGAAATCGTGACACTTCTTCTTGCTTTCTCTTTTTCTTCCAACATGTCGCGAAATCACGACAGTTTTTCAACTTGCCTTTTTCTCTTCCAACATGTCGCGAAATCGTGACAGTTTTTCCACTTGCATTTTTCTCTGCCAACATGTCACAAAATCATGACAATTTTTCCACTTGCCTTTTTCTCTGCCAACATGTCACGAAATCGCGACAATTTTTCCTGCTTCCTTTTTTTTTTTTCAACATGTCATAAAATTGCGATAGTTTTCCTGCTTCTTCTCTCTCTTCCAACATGTGAAATCACGATAGTTTTTCCAACTTTTTCTCTCTCTTCCAACATGTCACGAAATCACGATAGTTTTTCTTACCTGATGTATATGTCGCGATATCGCGACACTTTTCTTACTTGTCTTTTTCTTTGATATTTTGCAAATGGGCCACTTCGGTCTTCTTGGAAACTCACTGTCCATACTCTGAATAACCTTTAAACTCCTGTCTTCTACATTTGAATAGCTTTTGAACTTCCTGTCCATTGCAACAACAGATCTATCTGACTGTGTTGACAATAATGACAATACTGTTGCTACACCTTGCTCAACACTAGAATCTTCAACAGCAATAATATGTTATTTTTGTTGTTTGTTCTTTTTCTATGGTTTGCCTTTGCCCTTACTTTGTCTTTGTTCATTGGGTAGTTTGTTCTTAAACCAAAATCTCTTGGTTTCATGAGTGTCCTTATCACATATTTTACAATACTGCTTCTTCTTTTGAGTCTATTTCCCTTTGCATTTATTATAAGAAGATCCCTTCTATTGATTCCACTTTGTCTTTCCACTTTGTTTGTTTGAGAAGAGTGCATTGTTTGATGCATCATATCTTTGGAGTTGATTTGCTTCTTCAGTTTGAAGCATGTTTACCAAATCTACAAAAGTCACTATCCTACCAGAGACTTTAAGGGAAGTGATCAACATTCTATAAGAGTATGGAAGAGCCCTCAAAATGATTGAGGTTAGGACTTTGTCATCCACTGTTTCTCCTAAGGCTTACAATTTTGTTTTTATATCTGCCACTCTATAGAGGAATAGCTCTACTGTTTCTCCAGATTTCATTTGAAGAGTATGAAGTTGTGTTTGAAGGTTAAGAATCGTTGATTTATTCTTTCCTTCAAATATGGTAGATAATGCATCCCATGTCTGCTTACCATTTTTAGCTTCACTTATATGAGGTTGGATGTCATCAGTTATAGCTAACAAGATCAACAAGGAAAGTCTTCGGTCCTTTTTATCCCATGTTGTTTGATCTGATCCTGGTGATTGGGGTCTTGTATCATTGCATTCCACTATACCCCACATCTCCTCTATAGTTAAAATTGCTTTCATCTTAGTTTTCTAGGCAGAGTAATTTGAACCTTTAAGCAGTTGATTTTCATTGAGATATTTATTTATCAGTTCCATTGTGAAGGTTTCAAACAAATGTGACTAAGATGACTTATCTTGCAATATACTCTCAAAAGAGTATTTGGAGGATCTTAATTTACTCTTTAAGATATTTAATGACCCCTACCTAAAACACCCTTGAATAAGGATGATTAGTTTGAGGAGTTTAAGCCAAACAAATAGAGTAAATTATTGGGGAGGTTTTTGGAAGACTTTTAATTTACTCTTTAAGATATTTAATGGCCCCTGCCTAAAACACCCTTGAATAAGGATGATCAGTTTGAGGAGTTTAATCCAAACAAATAGAGTAAATCAAGGTCATTGATTTTATGACCTTGGAAGGGATGTATAAATAATTGGCTTTTTTTTAACCTGTGCAAGATTTAGCACGATTATTTAGTGAAGTTTGGATTTTGAAATGCTCGTTGATGTTTATGATTTGTAATTGCAAAAAACAAGTGATGGTTAGTGCAATAATCAATCAAAAGAATGATCCAAATTTTTATCACTATAGGTGTCGGATGTAATTGAAAATGCACCTAATGTAGCCAATTTTGAGAAAAGGTGTCGAGTACAATCGAGAATGTACCTTATTATACTAAAATATCCTCCCTTTGTTCTTCAATTTTTCAAAAAAAGAAGAATCGCGTATGTGTCCTCTATCCCCCCTTAATTTTTATAAAATTAAGAAACAAGCACTCCTTTCAAGACAAGTCGACACACGACCCACTTTTGAAAGGCTTCCAGACTAGTCGACACATGACTTGGTTTTGTCTTCAACACTCAAATATGGGTGGTGCATTAGGATAAAAGGTTCACGAATCCTCATGGGACCATAGCTTCTGTGCAACCCTTTCCATGGACCAATATAGATAATTGAGTTAGGAATAGATTTCTGATATTCATGAAGCATATGACAAAAATGAGATCGTGTAGTTTGTCTTCGCAATTCGTTCCTCTTCCTTATGATTCTTTGTCGACGAAGAGCTTTCCTTACCCAAGATTTGATCTTCATGAATTTGAAGGTTTTGGTTATTTCAAAAAAACAAATTGAAGAGTTTCTTTGTTTTTGCAACAAGATGTTTGGTTTCTTTGTCTCTTTATCCCCAAATGTGGAGAAAACATAAGAAATAGAATGGTATTATTGTAAAAAAAAATTGGTGTATAAAATATTTCCAATGTAAATGCTAAAAAAATAATTTTAAAGACTTAATTTTAAATAATTAACATAATGTTGACAAAAAATAATCAAGTTATATAAAAAAACGTGATTATTTTAGGCAAAACTAAATAAAATTATTAAAAATTATCTAAAAAAATATTATATTTAAGCATTTTTTTTAAATTGGAAACTTTACCAAATTTAACTCGAAATGCACCTTCCTTTGCTTAAAAAAGAGTGCGTGGGGGTCAATCTCTCGACCTCGTGCTTGTTAAGTTCAATCTTGACCACTACACTGCTAGGGCGGCTTTGGAAGCTAGCCCTGCATGTAGCGTCTTATAGACGAGGCGATGAGCACGTGGGTTTTGTGGGATTTTATCCCACATTCATCCCGTGAGGGATGAAACAGGATTTAAAATCATGTACGTGCTAAAAAGCACATGATTGCCTTTGGGAAATTGTTGAACTGTCCCTCGTTTTTGCCTCCACCACGTGTCACCTGCGCACGAAATGAAACCTTACCATGTGGCAGTATGTTGCTCAACCAAATTTTTTGCTGCACACATGTTAGTGTCTACCTTCGTCATGTGTCTCCTTACTGGCCTCACCCACCATGCCATGTATCTTGCTGAGTTAGATCGCCAGCGTGTTGATTTTAGGTGTCGAGGTTTGGTTCATCCACGTATTGAGTTGATTTATCAAGGTTTGGTTTGTCCACATGTTGAGTTGAGGTTTCTCCAAGTGTTTAGCGCCTGATGCGCTCAGTTAGGAGTGTGAGGATGCTCCTACCCTCGAGGAACTTCCTATTAGGTGATGCCACATGGGAGCGTGAGGGCGCTCTTGCCCTCTATGTGCTCTCGTTGTCTGGTCATGGGTGTGTTGGCCCTGTGGGCATGATCATCGATAGGGAATATCCTTCCTAGTCGACCCTCTCCTTAGGATCCTCTCCTGTGGGCCCTAAAGCCTGCTGAGGTGGGTTGATGTGGCCTGTGGAAAAAAACATATGTCCACCTCCTCTGCCTCTGGGCAATTGAGTAGTAAAAATCAATTATAAAAACTATAGGAAACTTAGGAACTTAGGAGAAAAAAATTTAATAAAGTCACCAAATTGGTGCTTCCTACGCTCGACTTCTCTAGCGAACGATTCCTCCTCCCAACTCCCTCCAGCTCTGGTACCAATGTGACCAAGAGATCCAAAATAAGTTTGATAATTGAATATTTGCATTAGCATATAGTTTAGAAACTATAGCCTTTAAATATGTTACAAAATAGTAATCAGAACTGATTGAATAGGAGACCACGCCAAAAAATCTGCCAAGAGAAAGAGAGTTAGGTTTAGAACTCTTCCACGTAGGATATTTAGGAAATTAACCATTAGATATTTAAGACAGTAAATATCTACATGGTAGAAAGTAGAAAAGTAAATGTAATAATCTACCTAAGTAGCGTAATGCAATATACTACCTATTTTACCCTAACAAGTTAGTGCTTCCCTTATTCTACTAGAGGATCAGCTAAAAATACTACAAATATGTGGTCCATTTATGATGTTTGTAATTACCAAGCTTTTTTTTTTTTAATTCTAGAGGTTTGTGATCAGCGTGAATAATCATTTTTTTACCCAATATATAGTGCCTCCATTCTTTGTAAGCCTAAATAATGGTATACATTTCTTTATCATATGTGGGATACTTTCTGATAGTTTCATTGTGGTATGCAATAGGATGACGTTGCATAAGAAAAAATTTCATTGTATAATCTGATGCATTCGTCATTAGCTCAAAAGGTTACCTTAATTCTAGTAGGGCAAGAATATGTGTTGAGCTCAATTAAGTTTTTAGCTTCTAAAAGGATCTTTATTGTACTTATCCCTATTAGAATCTAGCTTTGGCTACCCCTTTTGTCATCTAGTTCAATGGCCATGTAATGTATAAAACCCCTAGAACAACTCTTCGATAAAAAGTGGCAAGATCCAAAAATTTATGAAACTCCATGAGAGTCTTTGGAGTTGGCCAATTCTAGATAACTTGAATCTTTTTAGGATCAACATGAACACCTTCCTCACTGATAATGTACCCAAGATATTAAACTTGTCTCATGCCAAATGTGCATTTCTCTAGTTTTGCATATAATTTGTGCTCTCGAAGAGTTGGGAGCACTTCCTATACATATTTCAAGTGTTGCTCCCATGTTTTGTTGTAGATATGAATGCCATCCAAATACACAACTACAAATGAGATGGTGAAGGGCTAAATAATGTAATCCATCATTCTCATAAAATTTTATGGTGTATTAGACAAACAAAAATGCATAACTCTTCATTCAAATAGATCCTCTTTGGATTTGAATATCATTTTCCACACATTTATGGGCTCAATGGAAATTTGATGGTACCTAGATTTGAGGTCAATCTTGGTGAAGAATTTTGCACCACATAGTTGATACAGCAGATCATTGATTCGAGGTAATGGGTATTAGATTAATTATAGTGATCATTGATAGTCAATTCATAGTCTCCACATGCTATTTTTCTTTGGTGCTAAGATACTTAGACTTCGACAAGGAGAGGATCTGATATGGTCCTTCTTAATCAATTCTTGAATCTACCTCTTGATCTCATCATTTTCAAGAATTAGTATATGACAAACAGGGGCATCAAGTAAAGGAGAACTAGATATCAAATTGATAGAATGTTTTATCTCACAATGGAATGACACTCCAGTGGGTGATTTGAAAATATTAACATATTCTATTATGATCTGGTCCATTTGTTGATGTTTCTATGATGATTATGTAGTGACGGTAGTAGCAATCATCTTCTTGGAAAATTAAGGTTTGATCATAAAGAGAATAAATTGCTCTATTTTTCTTACATTCCTTTTGCATTCCTTGGTACTGATGAGGAAAATAGAGGTGGAAGGAGTTACCTCTAGTATCATATATTACTGGTCCCCAAGAGTGATCATGACTTTGCTAGGTTTTGACTTGTACACACCATGCCTTTACCACCTATATGGCTAGACAACGAGCACATCATAAGCATCTAGTGGAACCACATCATAAAAAACTTCATATCTAAATGATTTGATGTCATAAGAGAGAAGATATTTATGAGTGGAATGGATATCTCTCCCATGACTCAACCATACAGTGTTATATGGTTGTGGATGAGGCTTCAAAGGACTATTTAGAGGCTTCATAGTCTCAATAGATATCAAATTTTTTTGACTTCCATTATCAATAATTAAATAAAAGGGCTTACTATTTATCCATAATTGTGAGTGGAATAATTGCTTCTCCTTAATACTTTGATTTATGTAGTAGTGGTAGAAATTATCACATGTGATTCAACCTCCATGATATGCTTACATTTATCCTCAACTGGGAGACGTGTTGTTGTGGTGGATGTAGAGAGCTTTGTCTTAGCAAATAGAGACTAAATTGTATAACACTCTTCTTTGGAATATCAATTGCTCTTATGGTAGTCACACAATTTCCCAATCTTGTTCTTTTAGGGCTTTTTGTCTTGTTATTCTTTATTTTGCTTCTAGTTTTGATTTTGCTACTAACCTCTTTTGTCATGTTGATTTTGAAAATCACATTTTCCTTTCTTAGGCTGACCCTTGGTATTTTGGTTCTTGTCATTTGAATTATCTCCTTTCTTGTTTTTGCATTTGTACTTATGCTCAATATTGATGGTAAATTTGTATGCTTAACCCAAGGTCTTAATATCAAAGAAATACATGTACTCCCTTACGTACCAATGTAGTCCACTATGGTACTTGAGAACTAGATGCATCTTGGTGTCTTGTATGCCAAATTTTGTAGACAGTGAATTAAAATCATCAATATATTCTTGAGAAAACTATTTTTACCTTGACGCAGTTGTTGTCATAGCATTTATAGATCTTCATAGATACCTACTAGGTAGTATTCATTCTTGACTACTTCCATTAACTCATCCTATGTAGGGTTTTCTACATCTTCTTAGTTCCTCTTGTACGCTTCCCACCAATTTTGGACTAGTATTGAAGCTTTTAGCAGGGCAAAAGTGATCTTCTCTTTATCAGGAAAGATATTGAAAAATAAGTATGTGAATAGTTGATCCAAAAAATTCTCCACCACTTTTGCATTGATTCTTCCTTCAAATATAGGAATTTCAAAGTTCATCTAAACTTTGAATGGCATTGGGACACTAAATTGTTGTGTCGTAGTGCTGGAAAATGGAAACTAGTAAAAAATATGGGCAAATTGATCCAACATTTGATTCTTCTATATTTCAAGGGCTTCATCCACCATCTATTTGAAAGGATCTATTATCTCAGTGTTGTTTGTCATCTGATATCATTTGAAACAATTGACTAGGTAATAAGAGGAATTATGTGTCTAACACCCAAGTTTTTGAGAGCTTTATCATGTATTTGGGATCTTACACTTGCAAATATACTTATTTGATACCACTAATCCAGAATGTCTAGAAACAATGGATTCTTTGTTGTGTAAAAAAAACAAAATTAGGAAAGAGAAAATATTACAAAATAAGAAGCAATATTTTATTAATCTAAAAATGGGATTACAAAGGAGGCAATATCTAAGGAGAGATGTTTTCCAACTCCCATAGTCTCTAAGAAGAGATGTCTATTGAAATCCTAAAATATCATTATGCAATACCGCCATCCAACCATGTCATCTTTAGAACCTTAAAGAAACTGCCTTCTTAAATGAATTATAGGGTGATTATGATGGTTCAACTTCCAAGATGATGGTTATGACATTTTGACTTCTATGATGATAATTATGATGATTTAACTTTGTGGTTTGTACCTATTCCATAATCCACACTTTGTGGTCTATTCCCATTCCATAATCTGCATTATGGTTTGAACCTGTTTCATAATTTACACCTCATGATCTGCACCTATTTTGTAATCTGTACTTCATATTCTATACGTGTTTCACAATCCACACTCTATGGTCTGTATGCGGTCCAAGTCCATTTCTCAGATATCCATAGTCCATATGTCATAGATCCATAGTTTTTTTGTTGCGGATCCATAGTCTATTTATCAAAATTAGGTAATCCACCTAGTTCAACCCTTGCTCACCTCCAATCTCAACTAATGGAAAGGAAATAAGTTTTCGATCATATAAACATTGTAACTTGATCTAAGTTAGTTGGTCATTTTGCACTTAGATTATAGCACTAAGCTATGGACTTTGGATCTCATCCGAGTTACACCTCTTCAAATTGCATAGATGTCAACATAAATACACCAAGAAGTGATACTCAAATATATACATAAATATAAAGAGGCAAATATTTAGGAATCAATTCCAAGAGAAAACCAAGGCATTGGAATAAGAATAAGGAAGACCAAATTTCCATGTAAAAAGAAGACTTGGAAGTAGTGTAGAATCTTGAACAATGAAACAAATAAATATATTAAAATATAACAAGAAAAATCTTGAGAAATAGATAAAACAAAAATTGAAGAACCTTAAAAGATAGCTTGAGTAAAAAAAGACTAAGAAACATTTTGAGTTAAAAGAAAAATAATTTAAGAAACAATAAAAGCAAGAAAAGAAGCAAATAAAATAATAGTTCAAAATGAGAAGAAAAATCTTTGCATCTAGCTATAACAACATAGGGTAAGTGCATAAGATAAAGACTAAAAAAAAATTAAAGAAATCATAGCTCTCAAACAAAAAAAAGAGTTAAAGAAAAAGATATAAAATATAGGAATCAAGAAATCATTGCTCTCGAACAAACAAAAGAGTTAAAGAAAAAGATAAAAAGTATAGGAATCAATAAATCATTGCTATCAAACAAAAATAGTCAAGGAAAAATACAGAAAATATAGGAATCAAGATCTTAACTATGGAACAAGTTAAATCCTTGTAGGACCACATACATGTTGACATCACATGTGCTAAGGAATATCTTGGATACTTCAAGGAATGTGAGACTCTAATTAGCCATGTCACTATTATGATTGATTAAGGTAAGGTACAACATATGGAGAGGATATACAACCTATGCAATGATCAACTAGTAATAAAAGATAAAATGGAAACAACAGTCCATTTAAGGAATATATTAGATAAACAAATTAAGGTGAAAAACAATAGAGATACAACTTATTATTTATTAATAAGTCTAAATACAACTACCACCCTCCCTCCCCCAACTATCGTTCTCTTTTATCTAACACCTTCACATGATTCATGATCCAAGAATGCCATCTCCTCTGTTGTTGATGTTCCTGCTTTGTCGTTTCAGTCGATCATCCACCTTCCTTAAACTTAGCATATATGTCACTCCTGTAAAACTTCCTCATCCTCACAACCAGGATGCTCAAAACCAGATCCCCAAACAACATCACCAACGTCATAATAATAAAACTAAGCTGAAAGCACTCATTACCTAATTGTGAGTGGAATAATTACTTCTCCTTAGGTGGACCGTTTGCTTTGATTTGTGTAGTAGTAGTAGCAACAATCACATGTGGTTCAACCTCCATGATCTACTTACCTTTATCCTTAACTGGGGGATGTGTTATTGTTGTGGATGTAGAGGGCTATATCTTAGCAAATAGAGATTAAATTTCTTGACACTATTCTTTGGAATATCAATTGCTCTTATGGTAGTCACACCATTTCTCAAACTTGTTCTTTTAGGGCTTGTTATCTTGTGATTTTTTCTTTTGCTTCCAATTTCGATTTTACTGCTAACCTTATTTGTCTTGTTGCTTTTGGAAATCACCTTTTCCTTTCTTAGGTAAACCCTTGGTATTTTGGTTCTTGTCATTTGAATTGTCTCATTTCTTGTTTTTGTATTTATACTTATGCTCAATCTTGATGGTAAATTTGTATGCTTCACCCAAGGTCTTAAACTCAAATAAGTCCATGTCCTCCCTTATGTACCAATGTAGTCCACTATGGTACTTGAGAACTCGATGCATCTTGGTGTCTTGGATGCCAAGTTTTGTAGACAGTGAATGAAAAACATCAATATATTCTTGAACAAATTATTTTTTACCTTGACGTCGTTGTTGTTATCACACGTATAGATCTTCATAGATGCCTACTAGGTAGTATTCATTCTTGACTACTTCCATGAACTCATCCCATGTAGGGTTTTCTACATCTTCTTAGTTCTTCTTGTATGCTTCCCACCAATTCTAGATTGGTATTAAAGCTTTTAGCAAGGCATAAGTGATATTCTCTTTATCAAAAAAGAGATTGAAAAAGTATGTGAATAGTTGATCCAACCAATTTCCACCACTTTCGCATTGATTATTCCTTCAAAGATAGGAATATCAAAGTTCACCTAAAATTTGAATGGCATTGGGGCCCTAATGGTTGTGTCAAAGTGCTGGCAAATGGAAGCTAGTAAAGAATATGGGCAAATTGATCCAACATTTGATTCTTCTATATTTCAAGGACTTCATCCACCATCTATTTGAAAGGATCTATTATGACGGTTTGACTTCTACGATGGTAGTTATGACGGTTTAACTTTGTGGTATGTACTTGTTCCATTATCCACACTTTGTGGTCTATTCTCGTTCCATAATCTACATTGTGGTCTGAACCTATTTCTTAATTTGCACCCCATGATCCGCACCTATTCTATAATCTGCACTTCATGTTCTATAGTTGTTTCACAATCCACACTCTATGGTTTGTACCCGATCCAAGTCCATTTGTCGGAGATTCGTAGTCCATTTGTTAGATATCCATAGTCCATTTGTCAAAATTAGGTAATCTACTTGGATCAACCCCTACTTAGCTCCAATATCAACTAGAGGAAAGAGGAAATAATTTTTTGATAATAGAAACATTGTAACTTGATCTAAGTCAGTTGGCCATCGTGCCCTTAGATTATGACACTAAGGTATCAAATATGGATCTTTAATCGAGTTACACCTCTTCAAATTACATAGATGTCAATATAAATATACCAAGAAATGATACTCAAATATATACATGATAATGAAGAGACAAAGAGCTTTAGGAATCAATTCCAAAAGAGAACCAAAATATTAGAACAAGACTAAAGAAGACAAAATTGCCATGCAAAAAGAAGACTTGGAAGTAGTGTAAAATCTTCGACAATATTACAAATGATGATATGAAAAGGTAACTACAAAGATCTTGAAAAATAAATAAAACAAAAATTGGAAGACTTTAAAAGACAACTTAAGATAAAAAAAAGACTTTAAAAAACATTTTAAGTTAAAAGAAAATGAATTTAAAAAACAATAAAAGAAAAAAAAAAAACAAATAAAATAATAGTTCAAAAATGAGAAGCAAGATCTCTACATCTAGCTATAACAACTTAGGATAAGTGCATAGGATAAATACTCTAAAAAAAAATAAAGAAATCATGGCTCTCAAACAAAAGAAAGAGTTATAGAAAAAGATAAAAATATAGGAATCAAGAAATCAGCTCTCAAACAAACAAAAGAGTTGAAGAACAAGATAAAAAGTATAGGAATCAAGAAATCATTGCTCTCACACCTTAAATGGCATTGGGGCCCTAATGGTTGTGTCAAAGTGCTGGCAAATGGAAGCTAGTAAAGAATATGGGCAAATTGATCCAACATTTGATTCTTCTATATTTCAAGGACTTCATCCACCATCTATTTGAAAGGATCTATTATGACGGTTTGACTTCTACGATGGTAGTTATGACGGTTTAACTTTGTGGTATGTACTTGTTCCATTATCCACACTTTGTGGTCTATTCTCGTTCCATAATCTACATTGTGGTCTGAACCTATTTCTTAATTTGCACCCCATGATCCGCACCTATTCTATAATCTGCACTTCATGTTCTATAGTTGTTTCACAATCCACACTCTATGGTTTGTACCCGATCCAAGTCCATTTGTCGGAGATTCGTAGTCCATTTGTTAGATATCCATAGTCCATTTGTCAAAATTAGGTAATCTACTTGGATCAACCCCTACTTAGCTCCAATATCAACTAGAGGAAAGAGGAAATAATTTTTTGATAATAGAAACATTGTAACTTGATCTAAGTCAGTTGGCCATCGTGCCCTTAGATTATGACACTAAGGTATCAAATATGGATCTTTAATCGAGTTACACCTCTTCAAATTACATAGATGTCAATATAAATATACCAAGAAATGATACTCAAATATATACATGATAATGAAGAGACAAAGAGCTTTAGGAATCAATTCCAAAAGAGAACCAAAATATTAGAACAAGACTAAAGAAGACAAAATTGCCATGCAAAAAGAAGACTTGGAAGTAGTGTAAAATCTTCGACAATATTACAAATGATGATATGAAAAGGTAACTACAAAGATCTTGAAAAATAAATAAAACAAAAATTGGAAGACTTTAAAAGACAACTTAAGATAAAAAAAAGACTTTAAAAAACATTTTAAGTTAAAAGAAAATGAATTTAAAAAACAATAAAAGAAAAAAAAAAAACAAATAAAATAATAGTTCAAAAATGAGAAGCAAGATCTCTACATCTAGCTATAACAACTTAGGATAAGTGCATAGGATAAATACTCTAAAAAAAAATAAAGAAATCATGGCTCTCAAACAAAAGAAAGAGTTATAGAAAAAGATAAAAATATAGGAATCAAGAAATCAGCTCTCAAACAAACAAAAGAGTTGAAGAACAAGATAAAAAGTATAGGAATCAAGAAATCATTGCTCTCACACCTTAAATGGCATTGGGGCCCTAATGGTTGTGTCAAAGTGCTGGCAAATGGAAGCTAGTAAAGAATATGGGCAAATTGATCCAACATTTGATTCTTCTATATTTCAAGGACTTCATCCACCATCTATTTGAAAGGATCTATTATGACGGTTTGACTTCTACGATGGTAGTTATGACGGTTTAACTTTGTGGTATGTACTTGTTCCATTATCCACACTTTGTGGTCTATTCTCGTTCCATAATCTACATTGTGGTCTGAACCTATTTCTTAATTTGCACCCCATGATCCGCACCTATTCTATAATCTGCACTTCATGTTCTATAGTTGTTTCACAATCCACACTCTATGGTTTGTACCCGATCCAAGTCCATTTGTCGGAGATTCGTAGTCCATTTGTTAGATATCCATAGTCCATTTGTCAAAATTAGGTAATCTACTTGGATCAACCCCTACTTAGCTCCAATATCAACTAGAGGAAAGAGGAAATAATTTTTTGATAATAGAAACATTGTAACTTGATCTAAGTCAGTTGGCCATCGTGCCCTTAGATTATGACACTAAGGTATCAAATATGGATCTTTAATCGAGTTACACCTCTTCAAATTACATAGATGTCAATATAAATATACCAAGAAATGATACTCAAATATATACATGATAATGAAGAGACAAAGAGCTTTAGGAATCAATTCCAAAAGAGAACCAAAATATTAGAACAAGACTAAAGAAGACAAAATTGCCATGCAAAAAGAAGACTTGGAAGTAGTGTAAAATCTTCGACAATATTACAAATGATGATATGAAAAGGTAACTACAAAGATCTTGAAAAATAAATAAAACAAAAATTGGAAGACTTTAAAAAACATTTTAAGTTAAAAGAAAATGAATTTAAAAAACAATAAAAGAAAAAAAAAAAACAAATAAAATAATAGTTCAAAAATGAGAAGCAAGATCTCTACATCTAGCTATAACAACTTAGGATAAGTGCATAGGATAAATACTCTAAAAAAAAATAAAGAAATCATGGCTCTCAAACAAAAGAAAGAGTTATAGAAAAAGATAAAAATATAGGAATCAAGAAATCAGCTCTCAAACAAACAAAAGAGTTGAAGAACAAGATAAAAAGTATAGGAATCAAGAAATCATTGCTCTCACACCTTAAAAAAAAAAAAAATTCAAAGAAAAAGATAGAAAATATATGAATCAAGATCTCAACTATGGAACAAGTTAAATCCTTATAGGACCACATACACGTTGACATCACATGTGCTAAGGGATATCTTGGATACTTCAAGGAATGTGAGACTCTAATTAGCCATGCCACCATTACGATTGATTAAGGCAAGGCACAACATATGGAGAGGATACACAACATATGCAATGAACAACTAGTAATAAAAGTTAAAATGGAAACAACAGTCCATTTAAGGATTATATTAGATAAACAAATTAAGGTGAAAAACAACAGAGATACAACTCATTATTTATTAATGGATCTAAATACAACTACCAGCCTCCCTCCCTGAACCGTCAACACTTTCACGTGAGTCTAAATACAACTCCCTCCCTCCCTCAACTGTCGTTCTCTTTTCTCTAACACCTTCACATGAGTCACGAGTCATGACCCAAGAATGGCATCTCCTCTCAATACATGCTTATCATATTACTGCTGCTGCTGTTCCTTCTTCATCGTTTCAGCCGACCTTCCACCTTCCCTAAACTTAGCATATATGTCACTCCTGTAAAACTTCCTCGTCCTCACAACCAGGATGCTCGAAACCAGGGCCCCAAACAAAGTCACCACCGTCATAATAATAAAACTAAGCCGAAAGCACTCATTGCCTAAGCAGGTCAGCTTATTGTCTGCTGGAGCAGGAGCTGGAGTCTGCACTCCCATCAAGCTTAAACCATGCTGCTTCCTCGCTTCTCTGTCATATAACATCCCCGCAGTCTTCACAGAAAGAAGATAAGACCCCAATGGGCTCGCAGCCCCTCCAAAATTGTAGAGAGTCGCATAATACTTGAGCCCAAACAGTTCAGATATGACAGCAAACAACACTGGCCATTGAGCCCCAAAACACAGCCCTATCAGTATAGACGCCACATACAGCGATCCAGGCAGAGCAAACGCTATAAACACATGCCCAACACAAGCTATCACTAAAATTATTGGCAACATCAGAGGCCTGGGGAATCTGTATCTCTGCAGCAGGAACTCCGATAGAAATCCCGCCACCACACGCCCCAGAAAGTTCCAGATGCTGATCAGAGAAACGAAAGTGCTGATGTTGACAGGGGTGTAGCCCAGCGCCTTCCCGATCTGCCCCATGTTGTCAATGGCCGTCAGAGTCGACCCAACTCCACAGATCGTAGCCACAAATAGTACTATCATGTCCAGGCTTACCAACGCCTGGGGGATTGTGTAGTCCTCGCCTCTATTGGGGGCCTTGAAAAATGCGACGAAACGGGATCTCCAAGATTCCGCCTTTGCATCTTCCATCTTTTCAATTTTATCCACATTTTTGTTCAATCCAATTCCAATCTCAGGGGATTGGTGCTGCAATTGCTCATTCGTTTGATCCATTTTAGCCACATTTTTGTTCAATACAATCTCAATCTCAGGGGATTGCTGCTGCTGCTGCAGCAGCAATTGCTCATTCCTTTGATCCATCTCTGCCTTGACCGCTACGACCAAGTTAGAGAGGAGAAACAGTAATACTATGGTGGTGGAAATCTGGTATCCCCACTTGGGAAAACGATGCTGCTGGTGATTCTCCACTACGATGACAGCAATCAGAAACCCGGCCATGGCCAGGGCGATGTACAAAAACCTGAGTTCGTTCTTCTGTGCTGTTGCTTTGACGGGACGGACTGTGAGCATGAAGATCAGAGAGACGGCGGTGGGCAGCCAGCCGAGCAGCAGAATCATGGCGCTGGGATTGTTGCCATATATTGCGTGGTATATCTGGGTGAAGATGGCGCCGCTCAACCCCACAAAACCCTTGAGAATCCCCAGCACGCTTCCGCGGCTCTGGGGGAAGTTCTTGACGCAGGTTACGAGGGATCCGGTGTTGGCGAAGGTCTGAGAGTTGGCTCCTATGCAGATGTATAAATACATCTGCCATGGCTTTGGCTTGCTCACCCGTTTTGTCACAGAAAGCCAGATCATTAAGTAGCCCGTGATGTTCATGAGGGCTCCGATGCCGAGGATTACCCAGGCGGGAGCGAACTCGTTGATGAGACCAGATAGAATCCCCACGTTGCCTCCCAGATCCTTGAAAAACCCCAAGGTTGTCAGCGTCTCCTGATCGTAGCCTAGGACCTGCTTTATTTCTTCAGAGTATATTCCAAATATGTATGTGCCACCGGCAAACGACATGATCAGGAAGCTCACAAAGACTACCAACCATCTTCCCTTGGCAACATTTTGAGCCACAGCAATTGCCTGCTTCAAACCCATACTTTCTATACAAAAAACAAATTCCAACCAACAGAGAATTTTAAAAAGCAGACACACAGGGTATCAATGTGAAATAGGAGTGCATTTCTCACACAAGCTCAAGACAGGGCATTAATGTTATACAAGATTTCCTAGATTTCGATTTGACAGCAATCACTGTCTCACCACAGCTCCCACAGCTAAAGCCCAATAAGACTATGGACTTCAACAATCATCCTCTTACCGCAGCTAAAGCTCAATAAAACTACACCACACAAACTCAAGACAGGGTATTAATGTTTTACACAATTTTGTACTAATCTAGACGAGTCCATATGATAACAATCATCCTCTCACCACAACTAAAACTCAATAAAACTACACCACATAAGACAAATTCATTCAGTAACAATCACCCTCTTACCACAACTAAAACTCAATAAATCTACAATACACAAGCTCAAAACAGGGTATTAATGTGAAACACAATTGGCCCTCATACTGCAACCGAAGCTCAATAAGACTACAGCACACAAGCTCAAGACAGGGTATATATGTGAAACACACTTTCTTAATAATTTTGATGAGACCATTTCACAACAATCACCCTCCCATTGCAACTAAAGCTCAATAAAACTATAACACGGAATCTCAAGACAGGGTGTGAATGTGAAACATAATTTTGATAGCATTGTAATCACCCTCTCACCGCAGCTAAAGCTCAATATAACTGTAACACTAGGTCAAGAGAATTACAGTACTTCCACAGCTCAAGTTCAAGAAATAAAACAAAGGTAGCTAAAAGGGGAGCCAATCAAACCTGCGTAACAAACAAATCAATCAAAAACAACAGAAACAACAGATAAACTTCAAGGAGAAAACAATTGTAGATAAACTTTTCTTGACTAATAACCAAATCTAAGTTACCAAATTAAAAACAAAGCCTTAAAAACAATCTTGGGAACACTAGCTTAGGATAAGACTACCTGGGAGCCTCGGAGCAGAGAAGAGTGACTCGCTCCTCTGCTTTTTATTTCCCTATTAGGAGGATATGAAAAAATGAGAAACTATGTCCACATAAAATCCGTGGAATTTGAAAGGCAGTTTTTTTAAGATGGAATGGGCTTATCTGCCAGCTATATGTTGGGGTAGGATGAGACTAGTGATAAAAATATAAAGCAAGTTTCATTTTCCAATTGTTTTGGAATTTAGTGCAAGGGACCATGTATTTTTTAGGCCGCTTTGTAGGACTTTTTGCCTGATATTAAGTTGACTGAATTGGACACTTGATTAGGAAAACACATAGAACATGGCTCCTACAGCAAACAGAAGTAATCTAGTTTCCCCTAACCTTTGTAGGATCCAATTTGGTACCTGCTCCCAAACCTGCCCTATGCTAAAATTAGGTCTGACTTGAATTTAAGGACATAGTTCCTGCTAGTTACACATTTGATGATACGAGCACCATCGGATCTTCAAAAGAATTGTGATTGGGTCACGTTGCATTTTTAGCTCAGTCAAAATTCAAAGCATCTTTGTAAAGTTATTAGTATACGATACACCTCAGTTGATTGAGCTGAGTTCAGCTTAGAGCTTGGAATCAGTTTTCTTCCATGGCAAAATGTTTATTTTAAATATAAAATGTACATGGACATATATACATGTCAATAAGTTGATGTGAGTGTAATACGGGATTTTGTCTATGAAGAATTTCATTTTAGAGTCTCAGAAATCATACAAGTCCAAGTGATGATTGATGTGGCTTGTCTTCTATGAAAAGGTTTATGTTCAAGTCTTCATGAGTAAAGTGGCTTGTCTTCTATGAAAAGGTTTATGTTCAAGTCTTCATAAGTAAAGAGGCCCACGGGATGATGATGGTAGATAGATGGATTTCAAAAGAGCAAGTGCAGAGGATTATAGCTGCTGAATGGCGGGTGTTTGATCTTTAAATAAAATTTTGAAATTTATTATAAATAAAAATAGAGGTAAAAACAGATCTGAGGTGTAGATTAATTGGTTTGATCAAACCCCGTAGGGGCGGAGGTCCAAGACACAAATCTGGTGGAGGTCCAAGGTTCAGATGTCGGGCCTCGCCGAACTGAACACTTTTCCCTTTCCTGGTGCTTTCAGAAGCGTAAATGGTTTAAAATGATTGTGGTATAGCTATAGGGGCACACTGCACGAAGAACTGTGGCAGCTTTCGGAGCGGGGAGCAGACAACGTAGAATATTGTGGCGGCCATAAGAGTCGAACAATCTACCCGGATTCATGGAGGCTACCGATTCCACCATGTAAATTTAAAAAAAATAAAAAAATAAAGGTAAAATCCAGACAAATAGATATTTGATATTTAAAAGAGTTTTTTAGTTTTAGCAACCCATCTAGCCAACTAAAAGTAGAAACTCAAAACATATGATGTGGAATAATATTTTGGATAAATTCCGGGTTAAAGTTTTTCATTGGACTATTAAGTGGCTTTCTTTTGCTGGTAGAGTGTTGCTTCTTAAGTCAGTGGGCTAAAAATTTTTATGGGCTGAAAATTTGCAGTTTTCAAAATAGTCTGGTTAGGTGGGAGATTATTTGTAGACCAAAACATGAAGGTGGTTTGGGTGTTTGTTTGACTTCTCTTTTTGGTAAAGCATTGGCAGCCAAGCTTTACTGAAGATGGTGCATTTCTCAAGAACATTCTTGGGCTAAAATTATTTTCTTTAAGTATCTTAATGGGGTTGAGGGCTTTGAGTTACCTAGATACAATTTGTTTGGTAAAGGCTCTTTGATCTGGAACACCCTTAAGAAAGGGGCGATTTTTGTTAAGCAAGGATTGTTATGGATTTGTCTTAAAGGCTCAAAGGCTCTTTTTTGGCATGATTCTTTGGATGGTTTCCCTACAATTTTATCTATGTTTCCTCATCTTTAGGAGCTATGCAATTGTTTCTTGGCTGTTGGTTGGTACATGGCGATGGATTATAAAGTTGCCAAAAGAGTTGGGCAAGTGGTGGTATAGTTCAGTGGAAAGATCCTAGAGATTGAGTATAGGCGATGGATTATAAAGTTGCCAAAAGAGTTGGGCAAGTGGAGGTAGTTCAGTGGAAAGATCCTAGAGATTGGACGACAAGTGGTTCTATTCAGGATAGAGAAGATTTGGCTCATATTTTTGCTTCTAGGGAGTGCTCTTCTTTATAGGATGATGATGTTTTGGCTTGGAGTCCGGATCCTAGAGGGGTTTTCTCAGTGGCTTCTGGTTATCGTGTTTTAGATAGGCAACATTTTGGGAAGGTTCCTTGGTGGAAACAGGTTTGGAATAAGTTTTCCTAGCCCAAATGCAATTTTCATTTGTAGTTGGCTACTAGGAACAGATGTTTTACCTGGGATAATATCCAAAATAGAGGTTTTTAAGGCCCTTCATTTTGTTTCCTTTGTGAGAATAGTGACGAATCTTTAGGGTATTTGCTCTTACAGTGTTTGTTTGCACGGTAAATTTGGCATTTTTGGTGGAGGGCATGGAAACACTCTTGTTCTCATGCCTCTTCTCTTGTTGAGTTCTGGAGGAGTTTAGGAAGACCTCCTCCTAAGGCTTTTTTTCTTCGAGTTGCGTGGAGTATTGGGCCCTCATGTATTATATATGGCAGATTTGGCTTGAAAGAAATCGAAGAATTTTTCAAGTTAGAAAGTTAACTGTTTATCAGATTTGGCAGAGGATTATTGATATGATTCAAGAAACTGTTTCTTCTAAAGGTCAAATCAGTCTTCCTTTGAAGTAGTATGAGATTTTGACGATGCGGGACCTGTGTCTAGTGGAGAATGGCCTTTTTCCTTCTTTATCGATCGGTTGGAGAGGCCTCAATCAAAAAGTGCAGAGAGATGGCAGATGGCATCCTCCGCCTCGGGGGGTGTTTAAGATTAATACTGATGGCTCTTCCAAAGGGAATCCTGGGTATACAAGTATTGGTGGTGTTGGAAGAGATAGTAGTGGTGCAATTCTTTTCAAGTATTGGTGGTGTTGGAAGAGATAGGAGTGGTGCAATTCTTTTCATTTTCTTCTGTTATAAGGGAAAGCAAACTAATAATTATATGGAGGCCCTTGCTATTCGTTTTGGTTTGGAAAATGGTTATGCTCTGTGACAACAAAAGATGATCTGTGAGTCAGACTTTTAGATTATTATTATTAATTTGTTGAAGATTCGTAATCTTTCTAACGTTAATCTTTTTAATATTCATTGGCGGTTGGCGTTAATGGCTTGGCAGATCATTCAAATTTGTCAGCATCTGGAGTTTATTTCTTTTGTTCATATTCCCAGGGAATGGAATAGTGTGGTTGATTGCTTGGTAAAATAGGCTTCTGACTTTTAGGAAGACTGGAATATTAGGGAATGAGATAAGCTCCCATTGGATTGTTCTCGTCATCTTGCTAATTTGCTTGTTGCGAATATGCTTAGTTGAGGTTGTTGTTTGTTGGATGTTTTTTGGTCGAGTACTCGGTAGTTTTGAGGTCTAACCCTTGTAAGAATTATCGTTCTCTGTTCCTTATATGATTTTATTGATTCAATAAATTTTTACCTACATAAAAAAATTTACAAACAAATTTTTCTAATAGAAACAAAAATTTATTACAACCCATCCTAACCGAATATAAAGCTGATTAATATGAATTTCCATCCACAAAAGTTCATCTCAAGTCTTGGTAAGCATTAAAGCCTAGACAATGGTTGATTCAGGTTGTCTTCTACGGAAAAGATTTGTGTTCAACTCCTTCCAAGCAAAGAGGTTCATGTAAAATGATGGTGGGTACTTGGTTTTTAAAAGAGCAAGTGTAGAGGCTCATAGCTTATAAGTAGTAGGTGTTTGATCTTTTAAATAAAATTTTTCAATTTTATTATAAACTAAAACAAGTGTAAGGACCAAAAACATATGAATGATAAATACAGTTTATACATACACATTTTTTAAGCTGAGATAACACCCAATTCTTTCAAATGTCTTCCAAATTCCTTTTGTCAGAGTAGATAGGCTTCAGTATTACAGTCAAAGATTGGTTAAAAGGATTTGATTTTCGAAAAAGGAATCAGTTATATTCAACACAATGACACTTCTCATTCGACCACTGAATTTTTATAAGCTGGGATAACACACAATTCTTTCAAATGTCTTCCAAATTCCTTTGTCAGAGTAGATTGGCTTCAGTATTAGATGACCATAATCGGCTTTGATGTTCTGTTTCCTCAGTCAAAGATTGTTTAAAAGGAATTGATTTTCTAAAAAGAATCAATTATATTCAACACAATCCCAATGCCACTTCACATGCCGACCACTGCATAATGTATTTTTCAACAGATAACACCAAAGTCTTTCAAATGTCTTTCAAATTTCTTTGTCATGATAGAATTTACAGCATTATTCTTAGACTTCACTATTAGTTTACTATAATTAACTCTGATGTTCTTTCCTCAATCAAATACTGATTTAAAAGAATTAATTTTCTATAAAAGAATCAACTACATTCAACACAATCCCCATGCCGACCAGTGCATAATGTATTTCTCAATAAATTTCATGAGTCGAGATAACACCAATTTCTTTCAAATGTCATTCAAAATTCTTTAATCTTAGACTTCACTATGAGTGTTCTGTAATTAACTCTGATGTTCTTTCCTCAATAACATACTTATTTAAAAGATTTAATTTTCTATAAAAAAATCAACTACTTTAACACATCCCCATTCCCCTTCACAATGTACTTTTCGATTTTGTGAATATATAGGGTGATGTTATAAAGGAACATGAGATTATAAAAATATTATTTAATTTTAAGAGATTCAAATTTATAATCTTTTACAACAAATTTTTATTTATAAATTTATTCATACCTTTAATATAATTTATTTAATTTTAATAATTATATAAATTATTTTATTTTAGATTCTAATTATATTATCTTATAATATAACTTTTTTAACATTTAACATATAAACTCTTTTGCATTAGAATTCTAACCATGTTACCTGTAATATGAACATTCTCAGGTTTAAATCTCATTACTTTTAAGGCGGTGTTGTTTATTTTCATTATATCCTTATATTGGTCAATTTAACATATTTGACAGCAAATTTTACTTTGGGTTCCTCCTTCTGTAGGCCCTCCTCTCATAAAAGATTATTATATTAATAACTTCATTTACTATTCATTCTCAGACTTCAGAGGAAAAGTCTAAGAAATCATATCAAGACAGGACAAATTCTCTGTACAGTACAGGTTGGCATCTGTAATGTTGAAAGCAATTTAACAGGACACTATCTTGCCAAAATGTGGGTAGAGACATGTGGCTATTTAGTGTTGAGATTTATATTGTAGGTATTTATTATTTCTGTAAAGAAATCTAAAAGTTGCAGATTCGAGTCCTTTCAATATTAAATAATATTATTATAAATTTTTTAAATTTCCTCACTATTCCATAGATTTTATATATTTTTATAATAAATAAAAAAATATTTACCAATCAAGTAGGGCCAGCTAAAGACCAGTTTTTATCATGGGTTTTAAAGGATTATGTGACCTTGAATGGACAAATTCATTATCCTGACATGTTCTTTTTTATTTGGTTACAGAGGATCGGCAAACACCAGGACATTATTAAATCGTAGATAAATTATAGTTTAAATTTAAATTTAAAAAAAAAAATTAATTATTCTTCGAAAAACAATTAGCATATTTTAATTACAGAATCAAATTTGAAAAAACATGATCAAGCACTCAACCTGTTTGTGTACTCTTGGATCTAAAGAACAGCCTATAAAATTTTAGTTTAGTTGGCAGCATTCATTTACAACTTCTCTTTCCATTAAAAATGTGAAGTGATTCAGTGACTTTTAATATAGAATTTAATTAGTTTTATATTAATAAAGTCATTTTTTATAATTTAAATTTAAACTTTTCAAGATATAGATATCGAGAAAGATGATTATAACTTTTTTTCGAATAATTTATTTGAATTCCAGACAACACAACATTTTAAATTATATAATTTAGTGTCGAAGGTATTGGAATCTTTCACTTATAATTTAGTGTCGAAGGTATTGGAATCTTTCACTTATTCATAGCAAACGTTTTCAGTTTACATATAGAGATTTTAGGAAGTCACTCATTTACCTTTGATAAAATATATTACTAATACTTTTGATAAAAAAAATTTGGTTGGTGGAGAGCACAAAGAATGTAAGATTTTTATCTTTTTATGTTTAATAAATGTTTTTGAGTTGTTAATTTTTTTAATAAAGTATTATTATATATATATATATTAAGATTTATAGGGTACGAATGTTAAAATTGGTACATTTAACCAAAATAAAAAAATTATATTTATTAATATATGTTTCTTTAATAAAGAGTAAGTATTTTCTTTAAAGTTAGTAATTTTTATTTCAATTGAGTTATTATAATTATATATTTATATTTTTTCATAAATATAATTTTTTTCTTTTTTAGATCTTCTTCAATTTTTTTTGTACATACAAATATTTTAGAATTCAGCATCATTTACATTTTTGTACAACAGCCTTCACAATTCCATAACTCCATCTTTATTGTTTATGCAATGCATATTACTAAAACAATATTTTCATAACTGTTAATATCTTTTTTTAAACATAAATGCAATCCGCTCATGTAGAGGAGTTGGAGAGCAAGTGGGTAGTTAAAACTCTTCTCTCCCCTCACATGTTGCGGATATGTTGTATATAAAAGGTTCCTCATCAAAAAAAAAAAAAACATAAATGCAACCACAAAACTGTATTAAATAGTTTAGCAGTCTATATCCCCTAATCCAACCATCACCCAACAACTCAACTAATCCACTTAGCCATGAAGTTCATCCGATGTCCTCTTCTACTTTAGTCATACAAAACTTTGCTCGCTTTATGAAATCATAGTCCGCTTTACCAAATTTGGATTGTTAGTTTCCTCCAATGCCTTGATCTATAAATGGATCCCCTGAACCATTTTCTAGTCCTATGGATATGATTTTGAATTTGTGCCTTTCAAATTTATCTTGTCAACTTCAACTAAACTTACTACTTCTTCTAACCATGGAGAAGAGAAATAACTTCATGATCCTCTATTAAAACCCCTCTATTGGCTATCCTATCTATACATTTGTTTCCTTCCCTTAACGTATGTGTAAACCCAATTTCTTCAAACTTCACATCAAGACCTTGTGTTTCCACAATGATCTCTTGTATGTTCCATTGAGCCTTTGCTTTCCGCATAATTGCATTATTAATTTAATTAATCACCTTCCATCCATACCCTGTTCCATTTCATTTGTCTATATATTTGTAATCCTTCTAATGCCACTCAAGCTTCAACTTCATTATTTATCTTGAATCCACTATTGAAATCCTAATGTGACAACATCGGCCCTCTTATATTTTATTATTCCTTCTCCCCCTACATGTCCTTGATGTAACAACCTAAGTCTACTCTCTTGGTTGTACCACAAAAACAAGTCAAACATATTACAGGGTCATTTAAAAAAAAAACAAATCTATTGTTTTACCCTAAGAGTTTTTTATCTTGCACAAAACATGTTTGTTTCATCCAACAAATCATTATCAAATATTTCAAACAGTACTGGCATATCATACCACTTTTGGGTCTCAAGACTACTGCAAGCAACCACCCAAGTGGACAAGATTGACCAAATCCCATGGAGAGTGCTTTTTTGTGGAATTGAGAGATCTCATTTATCGTTATCTTGCTCTGGCATGAAAGTTGAACCATAGTAGAGGTTGTCCTTTAAAACCCATAACACTTAAAGGGTGGACGCATACTCTCCCCATCCTTAGCATAATAAACCTTGATCTATTCAATCAACTTGTTCTATTACTAAGCAAGGATTAACATACATATGTCAAGTGTCTTGCTGATTATCCTACTATTTGGAGTTAGCAAGAGTCATATCAATGCTTTGACATTGGTCTTAATCTCAAATATCTGCTTTAGTTATCATCTATTTATCCCATACCAAATAATGAGGTAAAACTAGCTTCAGATTTCATGCTAGCACTCTTTAACCATTGTGATGCACATACCTATCAGAGTACTCTCGAGCAGTGATGTAGAGAAGTCATCCCATTATGACTCTCATTATTAGTACTGATTAGGTCACTTGTTTCGACCTATTTTATCAGACCACAGTCACTCCCAAGTTCTATTGCTTGCATAATCACATCACAACATTATTGGGTGTTCAAGGCTTTCATTCACTATATTGAATTGAATAGAATTCAACTACAAGTTTGTTGTAACAACTATTCAACTAACCAAGGTTCATAATGGTTCTAAGTTTATCCCTTAAACATACATATGATGACTTAAGATTACCTTGTCATACAAAACACTATAGTTTAACTATGTAGAGCTAAGATATGAGATCTAACTTTACTCATTACTAACTAACTCTACCATTCCCAACTATAATAAACCAATTGAAAAGTTCATTTCTTAATATTATTTTAATTTATTCTATAATTCCTAAACGTCTATTCATCTTAATTTACACCAATAAATAAATAAATCTAATATAATTATTTAAATATGAAAGTATTATTTTACTTTTACATATGAACCCAATGGTGCAAATACCAACATAACCCAAATACCAACATAACCCTTCATGACAACTATAAAATTATGACCTGTGATTCAATAAGTTGTATTATTTCCTAAGCATAAGCCTAAGTAAACAAATTTGACTTTACAATACTCAAAATGACCAATATATGCATATATTCTTTAATTTAAGATTTGCAGGAAAAAATTACTTATCCTACACTTTTTCCCAAAAAAAATAACATAATACTTTATAAATTATGTTCTATAAAATAACACATTTCCCTTTTGCTCTATCAACACATTTCCCTTTTGCTCTATCAAAGAGCAACTATGTAAAAGAGTGAAACATTTATCTAGCAAAATAAATAAATAAATAAATAAATATAAATATATATATATATATATATATATATATATATATATATATTTATTTATTTTTATATTTATTTATTTATTTATTTGATTGAGAACCTTATACATCCATACTCAAAGCAACATAAAATTTTTATATTGCACTCACATTGACGCCTTGACATAATAAAGAATATTTCCAAACTAATCATTTTATTTGGCATGAATTGCAAAGCAGAGTTTACATATTTACAAATCCTAAAATATAACATTAAACTAAATATTATATTTTCAGTCATTCATTCTCATAGACGTATCATCCAAACATCTTTCAATCGAGCACATGAATTCCTTAAAGAAAGAGTTATCCAGAACTATGGTTTGGACATGTCTTCATTCAACTACGCTCGGACTCAGTCTATCATTTTATTATTTTTTAACAAAAAGATTATGATTGAAGCTCACTGAACAAGTAGATAAAATCTTACAATAAGGATGATTTAAAACAAGGTTTATAGTTGAGCAATTACATTTTCAACCATATTCGAAATACAAGAACAACATCTTAAATGACATTACCCATCCATATAGTTTTCCTAATAAAATCTATCAAGTAACAATACTTCAATTGAATTTCATTATAAAGCATTTATTGGTAAGAATACTTCAATTCTTGATATTAAGCATATTTCAAACATATTAAGCATTCATTACCGTAGTTCCTAGACTATTGAGTAGTGTCCCAAGAGATGGTCTATACTTTCATCCCATTTTTTATATAGAACACATTTTTAGGGGCCATGAAAACCTCTTTTCATTAGGTTATTCTAGGATAAAATTTTCTTGTGACCTACTAGCCAAACAAACATTCTGACATTTCGGATGCTTAGGATATCCTCAATGTCTCTCCATATTCTAGTAGTATTCTTATTTTTTTGGTGTCTTACATTATATTCACTTCTTGCTATATATTCTCTTGAGCTATTCAACTCCCAAACCAGTTTATACTTGGATTCCCTCACAATTATAATTTTTTTTACATGGTGGAATCGGTAGCCACCACGAATTCGGGCAGGCTGTCCAGATTTTATGGCTGCCATAGTATTCTGCGTTGTCCACCCCGAAAGCCGCCACACATATCTTCGTGCAGTTTGCCCCTATAACCACCATGCCACAATCATTTTAAACCTTTTACGTCGCTGAAAGCACCAGGAAAGGGACAAGCGTTCAGTCCGACGAAGACCCGAGATTTAAACCTTGGATCTCCGCCCCCTTATGGGGTTTGGATGAACCAATTGGTCTACACCTCAAACCTAGAATTATCATTGTTGTTATATTTTTGCTCAATTGCTTTCTAACAACAATGTCCAATATACTTGTAAAAAATATTCTTTCCATTTGTATCTTCCTTCCTTAAATCATGTACACAATGTGTGAAATCCTATTACCATAGTTGATCTTGAAGTAATCTCATCCATGGTTTCAAAATTGGCTATAGTTTGAATGGTTTTTTTATCACACCAAATATCAATCCAAACAGAATTGCTTTTCTATATTCTACTATAGACATGGAAATTTGATCCATCCAAATCAGTAATTTTTCCTTAGAATTTCCTTGGGAGGTCTCAAAATTGCTAAGTGCAAGTTTCAACTCTTTTTTCTTGTGTTTTGCTTTATTTTTCTTAACCTTGACCAAATCCACATCCGATAAATTACGGGGTATGAATTCAACAAATTTGAACTTTTTCTTTAAAAATTTTGGACCAACCTTTTGTGGCATCGGCTTGGCCAAGGTTAATTTTTGTTTTCCCACCTTTCTAGTCCTTTAAACCCTCTATAAATAAAGGGATTGGATCCATATTTTTTTCTTAGAGCATGCACACTCAAAAAGAGAGAATTCTTTTGGCAATCTTGATCTAAGGAAACTTTGGGTAATCTTCACTTTTGTTGGTATTTTGGTGTTCTACTTATGGTGTGCTTCTTGTGATTTACAAGTGGATAATCCTTGATGATAAACTTGTCATCTTGAGGAGAGGAATTTTATATTTTGCTCTTGCATCTTCTACAGGCTTATTAGGTTGTTTCTTTCCATTTATTATCTTTTGAATCATTTTGTTTTGGGTTAGAACAACATTTCACATTAGGATTCTTTGTTTTAGATATCCTTGTATGAATCCACGCCCCTATTCTACAAGGCATGGATTTAGTGAAAAACAAGTGTTTTCCCATCCTATGTTTTTTATTGTCTACTTTATTTTCATCACCTAATCCACACCTGATAATTTACAGGATGCAGATTCAACCTGGATAGGCTTGGGGGCAACTATTTATCCTCAAACTATAGGATTTTGGTTTACATATCTATTTTACATTGTTCCTTTTTGTTATCATTCTATCTAGCTTTTGCCATTCTATTTTTCTTACATTTAAATCATATTAGCTTGGGGTCAACCCTTTTGTCCCAAAAACCTAGATTTCTTATTGCATACTAGTTTAGCCTTGTGTTCATTTTATTTGCATCTAATTCATTTCTTCATACTATTCCATCTCGTTGTATTTGTTCCAAAGGTCAAGAGAATTTTATTTTTTAATGGTCAACTAAAATAACCAAGAGGGATTGACTATTTCACCTCCAATCTCAATCATACAGTAGCCTAAGTAGGACCCCAAAATTTGATTAAATTTTCTAGGGTTTGTGAAGCTGTTTTGCAAGTTTGAAGTTGTTTGGATATTCTGGATGCATGTTAAAATATAGGATCAACCGTCAAGTTAGATAAGTGATTCAGATAATTTTTTAGGTTGTTTGTTGTTTACTTGTTTTTATTTTTTATTCAAAACCTAGATCATAAATAAAAGAAAAATATTTTGATTTTATTTCTAGGTATTCAAAAGAGAAAAATCATATAGTTTGCATTCTAGGGTTAATTTTGTTTGTGCATTCTCTCAAACCCTTGCTAAAAGGAAAAAGATTTATTTTATTGCAATTTAGGGTTTAGTCTTCATTGAAAATCAAGAATCATTCTAGGATTAGTTTCTTGTCTTCTTGCATCATTTTTTGTCTTGCATTGTTCTTTCATTTCCATAGCTTAGGTTTTAGAAATCCAAACATAGGTGTTTGCTTAATATACACATCAAACATTCCATTCCTAAACTTGGAGAGAGTCCTTAAACTATTCCTAGTGAACCCTTTGATCCCTAAGCTCTTAATTGTAGATAATATAACACACCCCCATGGCCATCTCAACTCCCAACGGATTCAATTGAGAATGGTAAGTGATAAGGCAATTTTCTCCCTTTACATATTTGGTGAACCTGATGTGAAAACACAAATTAGTGGCCAAGATAGGAAACCTCTTCCTTTTTTTATGGAAACTTTAATTAATACCACTAATTTTGTTTGCTTAGAATTAGAAAACATAAAAAACATCTTAAAAATTATGTGTTTTTTGTTAGGTTTTAGATCCTCATTTTCTCCTCTATCCTTTATATTTCTCCTAATGGATTCCCACCTTAGGAGTAAGAGAAAGGTTTTGGAATTTGATCAGATTCTTAAAGAAGATGACCATATTGATAGGAAGAACCCTAATCTAGATGAGGAAGAACATGTAGAAACTGGTATTGACCTTGATCCTCTTGAGGGGTCTAATGGAGATCTCACATTTAAATCATATGATCATATCTAGAATTTCATGAAACATCATAAGGATGCTTTTGTTAAGGCTATAGATGAGGAGGCCTGACTTGAGGAAGCTAGGAATTCTCATCCTACAATCATTTCTCTTCGAAATGTTTACACCAACTCATTGTTTAAATATTCATATCATATTAATATTTTTCATAAATCAACTTATGTCACTATTTTAACCACCAACGTTGTAAGAATTCCACAAGTTCCTCCAACTAATAGTGCATATCAATATTATGCTCAATTTTCTTCTCATTATGCTTATCTCAACATTCATGCTTTTATTTCACCAAATTTTAGATATCCTCCACAACAAGATATCGTCTATCATAACCCTTACCATAACAGTGTCAATACCTCCAACATTGGCCAAGTTCCCTTTCAATAGCCTACCTATAACCCTCCCCTAGGGAATCTAGGGGTATTACACAACAACAATCCTGATATGCAAAGTTTGACAAATATGGTGAAATAATTTATCTCAAGAGTAGATATGATACAACCTCCAAGTTTCATCTATAGTTATAAGAAAATGTGCAATCAACCCTTAGATCCTATTGTCACTTCTAGGCCCTACCTTGAGCAACTTCCAATGTTGATTTTACCTATTTATAAGGGAACAAAGGACCTAATTAAACTTAAGGATGTTTAGAACAACATGCTATGATATTATATATGATGACATGTTGTTGCTAAAAATATTTCCTAAGAGCCTTGGTGGTATGACATTGGAATGGTATTACCAACTACCTCATCATTCTTTGAGGAATTTTGAAGAGATACAAAAATTGTTTGTTCAACAATTTAGAGCTTATGTTGAGAAAAATGTGACTATGAAATATGTTTATATGTTAAAACAAGGGAAAGATGAAAATTTTTCAGAATTCTTGTCTCATTGGAGAAGTTTAATTGGACTATTGAGTATACTTTACCTCCTTGAGACATGCTAGATATTTCATTGGAAATTTATAGGAGCAAATATCATATGAATTGGAATTAACAACCATCACTTCTTTTGACCAAGCAATAGATCTAGTAAGAAGGGTAGAGCAAGCCCTTATTCGAATAGGTCAAATCAAACCAAAGAAAGAAGAAGATAGGACTACAAAAACTCAATATAAGAACAAACATGTAGTTGGTGATGGGGTAACAAATAGTAGACGTATTAATAGTGTTGTTAACATGCTACAAAATATGGTGCTTAGCGCTCCTAAAAAACCCCCGCCAAGGAATTTTACAAGACTCAAACAACCTATTTTGTTGGTCCTAAAATAGCTTTTGAAAGCTAATATAATTGAGTTACCTCCCATAAGGTAACCTAACACTATGACTAATTGGTACAAGTAGGGTCAACATTATGAGTATCATCGAGTGGATGGGCATATCACAAACTCATGTAAGAGGTCGCAACATGTGGTTCAAGACCAAATTTATGAATATCATCTTGTTATAGAAGGTTCTCAACCCAATCCTATAATAAACAATCAACCTCATACTCAACAAGCACCCACAACTAATAAAGACATGGGGATCTTCCAAGACCCCCTACCTAATCATGGGTAACAAATAGGTAATCAAGTATAATATCGTAATGTGTCACCTCCCTACAATAAAATGGTTGGTATAATAGAAACAAATACAAAGCAACAAAATCAAGCTCAAATGACTCAATGATATTGATAGGAGAAGAGTTCTACATTCAATAAACCTTCAAAACCATCCTTATTTTTGAAGAGTACTAAAAAATGGAATGAGAGTAGAAAACCCACCTTTAGTGTTGAAGTCACAACCTAAATTCTCCTTCGAAATTTAACAACAATTAGCTAGTATCATAGCCAAGGTTTCCCTCTTAGAACATTTGCAAACTTCTCCTATTCATGGGTAAGCCTTGTTAAAGCTTCTAAGTCAACAATCAGTCCCTCAAGACATTTCCCCTAGCACTATGGTTGATGTCGTAGGTTCCCTTGGGATACATCATATCATATTTTTAGATGACGATTATCATTTATTAGGCATACGAGGGGATTCTTCCACCTACATCACTACATTTATTGAAGAAATATTTATGAAGTAAATCTTGATAGATAATGGTTCCTCCCTCAATCTATGGACTTATAAAATTTTGTAAAATTTTAGATTAAAAAAGAAATATTTAACTAAATTCGATGTCATCATCAAAGCTTTCAACAACGAGTCACAAGAGGTCTACGATATTATATCCCTCCCATTTAGGGTTGGACCTAAGATCTTGGATACCTTGTTTTATAAGGTACCTTATCCTACCTATTTTAATCTTCTTCTTAGACACCCTTGGATTCATGAAATGAGGGTTGTCCCTTCTACTCTTCATTAATGTTTGAATTTTGAATTCAAAAAAAAAATTATCACCATTTTAGGTGACCCTCATCCATTTCAATATTGTTTAATGGTTGAGCAAGCTCAATCTAGTCTTAATTTATGTCCATAAATTTCTTCATCTCACATCACTGAGAAACTTGCAAATCTAAAGGTGAGTGAGGAACCACTAATCAATGTTTCACCACAAGATCAGGTCAATCCATTTCTCCAATAACGTCTTCTATATTTATCTAAGATACCACCTTTACTAAGGACTATGGGTTTACCTCATAAGAAGGGTCAATTTGTACACATTGGCATGTGTACCTTTATCTTCTCAAGAGTATCCCTTGAGAAAAAGATCTGTTGTAGCAATCCTCTTCCTATAGAGTGTTATTTTCCCCATTGTTACCTATTCAATGATTACTCACTTCCCAAGAAAATCCTATGCAGTATGGGATATATAGGTAAAGATTTGGGGCCACAATAGAAAGGCATTTAGGAGCCTTTGAAAGTTGAGATTTGGCCTGGAAGATGTGGTTTAGGCTACATAGCCAATAAAAACCAACCTTTACTATTTGATGATGATGATAACCTCATTACTTATGTTTAATATTTGGATCATTAAGGCTTGGAGTGGAGTGATGAGGATGAGGGACCCCCTTATCCCTCAAACATATTGTTTTGCAATAAGATAACTTTAGTCCCCCTTGTATTCCTTCAATGATTCTCTCTAGCAATAACACTTCTTTCAAGAATAAGGATATCCATAAGCTTTGTGCTAAGTACAATATTAAACATAGGTGGTCAAATCTATATTACATTTAGGGTAACAGTCAAGTCAAAGCATCCAAAAAGTGTCTGATCAAGATCCTCAAGAAGTTGGTTAGTAAGACTAGTCAAAATTGACATATCCAACTTTACCCTACTTAGTGGGCCTATCACTCTTCTTCATATATCTGGTCCATGGGACTAAGAAAATTTTTTTGTTCGAGTTAGAGGTCCCTTCGTTGCACATCTTGTTGTAGTATGCCTTGGTTGGAAATGAGTATCACTTAGATCATTTGCATCAATTGGATTTTTTGGATGAAAATCACATTCATTCCTTAGAGCATCTTTAAGCCTATCAAAATAGACTCAAGTGATCTTATTCCAAGAAAGTTTGCAATCATTATTTTGATATTGAGGACCTTGTCATCAGGAAGAACCAGAAAAACACCAATGCTTGTTCTGATCTAAAAGGCAAATTCTAGCGCAATTGGTTAGGTCCCTTTCTCATAATGGCCAAGTTTGGCTCAGAAGCCTATCATTTAGCTTCTTTAGATGGTAAAGAAATTAAAGAACCAATGAACATAATGCATCTAAAAATATACTATGAATGATCTCGCATTTTTATTTTCTCATACCACATTTAGCTTAGCTTTCATGTTGCATTTGGTTTACTTGCTCATACTGCATAATTGCTTATCATATTTTGCATAGTTTGCCTAACATTCCATTACATTCACATTATTCTAATCATACAATTGCATTGCTACTTGGTCATACTTGCATGAATGATTGATAACATAGATTTTTGGGGACTTTGTGAGGATGAAAATTGATGAAACCTAGTTAGGTCTTAGGTCACATGCATTGTACTCACACTAGGGCTTTGATGCCTAGAAAATTTCCCAAACTAGGACCCATCTCCATGCATTTTCATCATTGCATTTGCTCATGTCTTCTCTTATTTTTCTTTTCTTTTATAATACTTGACCTTTGAAAGCATAAAATTATCATAAAAATTTCTCCAAGTGAAGGGATATAGTTATTCTTTTGTATATCCTTGTCCTTTACATGTTTTCTTTATTTTTTATCAATGAACAAGATATATGCTCCTTCTTCTGTTTGATCACTCTTGCTTTCACTTACACTTTTCCTTATTTATATTTTTCTTGGATCTTCATGGGATAGGGTAGCAACTGCATGAATATCATTTATGGTGTTCATACGACCACTAATTATCTTACACACACCTCTTAACTATCAAAATTTCAATAAGGACACACACACACACTATTATTTACTCTTTTCTCATCTCTTACTTTTGTCTTCTTCTCCTCTAGTACATGCACACACATACATTGTTCTACTATGTTTTTCTCTTCTCATTCATCTCTTGTACACATCATCTCCCTATCAGGTAGTACTCACTTTAGAAAATCAATCACATCCTTCATCCCATACAAGATAAGATTCATGATCACATGCAAGGGATAACCTCCATCTCAACCATTTGCGAGCATACATCCTAGAAGGTATTTTTTTTCTCTTTGGCCATTAATGAGCACTACATCCATAATGGGCATGGCTCCTCTCTTGACCATATTTTCAATCATAGTACCCTTATGTGATAGCTTCATGGCCACAAGCGAGGGGTAGCCTCCATTTATTCATTTGCAAGCATACATATTTAAAAGGTTCCACTCTTGTTTGCTTTTCTTTGTTTTCTTCCTTTTAACCTTTGGAGCTTTGCTTTTTTTTTCTTTTCATTTTTATTTTCCCTATCATCATTTGTTTCCTTCTTCCCTTATTTATTTTTTTCTGCTCTTCTGTTCATATCATTTGCATTTCATTTTAGGTATTTTTAGTTTTCTACATTACATAAGGTTACTCTCATTTTTGCATTCATTTAGTTAGATTCATTATGTTTGTGATCATCATGCATAGTAAAAACACATTAAAAATTCTCACGCATAATGCAGAAATTTTCACACCATAAATAACAAAATAGTAGCATGATATTAATTTATAGTAGAGAGTACACTTTAGCTGGGTTGGTGCACCACAATCCAAGCCCAGTGCACTCAACCCTCCCTGAGGATACATGCCATAATCAAATTGGCATGTCACACTGATCCTAGTCCTAGCTCTATGAGCCCATCTCCTTTGATCCAACTATTAGAGGTGGTCCTGGTGGGGGCATGTTCATGGATTACATGACAGTCCATTATCTAGATCATGATTGAACCTATGTTTGAAGGGAGGATGGTGAAGGCACCCTCTGACCCATTGGCACTGCCTAAAGTACATGGTTTGGTAGAATATATACCTCCATACCAACACCTCCAACCTCTCCTCTACCCTCTATAATTTCTTTTGTAGAAAGTAGATCCCCTCAGTTTTTTGGTTGTTGGTAACAACAACCATACCATTTTATCAATCTTGTTGTCACTCCTATTGTAACTGATCCACATCCCCATTGAGGTGGTTAGTATCTATACTCATTATATCTCACTTTGCCAATGTCTAGCCTAGTTTTTCACAGAGTGTCTATCTCCCATTGCATAGCAGCTATCTTGGATGGCAACCCCTCTACCTCCCTTGTTGGATCTCCCTAACCTATGGTATTGCTAGGTCCCTCCTATGTTATCATGGGGGAACCTCCTACTATTCCCTCTACCCTTGAGCTGAATAGAGTAATGGTCATCCTCATGGTTGTCATCATCTATACCCTGACCTGTACCCTCACATACCTAAAAGGATTTGGCCCTCTCTATCATTGCTTTATTGTGTGTTAGTTAGCCTCTCAAAGTTCTAGCTGCACTCGTTAGCCCTTGATTTGATACCTCTACATGGGTACTTATGGGGGATCCTTTGGGGTGTAATATCACTATACCATATCCTATATCCGAATGCTACTCCAACATTATCCACTAAAGATCAACTTAGATAGGATCATCAAGATCCTCATCCATAAATCTAGCCACATCAAGGTCCCCTCTGACTCCTAATGAATCCCTCCTTACAGTTCTAAACTAGTAGTCCTCGAGGTTTGGTATCTTCTAGAGAATATTGAACTATAACCACAATAAATCAAACTAATAAAGCTCCAACTCACACTTCTCTATGGTGATCCATCGAGTCCTCATAACTCAAGCTAATTCTTCCACATCTTCAGTCTATCCTGGGTGTAGATGCCATGACTACCATATGATCTGGTCTTGTAGCTCATCTATTACCCATATCTCTAGTGGTATAATACATGTGTATGCCCTCTATGTACGCTTGTAGTCTCAAGACCACCTTTATCCTACTGGTCACTCTAGGTCGGGTAGTGGCCCTGGTAGTACAACTAGTCCCTTGATGGCTATGTGCTCCAAGCACCATACCTAGAGCAATGTTGTACACACTAGTATTGTGTGTCATTTATACAAGATGTTGTACAAACGGTCCAATAAATATGATCCCCATGTAAACCTCATATGATGGTATCACATGTCTTATACTACTCTTTTCAGTACCCATGGTAGGTGTTGTCGACTGGTATGGTACACTAGAAACCCCACCATTGCTTCACAGAGCATGTTCCTTAGTGTTTCAATACCATGTTATCAACATGAAATCTACTCTTGCGGATATCATGTGACAGATCACCTGTTAATATTTGTGCTACCACCTAAGGCACCTGTACCTTGTAAACCATCCTCTCTTTGATGGGGATCCTTAAGATGCACCACATGTCCTCCAATGTAACGATTATATCTCCCATAAATAAATAAAATATGTTGGAAATATTGAGCATATTGTGTTGTCATTGATGTCAAAGGATTGATGTCAAAAGGTTGATGTCAAAGAGAGCTTGGTATGGCAGAAATATTCTTCTATGGTTGGATAATATTGCAAGGTAAGGTTTATCTCAGAGCAAGGAAAAAGAAAAGGTTTGCAAGGTTTAAAGGTAAACAAAAGGTTTATAATATTTATTTTTTAAATATTATACAAAGGTTTAATTTGCAAAGCCAAGGTTCAAATATTTAAAAGGAGGCCCAAAGGTTTAAAGTTTCATAAAAGGAGAGAAGCCCAAGGTTCAAAAGGAAATATTATAATATTTTTAAAATATTATAATATACAACATATTTCATTGGCGCCAATGGTTATGAAGCAAGGTTTAAAAATATATATATAATATTTCTCTCATGGAGCGTCGACATCATTCGAAGGAGGCAAATGTTTATGAGTTTAAAAGAAATTTTTTGAAGCATCGACGTCATTCAAAGAAGGAGGTAAACGTTTATAAATACCTTATCAAATTCATTTGGATGCTAACATTTTTGGAGATGCAAAAATTTTATGTGATGCCAATGTTTTGATGATGCAAAAAATTATTGTGATGTCCATGCTTTCACTGTGAAATCATTTTCTCTCATGCGCTAGTTTCTGCGAAGTTCATTGAGAAGAGAGGACACATTTTTGAGGACAATAATTTGTGAACAAGAGGAAGTGCCACTATTTTGAATCCCAACTAGGTGGTTGGTCCAGCTGGATGCCTAGCTGGAGCTAAGGCACTGCCAAACCAGAGTGCATAGGGTCGAATCTCATGGAGTTGGTTTTTGCTGGGTAGAAGATGTGGTTCATTTGGTAGGCACAACGAAGAGGGTTTTTGTTGGGCGTGCATACTGTGTATCTCACCTGCTAGGGTAGCCCAGTCGGTAGCCTAGCCATGGCTAGGGCACTATGTGGGTAGAGGTTGTAAGTTCGATTCTCGTGCGGTTCGCAGGCGTGTGGTGTTGAGGTTCATGCCAAAATTTTTGAAATATATTTCGTTGGCCTATGTTGTGAGGTATGCACCAAATTTTTGAATAATCAATGCTTTAGTGAGAAAAATATTTCATTGGTTATTTGATATTGTAAAAGGCAGAAAGTTGGTTTTAATTAAGTAGTGGAGGAATAAGGTGTATAAAGAAATAATTTTTATTGTAATGTGTGTATAAATTTAATTCTTAGAGGGAGATTTGTGTATGGTTTAAAAGGCATATATCTTGTATTTTGAAAGGGAAAATAAAGTGTCTTAGGGCTTTATTGAAGTTATAATTTTTGCTTGCTTAAGAAAGGAGAAATAAGGTGTAATTTAAGTCTATTGATATTTGTATTTTGGCACACCTTAGAAAAGAGAAGTTTGAGGTTTTTAGTCTTAAAATTCAAAGCTTTATCTTTGCAAGACTAAAGAGAAATTATAGAGTATCTTTGAGCACATCTTTGAGGAAAGGTTTTTGTGATTGTTTTGAAAAGAAGATTTGCTAACCTCTTGAAGTGGCAAAAAGAAAATTATTTTGAAACAGGTTTTGAGGGCACATCTTCTTCAAGGCATTTTGAGGTATGGTAATTTGACTCCTTCTTAAGGTGGTTGTGCTTTGAGGAAATTATTTCTATGTCATAAGGTGGAGAAATAAGGATTAGACTTGTGTGCATTGTTGGAAATATATGAGCTAGAGTTTGAGAACTACTTGTGCTAGAGTTTGAGAGTTATTTGAGCTTCATTGTTGAATGAGTTTGGAAACACATGTGCTATGGTTTGAGAACAAGTTGTGCTTTATCTTTGAAAGAAATTGGAAATACTTGTGCTAGGGTTGGAAACAAGTGTGTGCATCATTGTGAAGCATTTTGGGTATTGGTTTGAGTGACATTGAAAGTAATTGTGAAAGTGTTTGAGATCAATCTTGTGAAGCAAATTTGTGCATTATTGTGTTTGATCTTTGAGAGAAAATTTGCAAGGAACATAAACCAGTTTTGTGAAGCAAAGTTATACACTAGCGTGATTTGATTTGAAAGGAATTTGCAAGAAGTAGAGATCTGATTTGATGAATGTGAGACATGTGAAAGCGAAGACTTAATGAATGTGAAGAGAACATATTAAGCATTTGCATTGCATATTATTCTTTATATGTTCTTGAAAGAATTCTAGGAAGAATATGTCTGAATTGCCTAGTTGAAGAAAGCATTTTTGAAAGAGATACAAGCATTATTTTGAATATCATTTGTGTGCAAGTTTTGAGTATGTGTTATGATCAGATTTGAGTATGTGTTATGAGCAGATTTGAGTATGTGTTATGAGTATATTTGAGTATGTGTTATGAGCAAGATTTGAGTATGTGTTATGAGGTATATTTGAGCAAGTCTTGTGAGAAGACTTGAAGTAGGTTTGAGGTAGATTTGAGCAAGTCTTGTGAGAAGACTTGAAGTAGGTTTGAGGTAGATTTGAGCAAGTCTTGTGAGAAGACTTGAAGCAATTTTGGGTAGATTTGTGAGCATGTTTTGTTGCTAATTTGAGCAAGCCTTGTGAGTAGGCTTGGTGCATATTTGGGTAGATTTGTGAGTAGGTTTTGTTGTTGATTTGAGCAAGCCTTGTGAGTAGGCTTGGTGTAGATTGGAGTAGTGATTTGAGCAGATTTTGTTGTATATTTGAGCAAGCCTTGTGTGAAGGCTTGGAGTATTTTTTGAGTAGAGTATTGAGTTGTATTTGGAATATACCAAAGTTGAGGGAAGGTGTCTCCTATGGATAGAGATCCATGAACTAAAGCTGAGAGGAGAGGTGTATCCTATGGATAGATATTATTGAACCAGATATGAGAGGAGAGGTGTCTCCTATGGATAGAGATCCATGAACTAGAGTAGTGGGGATAGAGGTCTCTTATGGATAGAGGTCCATAAACTAGAGTTGTGGGGATAGAGGTCTCCTATGGATAGAGTTCCATGAACTAGATTAGTGGGGGATAGAGTTCTCCTATGGATAGAGGTCCATAAACTAGAGTAGTGGGGATAGAGGTCTCTTGTGGATAGAGATCCACAAACTTGAGCATAGGGGATTGGTGTCTCCTTTGGATAGAGGTCCATAAATATTGTAATAGGGATTTGGTTCCCAAGATATTTGTTGAGAAAATTTATAAGAAATATTTTCTCTATGGATGTAACCCACATTGGGTGAACCATATTAAATTTATGTCTCTCATTGTGTGTGATGATATATGCATTGCTTTGCTACTACTATTGATGATATTGGTTAATACTGCTTTGGAAAGATATTGCATTGGATAATATTGTTTTTGAAAGAAAAGTAAAAGTTTTATCTTATACTGTTCACCCCTCCTCTTAGTATAAGCTTGTGTTCTTCAATTGGTATCAGAGTTGGTTCCTTTAAAAAAGTCTAATAGCTTGAAGGAAGATCTTACATGAACACAGATGGCCTCTCAGAATGGATCTTCAACAAATAAGGCTCCAATGTTTGATGGGAATAATTATGCTTTCTGGAGTATGAGGATGAAGACTTATTTGATGGCACAAGGATATGAAACATGGTAATCTGTTGAGGATGGGTTCAAACCTATAGCTACTCCTCCCATAGATAAGGATGGCAAGCAACTATATGTAAATAATTCCAAGGCTATGAATGGAATCTTAAGTGGATTACGTGAATCAGAGTTTGTGAAAGTTATGCAATGCAAATCAACAAAATAAATATGGGACAAATTGAAGCAAACATATGAAGGAGATAGCAAGGTTAAGTTGGCAAAACTTCAAACTCATAGGAGGAGGTTTGAAGAGTTGAAGATGAAATATGAGGAAGATATTGCTAAATACTTACTTCATGTTGATGAAGTTGTTAATACCATGCGTGGACTTGGATTCAAAATTGAGGACTCTAGTGTTGCTCAGAAAGTATTAAGATCACTCCCTATGAGGTATGATGCAAAGGTTTCAATAATAGAAGAGATGAAGGATCTCGATAAGTTGACAATGGATGAGTTACATGGAATTCTCACAGCTTATGAGATGAGGACAAAAAAATATCAAAATTCCAAGAGAGAGGTAACATTCAAAGTTTCAAAGAAGATAAAAGATAAGAAACCAGAATCAAGTGATGAGTCAAGCAGTAATGAAGAAGCTAACTATGTGAGAAGAAATAGGAAGGACTCAAGAAAACACAAAGATATGAAGATTGTGAAATGTTTTAATTGTGGTAACTTTGGTCACTATGCATCTAATTGTCCACAAGTTGGAAGTAGTAGCAGTGAAGAGAAACATGATTATAAGAAAAAGGAAGAAAGAAAATTTAGGTATGAAAAGAAAAATAGGTATGGTCAAGGCAAGCATGAAAAGAAGATTTTTCAAAGGCACAAGAAGAGTTTCTATGTTGGAGAAGCAAGCAATGCTTCAAGTGACAATGATGAAAGATTCTCAGATAGTGAAAAAGAAGAGATTCTATTTTTGGCAATAGAAGAGGAAGAGGACACTCCTATTGAAGATCAAGTAGAAGATGTTTCTGACCAAGTAGAAGAAAAATAAGATGCTCCTATAATTGAAGACCTAGAGGAAGGTTCAGAAAAAGAAGAAGAAGCCACAATTGACCTAGAAGAGGAACTTATTGTTGCTCTCAGAGAGTTGAAAAGAGTTAGAAAGAAGAACTCAAGACTGAAGGCTCAAGTTCAAGAAGATGAGGAAATAAAGGAAAAGCTTCTACAAGATCTCAAAAACTTAAAAGTTAAGGCAAGGAGATTTAAAGAAGTTATGGTTGAAAAGTTAGAGGTAAAAGAGTTAGAATGTGAAAGATTAGAACATGAAGTGGTTTCTCTAAGGATGGAAGTGAAAGATTCTAAGGATAAGCTGCACAGGTTTGGAAAAAGTTCAAAAGCTTTGGATAACATTATCAAAGCACAAAGATCTTCATTTATCAAAATAGGACTAGGCTATGAAGAAGGTCAAGAGGTACAAAAAGAGGAGCCAAGCTCAAAAGAAAAGGAAGTCTCAGAGGAAGAGATTGAAGAAGAACCTAAGACCTATGTTGATAAGTTGAGGAGTGGAAGCATCATTGAGGAAGAAAATAATGCACAAACAAGAAATATGGATCATCACAGAGAAGGCAAAGAAAGGACCAAGAGACCAGATTTTTCAAGACAAGATGAATATTTCTTCCAAGGACATTGTTTCTCATGTAATCATTTTGGTCACAAAGCTATACATTGTAGGATTCATGGTAGAAATAATTATGGCTTCACCAAAAGAAATTTTAGGTCATTTACACCATTCAGGAACTACAACATCAGGTGTTACAATTGCAATAATTTTGGGTATAAGGCTAAGTGGTGTAGAATAGAGTTTCCAAAACTTCCAAAGACAAGCAAGAACAGGGACACTCAAAAGGATCAAAAGGGTATGACTACAAAGGAGTGGAAAAAGAAAGTTGAGAAAGGAGAAGAGCATTGTAAGTTGGGAGTAGATTTACTCCCACCCCAAAATTGATCACCTCAAGGAGAGGAGGTGGTGAGGGGGCTGAGCTAAGAGTCTTATTTTTAGCCCCAAAGGATCCCTTTGCCATTGATGTCAAAGGGGAGAGATTTTAGTAAGGGGAAGTAGCTTCTCAAGGGGAGCAATTTTGGAATCCAGTTGTAGAAAAAGGAATATTGTTAGTAAGGGTTGCCATCAATGACAAAGGGGGAGATTGTTGGAAATATTGAGCATATTGTGTTGTCATTGATGTCAAAGGATTGATGTCAAAAGTTTGATGTCAAAGAGAGCTTGGTATGGTAGAAATATTCTTCTATGGTTGGATAATATTGCAAGGCAAGGTTTATCTCAGAGCAAGGAAAAAGAAAAGGTTTGCAAGGTTTAAAGGCAAACAAAAGGTTTATAATATTTATTTTTTAAATATTATACAAAGGTTTAAAGTTTCATTAAAGGAGATAAGCCCAAGGTTCAAAAGGAAATAATTAAAATATTTCATTGGCACCAATGGTTATGAAGCAAGGTTTAAAAAATATATATAATATTTCTCTCATGGAGCATTGACATCATTCGAAGGAGGCAAACATTTATGAGTTTAAAAGATTTTTTTTGAAGCGTCGATGTCATTCAAAGAAGGAGGTAAACATTTATAAATACCTTATCAAATTCATTTGGATGCTAACATTTTTGGAGATGCAAAAATTTTATGTGATGCCAATGTTTTGATGATGCGAAAAATTATTGTGATGTCCATGCTTTCATTGTGAAATCATTTTCTCTCGTGTGTTGGTTTCTACAAAGTTCATTGAGAAGAGAGGACACATTTTTGAGGATAATGATTTATGAACAAGAGGAAGTGCCACTATTTTGAATCCCAACTAGGTGGTTGGTCTAGTTGGATGCCTAGCTAGAGCTAAGGTGTTGTCGAACCAGAGTGCACAGGGTCGAATCTCATGGAGTTGGTTTTTGCTGGGTAGAAGATGTGGTTCGTTTGGTAGGCACAATGAAGAGGGTTTTTGTTGGGCATGTGCACTATGTATCTCACCTATTGGGGTAGCCCAGCTGGTAGCCTAGCCATGGCTAGGGCATTGCATGGGCAGAGGTTGTAAGTTCGATTCCCATGTGGTTCGTAGGCGTGTGGTGTTGAGGTTCGTACCAAAATTTTTGAAATATATTTCGTTGGCCTATGTTGTGAGGTATGCACCAAATTTTTGAATAATCAATGCTTTAGTGAGAAAAATATTTCGCTAGTTATTTGATATTGTAAAAGGTAGAAAGTTGGTTTTAATTAAGTAGTGGAGGAATAAGGTGTATAAAGAAATAATTTTTATTGTAATGTGTGTATAAATTTAATTCTTAGAGGGAGATTTGTGTATGGTTTAAAAGGCATATATCTTGTATTTTGAAAGGGGAAATAAAGTGTCTTAGGGCTTATTATTGAAGTTATAATTTTTGCTTGCTTAAGAAAGGAGAAATAAGGTGTAATTTAAGTCTATTGATATTTGTATTTTGGCACACCTTAGAAAAGAGAAGTTTGAGGTTTTTAGTCTTAAAATTCAAAGCTTTATCTTTGCAAGACTAAAGAGAAATTATAGAGTATCTTTGAGCACATATTTGAGGAAAGGTTTTTGTGATTGTTTTGAAAAGAAGATTTGCTAACCTCTTGAAGTGGCAAAAAGGAAATTATTTTGAAACAGGTTTTGAGGGCACATCTTCTTCAAGGCATTTTGAGGTATGGTAATTTGACTCCTTCTTAAGGTGGTTGTGCTTTGAGGAAATTATTTCTATGTCATAAGGTGGAGAAATAAGGATTAGACTTGTGTGCATTGTTGGAAATATATGAGCTAGAGTTTGAGAACTACTTGTGCTAGAGTTTGAGAGTTATTTGAGCTTCATTGTTGAATGAGTTTGGAAACACATGTGCTATGGTTTGAGAACAAGTTGTGCTTTATCTTTGAAAGAAATTGGAAATACTTGTGCTAGGGTTGGAAACAAGTGTGTGCATCATTGTGAAGCATTTTGGGTATTGGTTTGAGTGACATTGAATGTAATTGTAAAAGTGTTTGAGATCAATCTTGTGAAGCAAATTTGTGCATTATTGTGTTTGATATTTGAGAGAAAATTTGCAAGGAACATAAACCAGTTTTGTGAAGCAAAGTTATACACTAGCGTGATTTGATTTGAAAGGAATTTGCAAGAAGTAGAGATCTGATTTGATGAATGTGAGACATGTGAAAGCGATAGACTTAATGAATGTGAAGAGAACATATTGAGCATTTGCATTGCATATTATTCTTTATATGTTCTTGAAAGAATTATGGGAAGAATATGTCTGAATTGCCTAGTTGAAGAAAGCATTTTTGAAAGAGATACAAGCATTATTTTGAATATCATTTGTGTGCAAGTTGTTGAGTATGTGTTATGAGCAGATTTGAGCATGTGTTATGAGCATATTTGAGTATGTGTTATGAGAATATTTGAGTATGTGTTATGAGCAGTATATGAGTATGTGTTATGAGGCAGATTTGAGCAAGTCTTGTGAGAAGACTTGAAGTAAGTTTGAGGTATATTTGAGCAAGTCTTGTGAGAAGACTTGAAGCAAGTTTGAGGTAGATTTGAGCAAGTCTTGTAAGAAGACTTGAAGCAAGTTTGAGGCATATTTATGAGTAGGTTTTGTTACTAATTTGAGAAAGCCTTGTGAGTAGGCTTGGTGCATATTTGGATATATTTATGAGTAGGTTTTGTTGTTTATTTGAGCAAGCCTTGTGAGTAGGCTTGGTGTAGATTGGAGCAGTGAGTTGAGAAGATTTTGTTGCATATTTGAGCAAGCCTTGTGTGAAGGCTTGGAGTAGTTTTTGAGCAGAGTATTGAGCTAGATTTAGAGTAGACCATAGTTGAGAGGAGAGGTGTCTCCTGTGGATAGAGATCCATGAACCAAAGTTGAGAGGAGAGGTGTCTCTTATGGATAGAGATCCATAAACTAGAGCTGAGAGGAGAGGTGTCTCCTATGGATAGAGGTCTATAAACTAGAGTAGTGGGGATAGAGGTCTCTTGTGGATAGAGTTCCACAAACTAGAGTAGTGGGGATATAGGTCTCCTATGGATAGAGGTCCATAAACCATAATAGTGGGGATAAAGGTCTCCTATGGATAGAGGTCCACAAACCAGAGTAGTGGGGATAGAGGTCTCCTATGGATAGAGATCCACGAACTTGAGCATAGGGGATTGAGATCTCCTTTGGGTAGAGGCCCATAAACATTGTAATAGGGAATTGGTTCCCAAGAGATTTATTGAGAAAATTTATAAGAAATATTTTCTCCATGGACGTAACCCACATTGGGTGAACCATGTTAAATCTGTGTCTCTCATGTGTGTGATGATTTGTGCATTGCCTTGATACTGCTATTGATGATATTGGTTAATACTACTTTGAAGAATTATTGCAATTGATAACATTGGATAATATTATTTTGGAAAGAAAAGCAAAATTTTATCTTATACTGTTCACCCCCCTCTCAGTATAAGCTTATATTATTTAAAATATAGATGAATCCAGGTACCACCTCTCCACCAACACCATCAATAGCACTCTATCAACCTCTACCTGGGGCATCACTACCAAGTGTAGTAGTCCCATTTCCTCTAGTGTGTCTCTCTTTGATGGTGGGAGCTATTGTAGTGCTTCCATTAGGGTACTCGGCCACCTCATGCTCTCGAGCACATCATGTTGCAATAAAAATAAGCAATAATTTATTCATTAATTTCATCAATAAAACAAAATAATAATAATAAAATTAAAACCAAGAGCAAACTATAGCACTCAATTTATTTCTTCTTTTCTCTCTCTCTCTCTCTCTATTTGTTTCTCTATGTTTCTTCTTTGAATCTATACCTTGTACGTTTAGGGCACAACTTCACAAATATGTGCCTTGTACAACATGTGGCATAAATTAAATTATTTCCATGGTGGTCGGATCCACGGGTAACCATTGAATCCGTGCTAAGGCACCCTACATGTGAATTCCTCTTGAAAACATAAAAAAATTCTAAAAATGCTTCAAAATATTAAATTATGCAAATAAAAACCTAATTTAAAGCTGGATCTTGGCTCTTACCTATGCCCATTATGCTTCTACATCGGCCTTGCCCCTTACAACTTCTTGATGTGTGGTAAGTTTCGTTCTTCCATTTTATCCAGAGCTCTTTTCCTCTCTTTTGCGTGGTGAAAATGAAATAGGTTTTCACCCCTTTTGCCTTTTATTATCTTTTTTTCTTTTTATCTCTCCTCTTTCTCCCCTTTTGGCACCATTTTCTCCATTTTTGTTTTTTTTCACTCTTTTTATCTTCTGAGTCAATCATTTTGTGTTTCCTCAAGGATTTTGTATACCTTTCGAAACTCGAGGGGGCACCTCAGCCTGAGGTGCATTAATGTTTCTAATGCCTTTTTTTACGTGTAAAATATTAAAATGTCTAGAATGACACTACATCACCCCTTTCTTCTAAATCAACCACCTCTTTTTGTGTTCACCATTTTTCATCCATAGGTGTCTACATATTTCTTTGATGCATTTATTAGCCCCTAAATACATTAAAGAGGGGGCAAAATGTAGACATAGAAAATTGAACCATCCAAATGAGTCATTTTTATTTAGAATTTCCTTAGGAGGTCTCAAAATTGCTAGGTGCAAGTTTCAACTCTTTTTTCTTTTGTTTTGCTTTGTTTTTATTAATATTGACCAAATTCGCGCCTACTAAATTACAGGGTACAAATTTGGTAAATTTGAACTTTTTCTTAAAAAAGTCTAAAATTTGGGTTGACCTTTTAAGATGTTGGATTAAACAAGGTTGAATTTTATTTAAATTCCTTTCTAGCCTTCCAACCTCTTTATAAATAAAGGAATTGGATCCCTCTTTTTTCTTAGATCATGCACACTTGAAAAGAGTGAATTATTTTGGTAATATTGATCTAAGCAAACTTTGAGCAATATTCACTTTTTTTGGTGTTCATGGTGCTTTGGTGTTCTATTTATGGTGTGCTTCTTGTGATTTACAAGTGGGAAGCCTTAAAAATAAACTTATCATCTTGAGGAGGAGAAGACTTCTGCCTTCTGCTCTTGCTTCTTCTAAAAGCTTATCAGGTTGTTTATTTGCATTTATTAGCTTTTGAATCATTTTATTTTGGGTTAGAAATGCATTTCATATCATGATTATTTATTTTAGGTCTCCTTATGCAAATCTATAGCTCGTCTGCTACAAGGTGTGGATTCAACAAAAACCAAGATCTTTTCCATCTTGTGTTTCTGTTGTTTGCTTTCTTTTGTTCATCGAATTTGCACCTAGAAATTTATAGGGTATGGATTCGAATTGGATAGGTTTAGGGGGAACTATTTATTCCCAAACCCTAGGGTTTTGGTTTGCATATATATTTTGCATTTTTTCATTTTGTCTAGCTTTTGCCATTCTATTTCAATTGTGTTTAAATCATATTAGCTTGGGGGCAACCCTTTTGTCCTCGAAACCCTAGATTTCTTGATCCATACTAGTTTTCCTTATGTTCATTTCATTTGCATCTAATTCATTGCTTCATACTATCTCATATCATTGTGTTTGTTACAAAGGTCAAGATCATTTTATTTTTGAATGATTAACTTAAAGGACCAAGGGGTCTTGAGTGTTGTACCTCCAAGATCAATCATATAATAACCTAAGTAGATCCCCAAATGTCGATCAAAATTTATAGGGTTTGTGAAGTTATTTTGTAGGGTTGAAGCTGTTTGGATATTTTAGACACAAGGTAAAAGCTAGGATCAACTATTGGGTCAGATAAGTGATCTAGATAAGTTTCTAGGCTATTTGTTATTTGCTTGTATTTAATTTCTATCCAAAACCTATATCATAAATAAAATAAAAATATATTGATTTTACTTCTAGGCATTCAAAAGAGAAAATCATTTAGTTTGTATTCAAGGGTCAAATTTGTTTGTGCATTCTTTCAAAACCTTGCTAAAAATAAAAGGATTTATTTTGTTGCAAGTTAGAGTTTATTCTTCATTGAAAGTCAAGAATCATTCTAGGGTTAGCCTCTAATTTTCTTGCATCATTGTTTGTATTGTATTATTCTTTTATTTACATAGCATAGGTTTTAGAAATCTAAGAATAGGTTGTTTGTTTAATATACACATCAAACATTCCATTCCTGGACTTAGAACGAGTACTTAAATCGTTTTTGGTGAACCCTTCAATTCCCAAGCTCCCGAGTGTAGAGAATATAACACACCCCGTAGTCACCTTGGCTCCCAATAGATCCAATCGAGAATCATATGTGGTAGGGCGGTTTTCCACCTCTACACCTACCACCCATATTAGACCTTTAATCACTACATCAATTGATTTTTTAAAACCTTTCCATAGTGAAAAACATGTAGAAGTGAGAATATAGTAAATATTAAGCTTGGATCATTGGGATTAATGTACTTACATTAATTTTTTTCCATTGTATTTGATTTTCTTTATACAATCTCTATATTAGTTTCCTCTTAAAGCTACATTTGCATTTGTAAGAACTCTTAGACTAGATCGTCCCCTAGTTTTATAATCACACACATTGCTATATTTCATCAAAGGAAAATTCCTTTTATCATGTAATCTTGGCCACAAACTAGCCACATAATATAGATTAAACGTGTTTCTACCAATTTTAGCATAATATACAAGAAAATTTAATATGTTGAAATAGCTTGTAAGACTGATTTAATTAGATACACTCTTATTGCTAGCAATAACCATCTAACCTTTCCATATTGATAGTTTATTTTAAACTTTATTTATAATCAGATTCCACAATTCTATTCTTGTTCTCCCCTCAAATAAGGACATCCCTACATATATTGTTGGTAAATTTACCTCCTCTATTTGAAGTAACCTGCATAACCCTATTGTAATTCTACCTAGAATTTTTAGAAAGAATATTTTGGATTTCGTCCTGTCAAATTTTTGCCCCAACGCTATTTTATAGACCTTTAATAAGTTATTCAAATCTTTGGCCTTATATTTTCCTACCCTCCCAAAAGGGCTACATCATGTACAAATTGTTGATGTTATTACTAGCCTAAATCTACTTGTTAATCAATCTTTGTATGCCTTCTTTAGGTTCATTCCCAATACCTCTACCATAATAATGAACATATATAGTGACAAAGGATCTCTTTGTCTAAGACCCCTCTTGGTTTTAAATGACTCTATTACTAGATCATTGACCAACATTGAATATAATATTGTATAGGCACAAGATTTAATCCATTTCACCCGTTTCTTCCCAAATATAAATTTTTCTAATATTGTAAAAAGAAAATCTAATTTAACCCTATCACAATATTTATTCATATCAATTTTTAAGACCACTGCTCTCTTTTTTCTAGAAACCGAATGCATCACTTAATAGCTATTATGATCTCATCTAGAATCTATCTTCATTTCACAAATCCTCCTTACTCTTTTGAAATAATTTTGTCTAATAATGATCTTAACAAATTTGCCATCACTTTGGATATTATCTTATATGCCATATTACATAGGCTTATATTCTTGAGTGAATTAAACAATTATGCATCCTTCTTTTAAGGCATGTATTGCTTTATCCTACACTATTACACTACCACCAATGAAGAATCCTTCACTATTTCCTATTTATACTAATAGAATTTTGTAGGGAGTCCATTTGGATCTGGGGATTTACCCATATCAAAAGATAAAATATTTGAATGAACTTCTTCTAGAGTGATAGGATCCATAAATTTGCTATTATCTTTATCTATTATAACTTAATGAGCTTCTTATAATATTTTATCATTAAGAACTACAATCTCCTTTGATCCTATGATATTCTGGTAAAAAAATCCTTACCTCCTTTTTATTTACTTTGGCCTTAAATGCAAACACCTTCTAATGATTTAATTTTACTTATTATGGATGTTTATCTCTATACTATTGTTATATGATGGAAAAACTCTATATTTTTATTTCCTTTTAACCAAACCTGTCTTGATTTTAATCTCTATATTTTCTCTTCTTTACTCAAAATATTATGATATTTACTAAGAAACTCCCTTTCCTCAATATATTAGTAATTTAAAGTGATTTTTTTTTTTTAAATAAAGGGGTAAAAATTTATTGATAAAAAGTCTAGATTACAAAGTACAGTTGAGCCCCCACCCAGGACTCAAATAAGCAACAAGACAGGCTAAATCACCAAACAAGGTCAACTCCCAAAGAAAACCAAAAAAAACAAACCACATTAAGTTCGAACATCCTTATGGATCAACTCCCATAGGTGTTGAGAATCCCTAGACGGGAGACTCTCCCAGTTATCAATACTCTGAGTATCCAATAGCTCAGAAGCCCTTTTGGCCAGGTAATCGACAACCCCATTCCATTCCCTTGGAATGTGCACAAAGGATATAAATTCGAACTCTTCACTCATTCTGAGAATCTGAATGGTCATGGAGGCCAACTGCCAATTAACATCCTCCACTCTTTTGCTGTTTAAAATATTATCCAAAATTTGAGAGTCAGACTCACAAAGAATCCTGTGCCAGCCAAGAGAAAACCCCATTTGCAAGGCCTCAAGTATCGCTAGAGGTTCCATAATATTGTTGGAGTGAACACCTTTATAAATTGAAAAGAAAAAACTGACCACGCCAGCAGAATCTCTCCCAACACCACCAATTCCAGCATGTCCAGGATTGCCCCTGGACGACCCATCGATATTAATTTTTAAAACTCCTCTAGGGGCAGTCTCCATCTACCCTCTCTCCTAACCTTCTTGCTAAGCTAAGGAATCCTACTAGGGCTAGAAGAATTCACACCAACCCCAAAAAAACCAAGGGCCTGTCGTACCTTCTCCTCCTTAGAGTCCAAATGAGGGTCCACATCACATTTACTATGGATAGTTTCTTGAACCATACACAGGATCCTTTGCTAGATCTGTTGAACAGCCAAATGACTTCCCTCAAAAATGCGTGGGTTTTGTTCGAGCCAAATTTTCCAGATGATGCAAGAAGGGCCCAAATTCCAATCCACTTGGAGGAAGGGGGCCTTGGCTGGAGGTCTGCCCAGACTACTCCAAAAATCCACTAGGGAGAGCACATGAAAACAAGGATGGTTCCAAGCACTCCACCAACAGTGCCAAATGTCTCTGGCAAGGGAGCATTGGAAAAATAAATGAGAAGAGTCATCCTCATTCTTACCACAAAGGACACATAAAGAGGGACCCTGAAATCCCCTCTTCCTCAAGTTATCCCAAGTGAGGCATTTATTATGAGCTACCAGCCAGAGAAAAAAGTTACATTTCGGCCAAGAAAATCTATTCCACACCTTTTACCACCATGTGATAGGGAGACTCCCGAACTTTTGCTTATCAAGAACTTGATAGCCATAGGCTACAGAGTAGGTTACCTTGGGATTAGGGTTCCAAGCCAAAATGTATTTATCCCTCAATGAAGAATAGTACCTCCCTGCAAGAATAAGAGCAAGCACCTCTCTATCCTCGGCCAATCCCCCTTGGGGCCATTCCTACGGATCTTTCCATTTGTACATCTCCATATTTCCAAAATATTGGATTTTTTTAAAGTCCTCCACATGAGACCAGCCTGCTTCCAAGAAACAAATGCTTAGGGAATGTAACCTAGGATATTGAGTCAAGATAGGAGGGTGGCCATCCCAAGAATCCTCCCAGAAAAGAACATCTAATCCCCGATTGCAAATCCAGAACAAACCCTGCTTAATTAGATTAGCTCCTCTTTTCAGAGTGTCACAGATAACAGAACCTTTCCCAACCAAACTGGCTCTAGGGATATCTGCCTCAGAAATACCTCTCAAGTATTTATAAGATAATATTTTAGCCCAAATATGATCTTGAGAGGTACACCATCTCCAATAAAGTTTCGCAGCCAAAGCCTGCCCAAAAAGAGTTGCCTATCGCAACCCAAGGCCTCCCTCTTGAACTGGCCTAGAAATGGAATCCCATCTAACCAAACTCCATTTATATTGATCAAGTTTACTAGACCACAAAAAATATCTTGATAGAGCATCCATGTCCTTGATGAAACGAGAAGGAGCTGTTTGCACAAAACATCTGTAAATGGGTAAAGCTTGAATAACAGATTTTAAAAGCAATACTCTACCTGTAGAGGATAGCCATCTGACAGTCCAGTGATTTACCTTCCTTCTAAACTTATCAAGTATAGACTGCCAAGAAGATCTAGGTAGAGGATGAGATGAAATCGGGATCCCAAGATAAATGAAGGGGGGAGTCCCGACCTGGAATCTTAGAATGCGCGCAATCCTGGCTTGAATAAGAGGGGGGTATTGAAGAATAAAATAAATGACTTGTCCTCATTAATCACCTATCCAGAAGCACCAAGATATATGTCAAGAGATCGTCTAATGTTTCCAGCTTCCTTGATAGTGGCAACTCCCAACAAAGCAGTATCATCAACAAATTGAAGGTGGGAAAGAGGTGGCAAACTGTTATCCCACTTCCACCCCTAAATGAGACCATGCCTAACCTGAGACTTGAATAATCTGCCCAAACATTCTACCATAAGATAAAAAAATAAGGAGATAGAGGATCTCCTTGCCTCAATCCCCTTGAGGCCTCAAACAGCTCCGTAGTCTCGTTATTAACAAGAACAGAGAATGAGGAAGAAGAAATACAGCTCATCACCCATCTAATCCATTCCTCAAAGCCAAAAGCAGCAATAAAGTTTTGAAGAAAGGACCATCTAACTCTATCATAGGCTTTTGCCATGTCCAACTTAATGAACATAGTTTTCTTCTTAGAAGTTTCCATTGAGTGAATAGCTTCTGTAGCAATAACAACCCCATCCATGATTTGTCGGCCAGCAACAAACCCACCTTGCTCCTCAGAGATGATTTTGCTCAACCATATCTTCAGCCTCTCAGCAATAATTTTTGTGATGATATTATATACAACATTACAGAGAGAAATAGGCCTAAACATATCCAAGGAATTCGCTCCCTCTTTCTTGGGAATAAGCACCACAAAGGTAGCATTTAGGGCCCTTAGCATCTGTTTGTTCTTTTGGGACTCAAGGACCACTTCCAAAAGGTCAAATTTGATTAACTCCCAAAACTCTTGATAAAACTCAATTGAGAATCCATCCGGACCCGGGGCTTTCCCCTTTTTCATCTTGAATACAACACTTTGCAGCTCCTCAAGGAAAATTGGATCCATCAAGTGCTCATTCATCTCTCTAGAAACAATCGAGGGAATACAATTTAGAATAAGTTTTTCTTCCTCATCATCTGAGAGGGCATCCTCCTTGAAGAGAGAGGAAAAATACCTCTTAGTCTCTTCTGAAATATCCTTGAAAGAAGAAAGCAGGGCACCCTGAGAATTAACAAGAGAGGTAATCAGGTTACCATTACGACGAGCCTTAACAGAGTTATAAAAGAAGGTTGTGTTCCTATCCCCTTCCTGAAGCCAATCTACTCGAGATTTTTGTTTCCAAAAAATTTCTTCCCTTAGTTCCCATTAAGCAAGGTCTTTTATAGCTTCAGATTCCTCAACAAGAAGCTCCTCTGTGAGTCCCTGATCTCTAATATTCCTTGAGGCTTCTTCCACCCTCCTAAGAGCTGCCAGATTAGCTAAGGAAAGGTTCCCAAAATTTAGTCTATTCCATATCTTCAATTTATGCTTAACAAATTGAAGCCGCTTCATAAAGGAGTACATAGCAGTGCCATGAGGAGGTTTGCCATTAGTCCACCAGCCTCGCATGAAATCATGAAGCTTAGGATCTCGCAGCCACATAAGTTAAAACTTAAATGAAGGATTCTTTTTTAGCCCTAACTCCAGAGCAGAGAGTTTGATAGGCCAATGATCAGATCCTCTACCCTCCAGAATCATAGAACTAGTGCTTCTATTATTGCCAATCCAAAAACTAGAGATCAGAAACCTATCCAGTCTCTCTAAAATGGAATATTCCCTACATCTTCTATTATGCCAAGTAAATATCCCATTATCCGACTTGATGTCAACCAAGTTCAAGGCCCGGATATGAGCATTGAAGACAAAAGAAAAAGGCTCAAGACGATCAATCCCCCCATGTTTTTCCTCCAGAAAAGTGATAGAATTGAAGTCTCCAGCCAAAATCCATGGGTATGGGGGAGCCAGACTTCTCACAAAGCCAATGTGCTCCCATAAATTCACTTTACCATTGTAATCAATAGGAGCATACATGTTTGTAAGTAGGATGGTCTCACCAGATTCATTATCATGCCCGATCATCGAAATAGACCACCTGCTGGAAATCCAGGTAAGAGGAGAGATCTTAACTAGATCCCATAAACAAGCAAGGCCACCAACATATCCACATGCACCAATACACTGACATTGCCCCTTTCTCCACAACTTGGGAGCAATATTGAACAAACTATCAATAGCTAATTTAGTCTCCTGAATAAAAACCACATCTAGAGAATGAACACAAATCAAATCACGAACAACTTTTTGTCTGGGGATGCTGTTCAACCCCCTTACATTCCATGAAAGTACAATAATTTTTGGGGGTTATAAAAATGGGAGTCCAATGTTCTCACCAAACCTGACTCTACCAAAGTCTCCCCCATTAACTTAATTTTATCCTGGTCTTTCTTCCGACCCACCTTCATATTCTTATCTGAAGCAGTTTTTTTAATTATTTTATGCTGCAATCCCAGCATCGTAGGAGTTTTACAGTCCATGGATGACTGCATCAGTGCATGGGTAGGAGAGGGCATGTCTAAATCTGTGCCATTTTCTAAGATAACTTCACTTCCAGGGCTAGGGCCAACCATATCACCTATACTTGAAACCAAAGCCCTCTGTTCTTCATTTAAACCCCCTATATCTGGTTCCCTTGGTTCCACCTCATGAAGAGACAATTGATTTGGTCCTGTTATATCTATAATAGGTAGCGATGTTTCAGGTATCTCCATGCACTGATCAAGATTCTCTAGAATTTCAAAACGGTTGAGCTGAGCATCTGGCTGGTTATCCTTAATGTCTCTTTTTGCCTTTCTTCCTTTGTTTCGAGGTTTTACCGTAACAAAGTCTTCCTTATCCTGATCCCCCTCCTTTATCGGGGCTTTTCCTTTATCCATATTTTGTACAACTCAAGAGGGCCCAAGATTTGAAGCCACAGGTAGGACAAACTTAGGGCATTTTCTTTGTAAGTGGCCATATTCATGGCAAATCCGACAACAAAATGAGAGAGCTTCATAGTCAAGTTTTTGAACCCATTTGGTTGATCCAAACTGTATTTCAATAGAATCTGGAATAGGATTGTTTAAATCAATTTCAACACAGATACGGGCAACAAATATTACCTTTTTATCCAGCGTTTGTCGTGACGGCCCAACCGGCTTCCCAAGTAGAAGGGCAATCATATGCAAGATGTCATTTCTCCAAAATTCCAATGGGAGCCATGGAAGCCGAACCCACACCGAAACCCGTGACGACCGCTCCTCTAATGGGTTGAAACCCACATGCCAGGGTTTAAGAAAGAGTCTCGCTTGGTTACAAAAATAGGGACCTCCTTCAAATGCTTTGTTACGATCCACAAGACAAGAAAAAACCACCATAAAATAGCTATTTGCACTCAGCATCACCTCCACATCACCTTCAGGGTTCCAAGTATTCCTAACCCAAGCCTCCACAAAGGGAAGAGAAATTTGAATGCCCATAAATTTACCAATAAGCGCATGTTTGGTTAAATACTCCACATCTTCCGCCATCGAGTCTGGTTGAACCACTAGAACCAGCCTGGCTTCACATCGTTCCAAACATCCATTGTTCTTTAACAAGCGATTCCTGGCATGCAATGGGAAATCCTGTTCCTTCCAATAATTTTTAAAAGAAATACCAGCCCTAGCATGCACGCTCTGTGACGGACCTGATGCCATCACTACATTTCTCCAGTTGTTCATACTTCCTCCAGAAACTGCTGCCATCCCCGCAGAGCCCACCAGATAGGTCTCAAAAAAATTCCAGCAAAGCAGCTCATTTAAAGTGATTCATTGATATTTAGTAATTTAATTATTTTATATTAACAAGGGTTATTTTCCATCATTTTTATTGTGATTTGAATTTGAGTCTTCTTGATAAAAGTTAAAAGACATACCAACTCAGATGTCCATAAAAGACATGCTTATAACTATTTTTCAAGCAATTTATTTTAACAAGGGCCATCTTCTTTATGATTTGAACTCGAGCTTTCTTAATAAAATTTCAAATACATACCAACTAGAATGTTCATAAAGGAATGATTATAACTTTTTTCAAGAAATTTATTTCAATTCCATCGAAATAAACAAAAATCAACCATAAATAAAAATGTTTTTTAATAATAAATTGTCTTAAGAGATTTTTTTATTTTTAATTATATTAAAACAAATATTATTTACAATTTGGGATGAGACTTCTTCCAACCTTATCTAGCAAGACCATCCATTCCTTCATTTTAACTTTCCAACAAACTTCCATAACTCTAAAGCCCAAGATCCTAAGAACCAACCACTTTTAGTTACAACATTGAAAGGAGATCTATATTGGAGTCATAAGTGTTAAGTGTCCTCTATGGGACCTTTGATGAAAACTTAATCCCTTAATATTTTTTTTTTTGAGTAGGGTAAGTGTTCAATAAGTAAATTTTTCAATTAGTTTATTATAAACAAATCAATTAATTAGTTAAATTCTTTTTAAAGAAGAAATTTAAGTTTGAATCTTGGTAATTGATAGATGCATAATAATTATCATACAATCAAGTTATTATAATACCATTATATAATCATTATGTAATATAAATGAAACTTATTTTAAATTCATATTAATTTAAATAAAAGTCAATAAAAGCTAATCATATATATATTATTTTGATGTCAACGGGTTTTTGGTTTAACTAGGGTTATGCATAGCGGCTATTTATAGCCAAATTGGCTAAAATTAGGATTTTCAAATTTTGGAATTGGCTAATATTTGGGACCCTTGACTAGGGCCCATTAGCCAAAACATTTTGGGTGTAAATTTTTTTGGGTCGATTTGCCCCAATTTTATAATAATTTGACCATTTTAAGTTTGAATTTCCAACATTGCCCTTAATAATAGTGAACCTTCTACATGTGTTTAGACACTATTCTCATTGATTTCGAAACTGATTCGCCAAATTTTTATAAATACATTTTAGGACTGGTCCCTTACACATAACCCTAGGTTTAACATTGGGGACAAATAGTTGATGTAGCCCTAGGTGGCACCAAATATCTCAATGTGACTAATTCAATGTAAAAGAGAAACAACAATCCTTTCAAAACCCTACTTATATATATATATATATATATTTATATATATATATAATTTTGATAACTCAATTCAAGCACAAAATAATTATTTTAAAAATTGATAATTATACATCTTGACATCTATCTTTATTTTCAACTTGAAAAAAGTCTAAACAAAAGGCAATGAAATTATGACATTATCATTTTAAAAAACAAAAGAATGTTTTGAATTCTAACTAAATTGAAGTTTTTAATATACAAACCTAAAATTCATGAATCTATGGTTGATACAAAGCCTAATAAAATACAAGGCTTTTTAGAAAAAAAAATCTATGTATAAAGGAATTTGAAATTTTAAATATGAAATTATGAAAAATATTGTTGAGTGTTAAAGGTACTTGAATCTTTTACAATATCTTTGTCTAAGGTTTTTTTAGGATGTGTTCAACCGTTGTATATAATGTTAATCCTTTTGCATTTGTCCACCTTGAGTAGATAATCTCCTTTAATATGGTCTAAAATCTTGACGACACTCCATCAATTGATGAAGTTGTTGTTGCATAGTGTCATAGCTCCAAGCAAACATTCATGGAAACTCATTCCAAAATTATACCACAAGGTAATATTTCCAACCTTGATATTGTTCTTCTTATGTAAGATTTTGAAAATACATGCAAATGGCTTGAGCAACTCACACTTATTGGGTATTCCCTAGGGTATATACCCAATGACATCCTCATACATCAGTTGATCTAGAATGCCTGGCATCCCCATGACATTAAAGTGAACCATATACAAAACCTCACTAAGGTGGTTTTCCATTTTTGATTTTTTGATCCTTAGCATGTCATGGTTGTCCTAAGTAGAGGCCTCTGTTATATTAGTAATATCATTTTGATTCTTCAACCTTGATATAGTAATTTTACTATGTCTATGGATGTCTCCTTGAAAGTGTTTGTGTGGGTAGCCTTATGAATACATGTTATAGATATCGGTTAGCAACTCATAGAATCAAATATTTTCCCCTTATGTAAGGCTATTTCAAAGCTAATTACCCTTCGATGGTTACTCCTGCACCTACACCAATGCTAGTAGATGTCAATGGATTAGAATAATGAATAATAATAGCTGAAAAAAAATAAAAATGTTGGTCTCTTAGACATTTTAGGACACTCATGCAAACATTTACCTCCCATTGCTTTAGTTGTGCCTCATCCTCCCACAATCCTTGCCTCTCCTAGTTCCACCTCTAAAACTATCATTCTAAGCTCCTCATAGCCTCATGTTGAGAACCCTAATAGCTTCCCACCATATTCCATCATCCCTCTATAATATCTCTTCCCTCTTCAGACTCAATTACTCTATGTGAGCTACCCACAGTGGTGGTTCACTACTCTTAGAGTCCTATTACATAGTGCTTAAGAGCTCCATTAAAAAAATAAGGCAATTACACTTCATACAGAAGAATCATCAACATTTAATCTCAAATATCTTTGATTCCATCATAGACTTTGAGGATTCTAAGGAAGCAAAAAGAATTTTACTCGAGCATTCTTCATGAAGTGTCTTTCATGCAATGTTCATGGTTTGACATACTCAATTAGAAAGTACTTGAGTCGCTAGAGTATTTTTGATATCACTTCAATATTTGGTGCTATTAACATTATTTGCTTGAAATAAGTCAAGGTAATAGACTTTATTTTACATAGTGCTTATCAATTTGTCTAGCGTTCAGGCCACTTTTACTCCACCTCTCATACTCTTAGAAGAGGAGGAGTAATTTTTTTTGTGTGTGATGCTTACCACTCCCATTTTATGACTTGGGGAGTGGACCTAACCTCTCATGCAATTTGGACTATTCTAGAGCTTGTAGGTAATCCCTTTGAAATTCTTAATGTTTATTCTCCCAATGATATTTTGAGAAAATACAATCTCTAGTGATGGATTACTTTATTCCTTCTCCCAGTCACTTGGATTGTCAATGGTGACTTTAATATGGTTGAATATGCACATGATAAAGTTGGGCTCCTTCCTATGTGTTGGTTTATAGGAGAATGTGAGGCTTGGTACTTTATGAAGAATAAATTAAGCCTTTTTTACCCTAATTCCTCTTTATTTACCTCATCTATTTATGCTTTATTCTCATGGTCTAACTAGTAGTAGGGAGAAAATTGAGTATTGAAATACGTTGATAAAGCTATGGGATTTTTATCAAAGATTATTTTCCTTTTATCACTTGTCTAAATTGACTCCCATTGTGTAATCTCTCCTTAATATCATCCTCTCTGATCATTCCTCAATATCTTTCTCCATATAAATCTCCACTTCCCCTCCATTCCAATAACCTTCCAATTCTTTCTAAATACCTCCTTCCTTTGCCATCCTATAATATTTTTATATATTAGGAAGATATGAAATTTGGTTCCTCATCCTTATCATAGCACTTCCTGGACTTATTGGAGGCTAGACACCATCCATAAAAAAAACCTCATTTTTTTAGTTCTTTTGGCAAATATGTTGTCAATTTCAAGCATTGGTCCAATGTTTCTTTCAAATAGAAAATGACTAAAGATTCTTGATAGGTCGAGTCTTACCCTTTTAATAATGATCTCTAATAACATGTGGTACAAGTTTATTATCAACTTATTTTTGGTAAGGTCTTGGATGCATACACACATCCAGTTGAATGAATGGGTGAAAGGAAGTACTACCCAGTTCAATCTCCAGAGAAGGTTGGTTCCTTTCTTGATTTGTGCAAAAGGGGGGATAAGAACAGAGTGCTTAAAGAGAGGGAAATATAGTTGTTGCTAGAACTTTTGCAGGGTACATATTAGACAACATCAAAGAGGTAAACAAACTTAAGAACAAAGTATTCATAGAAACATCAAAATAGGGGCAACCAGTTCTTTATTTTAAACTTTGAATCATTTCTTAACGTATAGCGATTATCAATTCCAGCATCTAATGAAATTAGAAAGTAGAAATCCAGAGAGAGAATTAATGCAATACACATTCCATGAAACTTCAAATAGAAATATCAATCCATACATACATTAACAACGTTATTGAACCAGAATCCAGAGTGATGAGCTTGTATTTATTATTGTGTAAAACATGTATACATCATCTTTGTAAATGCCTAAGAGCTGACCCTTTCAAGGGTGCGCTCATCCTATATATACAATTTCTTAATACAAAATATCAAAATCTATTACAACAGCAAGCCAGCTAGCCACTTCTGGTAAGAGGCTTAGTGAAACCTCTAACAACATTCAATTGAGATTTGATCCTGTAGTTATCTCAGCTTGTGTTGATCTTCTTTGAGATGTAATCACCCAACTGCATCCCACTCTTCTATTAGAGTTGTTGAACCTTGAAAATAGGATTGGTCATGAAATCATGACCATTCTTCTCTCTTGGCTTCTCTTGGGCTATTTTGTCATGAAATCATGACCATCTTCATCACTTGTGGTCCTCTCTCACCATTTGGTCATGAAATCTCAACCATCTTCGTCACTTGGCCCCTCCTGGACCATTTGGTCATGAAATATCGACCATCTTGATCACTTGGCCCCTCTTGGGCCATTTGGTCATGAAATCTCGACCATCTTCATCACTTGGTCTCTCCTGGGCTATTTGGTCATGAAATCTCGTCCATCTTGGTCACTTGGCCCCTCTTGGGTAATTTGGTCATGAAATCTCGACCATCTTCATCACTTGGCCCCTCCTGGACCATTTGGTCATGAAATCTCAACCATCTTCATCACTTGGCCCCTCTTGGACCATTTGGTCATGAAATCTCATCCATCTTCATCACTTGGCCCTTCCTGGGCCATTTGGTCATGAAATCTCATCCATCTTCATCACTTGGCCCCTCTCGGGCAATTTGGTCATGAAATCGTGACCACTCTCCTTTCTTGGACCTTTCTTAGTTGTTTGGTCATGAAATCGTGACCAAATCCTATACTTCAAAATTTTGATGGTCGGGACCCTTTTATTCTTTCTCTTCGGTGTAGTCAATTTTGACTAACATTATTGGTACCTCCTAGGGAATTTTGCTTGTAGAATGTCAGAATCCAATATTCATCCATTGGGTATCGGAGTAAAAAAATAATAAAAAAAGAGAGAAAGAAGGATATGGAGAGGGAACAAAATTTTGATGTAAAATTGAGTTTCACTTAGGGGCCTTCTCCTGGCCATCAGGGTTCTGCACTTCTCTTTCTATTTGGCTACTCATAGTTACCCCTGATTGTTCTCCTATTTTAGATTGCTTCACCTATTTTCTCCTTTCAATATTCTTGACCACTTCATTGTAGGTGTTGCAAACCTGATTCCAAGCTTCATTATCAGGATCTAAGTCTCTAAAAATGTCTGGTGCAGATATTCCAATTCTTCTATCTTATCATAAGACAAAAATTTCAACCTCAAAAATAGCTCGTTTAGACAAGAATTAGCCTGTGTGAGGTCTTGAGCCATTTTAAAAAATTGGTCCTCCTGGATGGGTTCTTCCCAACTATCAATCTCTGACTCATCTTCCATGAAAGCTTTCCAGGAGGCCTGAAGTATGTCTTCACTTAGAATATTGTTATCTTCATCCTAGAAGGTGGGTATCCCATAATTTCCTACTAGAGTTATATGTTTCAGTATACCTTTTGCTTCTTCTTTGAGCTCTGTGATCAATTTGGCACTCTGAGCTACTAGTTGGTGCCTTCTAAAGAAGCTTCAGGCTGCTATCTTGGCTTGAGACTAGGCTTCATCATGGGCTGCGCTTGAGACTTTCTCTTGTGTGCTTTCAGCCAACACCTTTATCTTTGTGGTAGTGGTTAATCTTGACTACAAAAAGGAAATAGATGTAGCAAATTCATCTTCTACGTGGCTCAAAGCTTCCTTTACTTTAGCTAGGTAGATCAATGTAGGCCTTGCTCTTTGGCCCATTTTCAAAATACTTTGAAACATCTCTTTTCGAACTACCTTGGCCTTGTCCTTGGATAGGCCTACAGTTTTCCCCTGTTGATCCTAGAGTTGTTGCTGAAGATATTCTACCTGCTTATTTAGAGCCTTAATTTGTTTGATAACTTTCTCAACTTCTTCTTTGTATTTAGCTACTTCAATGAACTTTTCCTCCCATTTCTTAACCTCTAGTTTTAGAGCCTTCTCAATAGTTCTTTGCTCTTGAAGAGTTGACTCTAATTCCTTGTGGGCTTCTTCGGCTCTTATATACTTTTCTTTATAATACTCTGCATTCAACAAAATTATCCCCATGTGGGCTTGTGCCTTCCCCCATTCATCTACCATTGGAATTTGGGTGATGTCTTCTATGACCACCTCAGCCTGATAATCATCAACAATCATTTATGTCTGAGGCTTGCTGACCAATGGTGTCAATTTTACCTTTGATCACTGCATAGTGGTGGGGTCCAAAGCTATCATTTCTTGGGTCCGGGCCAAGCTCTTAGAAGCTTGGGTGGTACGAGACTTCCACCAATCCGAGGCACTTTTATTGACTTTTTTCAACTTGTTAAGCATTGACACAGTAGGGTGACTTTCAGTAGAAGCTGAAGTAGATTGCAACTATGGAAAATTGATAGTGGGTAGAAAAGGAAGGGTGACCATTGTAGGATCCATATTTGGTGGGGCTGAGATAGGGAGTGCAGAGATGGCCGAAGAGGTTATAGGATCGGATGGCGCTTGGGATACAGGAGGAGGTGATGGAGGTGGCGGTAATGATGAAGGTGGGGGCTGCTGATTTAAATGAGATGTTCCCTCATATTTAGGAATAGAATGGGAGGGAGATTTTCCTTGGGACTTGGAAGCAGAAGAAGAAGAAGTAGAGATATGAATCATACCTTGGCTTGCAGACGAATTCTTTTGACCTTCGCTTCTAGTGGGAGATGCCTCTTCAGTAGGCTTTGGTCCTTCGATGGGCGTTGATCCTTCGGTTGGTTTGTCGGTTTTAGGGGGACCACCTCCTAGCTGTGGAGAGTGTTGCTCTTCATATTTCCCCGCATCGTCTACTTTAGTATTATCATCAATCCCTCCTTGCTTTCTTTTCTTTTGGCCCTCAACCATTTTAGCTTCTCTTTTTCTTTTTTGCATGATGAAGGGCACATTGTCAAAGAGGGAGTCTTCGTTAGAGGTTTGAGGGAAAAAATGTGTGATTTCCTTTTCAAGAGGAACCCCTACTGCTTAGTGATGATTTTCTTGCCCTTACTATTATGTGTTGTTCTTTTCTTTTGGACTACTTTTTACTTCCCTGGGCTCAAATTTCCCTTTTCTGTGCTCACCTTAGCCTTCTCTTGGATACCCTTTGCATGTACCTAGATCAATTTCCCTTTTTCCTGGGCTATCTTCCCCTACTCTAGGATATCGAGGAAGCTAGGAGAAATCTTGTCTAAAAGGATATCTGACCACATGGCGTGATATTGATCATAACGAAGCTCAAATTCCTAGTCATTCTTTATTCTCCATTTTGAAGTGTGCATTTTAACGTGAACTCTCATCATCCACCAGGCTTGAATTTTTACCTCCATCCAACTTGTTCCTTTTGCATATTTTTTAGGAGTTTATCTGTCAATGATCGAGGTTATTTTTAGGCTCGTAATCCTCAAGGTGGTCATAGAAATCATGCCATGGGGGTAAAGGTTGCATCTGATCAACATGCCATTCCAATGGCTCATCCTCCCCATTGTTCTTGTATGTCTCAATGACCACTCGGTTGGACGAGTGTCATCTCTTGTAATTCACTTTGTTCAAAGAAGCATACCACTTGGAAAATACATCGATGGGGTCATACTTCCATCATTGGGGTAGCCTTACCAATTTTAGGTCCAATAGAACCTGAGCAATCTGCTCATGTTATCCCTTCTTGGACATTGCTATGCCTTCATAGTGGAAAGGTAGTGGGCATGTTCCAGCTCTACCTATTCCTGTTCCATGCTTTAAGTTTATGTATTCAGTTTGCCTGACATATTCTAGGGCAAATAGGTGGTCGATGACGTAATGTGGGAGCAAGAAGGGTTTCTCTGAGAACCCATAGAGTCTGATGACTACTCCTTGGGTGAGAATCCACCAATCACCTTCTTCCATGTACTTATTCTACAACTTCTTCTGTAGCTTTGGGGATAGTTGATCCATTCTTCCATAGATAAGTCGTAGAGCTGGCCCCAAAAACTTCCTATTGAAATCATAGTAGGACTCGGTCTTTGAAAGCATCGTTGTCCACTCATATACTGGAAACTTGTTCCCCTCATCATCTTTGTCCACTATTGATATAGAAGGGAGGTTCTTGGCTATAAAAAATAAGAAAACCCATACTAGGTACGATGAATACCAGAAAGACATTTGAGTACCCTTCTACAATTTGATCAACCCTTCATGAATTTGTTGAGAGAGGTATGAAGGTCAATCAAATAAAATTGGCATCGTATTGGTGTCCATTAAGGAGGTATCATAAAATTTAGGGTTGGAGATGCATTGAGCTACTGCAATCTACCACCCATATACCTGTGAATCAGTATTTAGCCCCACCACCATTGCCATCATGGAAAACAACTCCTTGTATTTGAAATTGGATAGGGGAATAGGAGCTTGCGGTAACATTCCCCCAATGGGTGGGTCTATTAACTTTGATTGTAGGAAATTTTTGATGTTATTTGTGGGAGCGAAGAATTTGGCCTGCTCAACTGGGTTGAATGGTCTTGGTTTCACAATTGGCCTTCTAAGGTAGGAGAAGGCCACTGAGAAGGCACCAAAATCTAAATTAGTGATCACTTCACCTTAGGAATTTATGATACTCCATTGCTTGGGATCATAGAACTCAGCTATAGCTCTAACGAGTTTAGGGTAGGGATGGACGGGAGTGCAGGCATACCACGACATCATGGAGTGAAAAGGGTAAGTTACTGGAGAATATGGAGACATACCTTTGGAAAATTTTACCATTACACTCTTTCGAATTTCCTCTAGGTTTTTCCAAGTGAAAATTGGGTTTAAAATCTTTGCATCTTTTTTTGTAAACCATACTTCCTTTTCTTCTTTTTGGGGAGCTACTATAGTGGCTGAGGATGAGGTAGCCATGGTGATGCTTGACAATGATGCTTTCACTGGTGGAAACTGCTTTGGAGTGCTCTATGCAATGCTTGAGGTCTGAAAGTCATCGAGGGTATGGTTGCAGAGAACACTTATTTCTTTCTGGGAAGCAAAGTGCAAAAATGGAAGCTCCTTATGATGTAAATAGGGTTGTACACATGAATTAGGGTATTTTTTCATTAATTACAATAGGTTTCACCTACCCTGGAGTAATTTTAAACTTTGCATTAACTTTGTTTCATGTGCCATCATTGTGAAACCAATCATTCGGGTTTATTTCCCTCTTAGCCAATAAATTTGTATCACCTTTCTGTTGAGCCAATAAATTTGCATCACCTTTTTGTTGAGCCAATAAATTTATAAATTTATTTTGAGCCAATAAAATTGCATAGATGCATTTTGGCAGGGGAATATTTGAATTTTTTTTTAAGTTTTCCTACCAATTGTTGAAACAACCCTTGCTAGCTTTCGGTTCGTGAAAACAAGGTCGATCGTGAAATCATGACATTTTTTCAACTTCTAGCCCTTGTTGGCTTTTGGCCCACAAAAACAAGGTCAATCATGAAATCATGATATTTTTTCAACTCCCAATCCTTACTAGCTTTCAACCCGTGAAAACAAGGTCAGTCATGAAATCGTGACACTCTTTTAACTTCCATTCCTTGTTGGATTTCGACTCGTAAAAACAAGGTCGATCGTGAAATCATGACATTTTTTCAACTTCCATATACACCTAAAATACATAAAGCACATAAGATACAAGGGAGGGGAAGAGAATTCCCAAACTCACTTATAAAAAAGCTTCAGGTGGAAGCCATTGATAGGGATAGGTTGGGTCTGTCCCTGTTCGTATTTCAGTTGGAAGGAGTTATGTTGCTTTTCGACAATGATTTTGAAGGGTCCCTCCCAGAAGGTGTCAAACTTCTGATGCTTTCCAGGTTTGGCCTTATTCTCATTCCACCTTAGTACCGAATCACCAATTTTGAAATTCCTGAGGGTTGCTTTCTTATCAAACCAACATTTAGTCTTCCCCATATGTTCTTGATAGTGATTTTAGGCTTGTTCCTTTTGGTCTTCTAGTTGCAGAAGTTGTATCAACCTATTTTCCATGGGTTTTGCTTCTTCAGTACCAGTTTGATTGAGAAGTTTCAAAGCCAATATTTCTATATGCACAGGGAGAATTGCTTCTTTTTCGTAGACCAATGAGTAAGGAGATGTGTTAATGGACTTCTTTATCATAATTCTATCAGCCCACAATGCCTGATTTATCAATAAATGCCAACTCCTTTTGTTGTCCTTTAGGGTTCGCTTCAAGATCCTGAGCAGGTTCTTATTTGTAGATTCTACCAAACCATTTCCTTGTGGATAGTAATTCGAAGAAGTTTTCAAATATATCCCATATTTGCTAGAAAAATTGATCATCTTGGCACCCACAAAGGATGAACCATTTTCAGTCACCAGTGCATCAGGTATGCCGAATTGGGTTATCAAACTTTCAATGAAGTTGATCACAACCTCTTGATCTGCTTTCTTGGTGGGCACTACTTCAGACCATCTGGTGAAGTAGTCAGTAGTGGTCAGGATGTATTTGTGTTCGACTGATGAGTTGGGTTCTATGATCCCAATGAAGTCCAAACCCCATTGCTGGAAAGGTTCCTCCACCTGGATAGGTCTTAAAGGCAGAGAGGCATTCCTATTTCTCCCAACATATCTTTGGCATTCCTCATAATTTTGAGTTATCTTGAATGTGTCTAAGAAGATGGAAGGCCAGTAGTAGCCAGTCTTGATGATTTTTAAGGTCGTAGTTCTTCCTAAATAATGCCCTCCTGATAAGCCCCCATGGAACTCTTCTAGAATCTTCTATTTTTGGTCATCTTTGATGCATTTTAGTAATACACCATCCAAATTCTTCCTGTAGATTCCCTCTAGAAACAAGGTATATTTCAAGGCCTGGATCCTATACCTTCTTCTTTGGGAAGCATTCAGACCTGTTGGGCACCTTCTAGTTTGGAAATACCTTACTAGTTCATCAGCCCAATCCATATTTTCCAGGAGTTGATCATCTTCTAAAATTGCTTCTTGCGCTTGGCAAGCTACATATTCCGTTTGGGCTTGCTTTGCAAGTTCAAGGCACAAAGCTCTTCCTCTTACCAACTTGGTTGGATGTATTTTGACGTCATACTCCTATATCTTTGACACCCAACCAACTCTTTTTCATTGAGCTCCCCTTGTATGATGAAGTTCCTGACATCAGGATGAACCACATACATAGTGGTTCTGCTCTGTGAAAGGAAATGCCTGAACTTTTTTAAAGACTTCATTATGGTGTATACCTACTTTTCAATGAAGTTGTACTTTTCTTCATGCTCTTGCATTGTTTGGCTCAGGAAGGTGATAGGCCTTTCTTCATCATCTTTCCCCTTCTGGGTCAGGACCGCTGCATAGCTTTCCTATTCACCTACAACATAGAGAATGAACTCCCTGGAATAGTCTAGGTTGGTTAGGATGGGTGCTTGAGCAATTTTCTCCTTTATCACTCGGAAAGCCTTCTTTCTTGGATCTATCCACTTGAATTTGGCATCCTTTTTTAACAATTTTATCATAGGTTTCACGATTTGCACAAAGTCTGCTATAAACTTGCGTACGAAGTTGACCTACCCAAAGAAGGATTGAAGACCTTTCTTGTTCAGGGGTAAAGGGAGTGCTAGCAGTGCTTTCACTCTATCTAGGTCTATAGCCAGGCCCTTTTTTAAAACTACATGCCCCAGTAGGATTCCTTCTTGCACAACAAAGATGGACTTTTTTGGGTTCAAAGAAATGCCAAATTCCTTGCATTTCTTGAAGACTTTCCTAAGATGTTCCATGTGGTCTTCCTTGTGGTGAGAAAATACCGTCATGTCATCCAGGTAGATGACTATGATCTTATTCACCAGCTCCCCAAATGCTACGTCCATTACCCTCTGAAAAGTTGCTCCTGCGTTCGATAGGTTGAAAGGCATCCTTTGGTATGCAAATGTTCCCCATTTTGTGGTGAATGTCATTTTATACTGGTCGTCATCTCTGACCCATACTTGGTTGTAGCCAGAGAAACTATCTAACAATGAGAACCTCTCTACCCCTACAATAGTGTGCAAAATTTGGTTGATTTGTGGAAGGGGGTAATGGTCCTTTAGCGAAGCCTTGTTCAAGTTTTTGAAGTCAACACACAGTCGGATGTCACCATTCTTCTTCCTGACTGGCACTAGATTTGCTACCCAGGTAGAATGCTTGATGGGGTAGATGATCTTGGATTCGAGGAGTTTGATCAACTCTTGTTTCATTAGAGCTTCAATTTTTGGGTTAACCGGTCTTTGCTTTTGCCTGAAGGGCTTGGCATCTTTCCCGAGCTCAATTGTGTGTTGCATTGTTTCTTTTCTGTAAAATTTGAGGTCATTGTACACCCAGGCTATTATGTTTAGGAACTCTTTGCATAGTTCATGGATCTGATTGATCTCCTTTTTAGTGTAATTGATCCCAACTTTGATCATCTTGCCTGGTTCTAGCTCAACCTCTTTATACCTACACTTGTCAACTTTCATTTTGTGGTCGATGGACCTATCATTACTATCAAACAAACTTTCTAAAGTAATCAAACCTTTCAGGATGTGGTTGTTCTTCAGTTGAATCATACCTTCATCTTCCTCGTCATCTAATATTTTTTTGCTTGAGCAGTTCATTTCATAGATTAAAAAATCTAAGATCTACTCATCATTTTCAAATACCTACCAAAAGGTATCTTTATCTGGTACTGAAGGCCTGTATATCAGTCTGACTATTTTATATTTTTGGATGATGTTGCTTATAGGATAAAAGTTTACACCTATAGATGCTAATAAGTTGGCATGAGTATTATGTTCCCTAGGAATCACTTTGATATTTAGGGCTTGGAACACTTCTAGTAGATCCCATACTTTGTTCCTATAAGCCTTAAGGTAGTGTTGCTTGCTTACACATTTCTCTATAACTTGGTTTACTATCAATTCTGAATCTCCATAAATTTGGAGTTGTTTGATTCCCAACTTCTCAGCTTTCTTAAGGCCTAGACAAAGCGCCTCATATTCGGATGCACATTGTTGGTACAACTCTAGGTTAATCGATAAGAAAAAACCTTCTCTTCCCCTATTGGAGAGATCAAGACTATACCTGCTCCAGCTCCATTCTTGCATCTGGCACCATCGAAGAAAAGTTTCCACAGTTGGTTGGTAGGTGGATCTACCTCATAGAGAGGAATGGGGTTACTTTTCTCGGGTTTCATGATTGAATAACTCCCAAGTCCTATCTCAATCATAGCATTGAAGTCTTGGAGAGAGAATTGATCTTCTTCTTGTAGTACATTCAGAGCTTCTTCCATTAAGTTTAAATCTTCTAACTCCTCAGTCATTATGCTCACTGTATTGGCCTGCTTCTCTACCTCTTCAATTTTTTTGATATGGAAGGTAGATGGCTTTTCATTGAATATTTTTACTCTTTTGCCCTTGAATGGGATTTCCAAGTGTGAGTAATCCATAGATAGATATCCTCCTATTTTGGTAGTGAATTCCTTGGAGAGGCACATACCAAAATAAGGTTCTAAATCTACTACCACTACCTCTTGTATAATTGTGAGTTGAGGCAATCTATGCAGAACTATTGGAATATCTTTAATTACCCCTACGGTCTTGATAGGGGTTCCATCTAGTTGTAAAATTCTAGGGCTGCTCCTAGTGTATTCCATCCCCATGATGTCACACACAACTTTGGGTATTACAGTGGTCATGGCTCTTGAGTCTATCATACAGTTATGTACCACCCACCCTTCCATATGAAGAGATAAATAGAAGGGAGGAGGTCTATTTTTTCCTATAGCAGACATCAAACTGGCTTGTGCAGAATTCAACTGAGTGGGAGTTTTATTCTTGCTCTTCATAGACCTCAAGGATTCCTGTAATAAGTTGATTTATCTCAAAAATTGCAAGGCATCATACATAGTTGCTTTAGAAGGAGTCTTTTTCATTTCTTCTACTATGTTGAAGGGGAGGGGATCGACACTTTTCTCTTTTTCTTTTGTAATAGTATCATACTTATTCCTATACCCCTGAGTGGCATCTATCCTTTGATGCTTGGTCAATGAGGGATATCTCAACTTATCTCTTGCCTATTCTTGTGTCTCAACTTCCTTTTGCAAGGGGGCTTCTTTGCGTACCTCTACTTCTTTTTGACTTGAGATTTGGGTAACCTTCTCATAGGGGGCCCTTCTCTCAACTTGGTTTCTCATGGGTGAAGGCACCTTCAAGGGATTAAGCTCCTGGGGATCTACCTACAAAGGTTTCTTCCTTGATCTGGTCAGAACAACTACTTGTTCCATCAAAGGCATCATGAGATTATGATTTTCCTCTCTGATCATGTTTACTTGCCCTTTAAGAGTTTTTTCTACTCTTTCAACAGTTATCTTCTGGACGTAGTGTTGATGGATCATGCATGAGTTTTCACCATGTGGATCATTACATGTAGAACACCATAAGTCTGATTCTATTGCAGATTTGGCAGGTTCAAAATCTTCATTAGCGTAAACCACATTTGATCTTTCTTGATTCCTACTGCTTGTGGAAGCTTGGTCTCTTGTTACTTGTGGAAATATCCTTGGTTGGAAACTCCTCTCTGCTTCTCTTCTTTCCATTGAGGTCATCTTATTAGTCAGAGTTTTCATTGTTGATTGTAGATCTTGTAAAGTTGCAAGTTGGGGATCAGGAGTTGGTGAAACTGCTACCATAGGAAGTGTGGGAATGATAGGTAACATTGGAGGAGCAAGGGGCACTTGTATCGTTGGGATAGTAGGCTGCCCGATCCATTTGGGGAGATCTTTATTAGAAGTAGAAGCAGGACTTGGGAAAGTAGTATTGGATGCTTGTGATAGATCCGAGAAGATAGGCATTATCATCTTTGAAGGGAATCTCCCAATAGCAATGAGATCTTTCTCAACCTTTTGAGCTTCTTGGAAGATTTTTGGGAAGGTGAACACTTGAGACTTCCTGATTACCATGCTTATATCTAAATTGAAAGCTCTTAGGTAATAATACATTGCTTGCTCATGTGTTGGTCTCAATCCATCAGGCACTCTCTTCCAAGTATGACTAAATTAGATATTAAAATCAACTATTTCCTCTTGAGGATGCTTCTAAATAATGGTGAACTGATTGAGCAGAGAAAAGGGATCAACCTATTCATTGAACTCTTTGACCAATTTATCGACAAGTTGAGCCCATGTGGCTATGGTCTGATTAGGAAGGGCTCTATACCAATAGAGCATTTTCCCTTTTAAGGAAATGACTAACAACCTTATCATCACATCTTCCTCTATGATGTTGTGTATTGGTGCCAATGCGGCCACATCTTGGCAATGTTCATAAGTTATTTTTCCCATGCCATCATACTGGGGTAGCACTTTCAAAGCCATTGTAGGGATCTGATGTTGGGCTATGAGATTTAGGGGACTTGAATGGTTCCATGTAGGGTAGGGTAGATTTGGTTGATTAACAACCATTATAGTATCGATTGATATCATAGCAGTATGAACAGATGTGTTTAATGATCCACTAGTAGCAGTACTAGGGAGAACTATGGGGGAAGGATTTGTAGATCCTGTAGTGATGGTAGAAGAAGAGGTTGATCGAGCAATGAGTACATGATTAGCTCTGAGGCTACCAAGGTGTAACTCAAAGAACTCGATGGGTTCTTCAGAATTTTTAGCTTTAGATCTGGTTTTCATATATCTCTATATTCTACCAAAAGATAGATAAGGTTTTTTTGGGGTTTTATTTCTTGAATGGAGTCACCAGGTGATTCATAAAAAATGGACAAGACAAAGATAACCACCAAAACTTTGGTCTGTATATATAGTGGGATTGGGTCCCACTGGGCATGCCAAAAATTATTGGTACAAAATCTACCTCTGGATGTGTGTGTGCACCCAAGACCTTGCCAACATTGAATGAATGGGTGAAAGGAAGTACTACCCAGTTCAATCTCTAGAGAAGGTTGGTTCCTTTCTTGATTTGTGCAAAAGGGGGGATAAGAACAAAGTGCTTAAAGAGAGGGAAATATAGTTGTTGCTAGAAATTTTATGGGGTACATATTAGACAACATCAAAGAGGTAAACAAACTTAAGAATAGAGCATTCATAGAAACATCAAAACAGGGGCAACCAGTTCTTTATTTTAAACTTTGAATCATTCCTTAACGTATAGAGATTATCAATTCTAGCATTTAATAAAATTAGAAAGCAGAAATCCAGAGAGATAATTAATGCAATACACATTCCATGAAACTTCAAATAGAAATATCAATCCATACATACATTAACAACATTGTTGAACCAAAAGCTAGAGTGATGAGCTTGTATTTATTGTTGTGTAAAACATGTATACATCATCTTTGTAAACGCCTAAGAGTCGATCCTATATATATACAATTTTCTAATAAAAAATATCAAAATCTGTTACAACAGCAAGCCAACTGGCCACTTATGGTAAGAGGCTTAGTGAAACCTCTAACAACATTCAGTTGAGATTTGATCCTACAGTTATCTCAACTCATGTTGATCTTCTTCGAGATGTAATCACCCAACTGCACCCCACTCTTCTGTTGGAGTCGTTGAACCTTGAAAATAGGACTGGTCATGAAATCGTGACCATTCTTCTCTCTTGGCTTCTCTTGGGCTATTTTGTCATGAAATCATGACCACCTTCATTTTTGTGGTCTTCTCTCACCATTTGGTCGTGAAATCTCATCCATATTTATCACTTGGCCCCTCTTGGGCCATTTGGTCATGAAATCTTGACCATCTTCATCACTTGGCCCTCTTGGGCCATTTGGTCGTGAAATCTTGACCATCTTCATCACTTGGCCCCTCCTGGGCCATTTGGTCATGAAATCTCGACCATCTTGGTCACTTGGCCCCTCCTAGGCCATTTGGTCATGAAATCTTGACCATCTTCATCACTTGGCCCCTCCTGGGCCATTTGGTCATGAAATCTCGACCATCTTCATCACTTGGCCCCTCCTAGACCATTTGGTCATGAAATCTCATCCATCTTCGTCACTTGGCCCCTCCTGGGCCATTTGGTCATGAAATCTCATCCATCTTGGTCACTTGGCCCTCTCAGGCAATTTGGTCGTGAAATCATGACCGATCTCCTTTCTTGGACCTTGCTTAGTTGTTTGGTCATGAAATCATGACCAACTCCTATACTTCAAAATTTTGATGGTCGAGACCCTTTTATTCTTTCTCTTCGATGTAGTCAATTTTGACTAAAACTTATGCTATCTCAATATTATGATGCTAGGGGAGCTTAGATCAAGACCAAAATGCATTGGCACAAAATTAGAGACAAGGTATCTAAGAATTTTTATATTGTCTAAGGCCCTGTTATCCCAACGCTTGCATCAAGGTCATTCAAGAGGCTAGGGTTTGAATTACCACCTCGCTAAAGGTTACTTGAGCCTGTGTCGAATACTACCAAAAATTATTTACCTCATAATATATTTCAAACCAAAGAGAGCAAGCTCTCTAGGATTGTCTTGTTGTGATCCTCAACAAAATCTCTAATTCTCAAAGAGTTGCTAATGACTGGTCAATCTTGCTCAAATATCTATACACGACCCTCTCTTATATGGTCAATGATAAATATCCTAGGCTAGACAGCTTTCCATATGAATTTTACAAAGTTCTTTAGGACCTTCTACACCTTGATCTACTTTAAGTTTATCTAGAAGCTTCAAAAAATGGATCTCTTGGACCAAAATTTAACAAGGGTAAAATCAAATTTATCCCAAATGTTGGATATCCTAAGTTGATCACCAATTTATGTCTGATAATCCTTCTCAATGTGTCATAAAATATTATTTCCAAAGCCTTAACCTTACATCTATACCATTTTATTCTTGTCATCATTAGACCATAGCAAATAGGTTTCATCAGAAAGGGATATATATTAGATAATATCTTGGTTTCTTGGGAGGGAATGGTTAATACTATGGAAAATGTGTTGTTTGCATTGACAAGCAAAAGGGTTACAAGATCAGTCCTTTTGCTTTACAAGGTTGCCTCATAGGCAACAAAATGGGTCTCCCAAGAAGAGAGCCCTCTTTTAGTGAACTATTTAACAACACCCAATGTCTTCCGTAGGATCCTTAAAATATGTGGACTTATTGTGTGTCAGCCACTATTAGTTATAGAAGGTCCTCTCAACCTGGACGACCCTATAAAAATGGTTAATAATATTTGGGGGGTTGTCTCAATCAATCCCCTTGTGATAAAAGACCAAATAAGACTAGCTTATTGGATGATGAAACTGACTGAAAGTAACATAAAATACTAAAAGAGTGTTACTTACCTAGCTTGATGGTCTACTGCAGGGTTTTGGACTAAAATATGCCCTTGAAGGGGATCATACCCTTGGGTATGAACCTTTTGATTGTACTTATCTATATGATTGACTCTATGTTAGCGAGACAAAATAAAGTTGTGTTGTAGAGGTTCGTATGGTGTTTTTAAAGCTCCTTCTTACATTAGGTGATCATTTGTACCTGCAATTTGGGAGAGCTTAAAATACAAGTGATTTCTATAGAGTTTGGGTATGTGGACGTCTTATTCTTAGAAATGGTGGAAATGGTCTTCTACTTATAAAATTAGCCAAGGCTAAGGGGTTGAGGTGTGTTACGATGTGTTCACTGAGGTGGCATGGAGTGTCATACCTCATAAATGGTTTTGGGTAAGAGAATTCCTCAGACATCCACATGCAATAAATAGGCATGGGTGGGGTATTAAAGTCTTCTCCTCATTATAGCATGATGAAGAATGACTCATCCCAATTTTCAATGCCTTGAATACCTTAATGCAAAAGGTCTTCAAATGTCATTTATGACATTGAATGCACATGGGGATGTGGAGGGGAGCAAGAGTTAAGGTCTGACCATAGTTAGGTTAACCATGGGTTTAGGGTTGACCAAGGTGAGGTGGAGGCTAGGCTAGTCAAAAGGGTAGACTAGGTGAGGTGGCCATGGGTTAGGTTGACCATGGGTTTAAGTTTGACTATGATGTGGAGTTTGACCAAGGTTAAGAGTTAACCATGGTTAGGCTAGGGTGAGCTAGGCTTAGGTGGAAGGTAGACTAGTCAAAGGGTAGACTAGGATGAGGTGTCCCTAAGTTAGGCTAAAGGGGCCATCATATGGTGACTAGAGGCTAAGCATAGAAAATGGCTTAAGTGGCCAAGGGGGCTTAGGTGGGATGAATAGTGATTTTTGGGAAATTTTACAAATTTTGTGGGTTTTGCAATTTAATCGACCGTTAGCACTACATAAGGATAAACGTGACATTTTTGGTATCTACAAATGGAATATGCCAAAAAATCCAACCAACTAGCTATTTTTCCCAAAATTGTCTTCAAGAAAGCCTATGATTGCATTGAGTGGGACTTCATTCTTGCATGCTCAAAGCCCTAGGTTTTGGCAATGGTTTCATCTCTATGGTCAAGATGCTCTTTGTAGATGCCTCTATTGTCCTCACTATCAACAAAACTCAATCAGAGGCTATTGGTCTTTTTCACTCAATAAAACAAGGTTGCCCTCTTGCCCCCTCTCTTTATGTCATTGTAGCTAAAGTTTTAGTTTTCTCCTGCTTCATCACGCAAATTTGGGTTCCATTAAGGATCTTTCCATTTCTAATAGTCAATCCTAAGTGATCAATGGATACTTTATGGATGACTCTTTCCTCACATTAGTTGAGGATGAAAATTACTTCACTTAAGCTATTCATGACTTAGATCATTTTTGTCTTACCTTTGGCTCCAACATCTAGTGGCCGAAGACTCTTTGCTTTCGAGTCTACATCTCTCCTCCTAGTTTAGTTGACTTAGTTTTAGTGGATAGGGATATAGAATGGGGAAGTGTTATCCCCTTTAAAACTCTAAAAAAATGTTATATAAAAAATTGAAGCCAAGCTTGCCTACTAGACCATTAAAAACTTTCCCTTACCGAATTGAATTATGAATGACCATCACCATACTTATCCATTACTAATAAACTAAATGCTCACTAAGACCTTTTCATATATTAGAAGATATAAAATAGTTGATATAAATTTCCATCTAAAATAAAGGTTAATCTGGTAAGCATAAAAGCCCATACAATAGTTGATTCAAATTGTCCCTAGTCTTTACAAGTAAAAAGTTCATGTTACAATGATGATGGATACTTGGTTTTTAAAAGAGCTAGTGTAGAGGCTCATAGCTTAAGTAATGGATGTTTGATCTTTAAATAAGTTTTTTTAATTTTATTTTAAACTAAAACAAGTGTAAAGACTCAACACATATGAATGATAGATAACACCCAATTCTTTCACGTCTTCCAAATTCCTTTGTTAGAGTAGATAGGCTTCAGCATTAGTTGACCATAATAAGCTTTGATGTTCTGTTTCCTCAGTCAAAGATTGATTAAAGGGATTTGATTTCCTATAATCAATTATATTCAACACAATCGCTATGCCACTTCACATATCGACCACTACATTCATAAATTTAAGATTGTAATGAACTCTTTTGCATTAGAATTCTATCCATATTATCCTGTAATATTAACCATCTTATTTGAAATCTCCTTACTTTTAAGGTGTTGTTTATTTCCATTATATCCTTATAAATTGTCTCCAGATTTTACGATGAATTTCCTTGTTCTGTGGGCCTCATCTCATAAAAAATTATTACATCAATAACTTCATTTCCTATTCATTCTCCGGCTTCACAAATTCTCTGTATAGGTACAGGTTGACATATTTAATGTTGGAAGCAATTTAACAGAACACTATCTTGTCAGAATGTGAGTAGAGACGTGTGGCTATTTACTGTTGAAATTTATATTGTAGGTATAGATATTTATTATTTCTTTAGGGAAATATAAAAAGTTAAAGATTTGAGTTAGATAATATTATCATAAAAATTTTAAATTTTCTCAATATTCCATAATATAGCTGTTGATTTTATATGTTTTATAATAAATAAAAGAACAACCACTCCACTTGAATATTTACCAATCAAGCAGGGCCAGCCAAAGACCAGCTTTTATGAGGGGTTAAAGGATTATGTGACCTTGAATGGACATTCATTATCGTCACATGTTCTCATAGGGTCGACAATACGAGAAAATTATTAATAAATTAAATTTTTTATTTTTATTTTTAGATAGGTTTTAGTTTGAAGAGAATTTAATTATTTTTTAACTTAGAATCCAACTATACTTCGAGACACAATTAACATGTTTTACTCATTATAAATACTCTAAGAGAATCAAATTTGAAAAACTCAACATCTTTGTGTACTCTTGGATCTAAAGAACAGCCTATAATATTTTAGTTTAGTTGGCAGAATTCATTTACAACTTCCCTTTCCATTAGAAATGTAAAGTGAGTCAGTGACTTTTAATAATTTAATTTAATTAGTTTTATATTAATGGTCATGTACTTTATAATTTAAATTTAAACTTTTATAAAAGATTAAAAATATATTAATTTTAAAAGGTTAAAAATATATTAATTTAGGTATCCATCCAAAGATGATTATAATTTTTTTCGTTAAAGACAACACACCTCCACAAGGAGATTGTGGAATATATTATTTAGTATCAAAGGTATTAGAATCTTTCTTCATACGCTTTCACTTTACATATATATTTTAGGTCACTCATATACCTTTCTTAAAGGTTTTAAATAAATAACTTCAAAGATTATTAATAGTTTTGATAAATTGGTTTTGGTGGAGAAGAAAAAGAGTTCAATTGAGTTCTATTTTGTAAATTTTTTATTTATTTTTAATGTTTATGGGATAATTTTTTTAATAAATTATTATTTTATATATTATTAAATTATTTAATTTTTATATTATAGAAATGTATTTTTTTATTATTTATAAAACGGGTGTTGAAAGGTCCCCAAACCTTGAACAACAAGAAGAAGGACAACCCAGAACACTTTCCTAAAGGCATGAGAGGTGATCCTAGAACCATCCTGAAGCAAAATAAGCAGAAAAAATAGAGGGACAAAAGGAGATCATCTCCTAACAAAAATCAGAACGAGCCAAAGCCCCATAACAAACTACCAACATAACAAGAAAGGAGGAATCATGATTTACTCATCAGCATTTCGGCCATCGAGATCATCCTGAAGATATTTGAGCACCTTGGTAGTGACAAGGGATCTGTTGCTTCATCTAGTGAATTAACTTCTCAGACATGTCTTACACATATGAAACTGGAGCATTAGAAATACACTTGTCCAACAAGCATTGGGGGAAATATTCTACCCATATTTTCAAAGGTTCTATGTTTTGGCCCAAATTGGCCATGAAGTCAACAAGTTGGTTGGCTTCTCAGAAGATGACTTGCTGAATATTAACATTGGAAAATTCTTGAACATACAACCTTGCTTCCTCAATCGTATTAGCTATACTCCACGAGGGGTGTTGCTATTCTTCAAGAGGTTGATGGTGTTGAGGGAGTCTCCTTCAATCACCAAGTTCTGAATGTCGAGGTCACGGGCATTTATGATCCCCTGTAACATTGCACGGGCTTCAACCACACTATTGGAATGGACCCCAATGAATTCTCCATAAGCTAATTGAATCTTGGCATTCTCATATTTGATAACCCCACCTATGTTGGCTCTTCCTGGATTACCTTTTGAGGATCCATCAAAATTGATCTTAGACCATCCAATAGATGAAGGCTTCCAAACAGCCTCATCCCTGTTCATGGGTGAAATTATTCTGGACTGATCAATGATGATATTAAGCTCAGAAGAAATTTTAGACTCAAAATTAGACTTGGGATGGTATGAGGAAGTGGTGATGTTGGCATTTTCAACAGCAAATAAAAGAACTTTGACTGCAATGGCATCATGGTTTCTGGATAGGTCGTTAAAGAGTTTGTTATTTATTTCCAACCATAATTACCAAATATAATGGGAAAGCATGAATGACCAGGCAACTTTGAGATGAGAACTGAAAAGGGTTGGGCCATTAGATGCGAAGATATTCAATAGTACAGAGAGGAACAAACTAGATTGGCAAAAGGACAAGAAATAAATAGGTGATTCAATGACTCCCAATTTGATTTGGAAATTTGATATATACTATCTTAGATATAAAGGACATATATCTAAAAACGTCGAGAGTTATCAATCTCGAGGTGCCTATCTCATTTCTTAGGGATGTGATCTCCAAGATAGGCACCTTCGATTGATAACTCTCGACGTTTTTAGATATATATCCATAATATCTAAGCTAGTTTATTAAACAGTTGCAACAGTTGGTTAGTCGGCTATTTTAGTTTAAATGTTTGCAACGGTTGGTTAGTCAACTATTTTAGTTTAAATATTTTAAATGTTTTTGTTAATGTTAGCTTTTTTAATAAAAAAAAATTGTTTGCGATGTGACATGTATGACCTCTTTGCCTCCCACCCCCTATCTGCCATTGTAGGAACGCCTCTTCGCGTAATAATTATATGTTTATTTCTTTAAAAAAATATTATAATTGGGTGTTGTATTTTTGATAAATTATAATTTTCCCTTTTAAAGTTTAAGATTTTACAAGTCGATGCAATTCTTATCTCAATTGAATTGTTATAACTATATACCTATGTTTTTTCTATATAAATTAAATTTTTCATTTTTGGGATCTTCTTCAACTTTGTTTGAAAATAAAAATATTCTAGAATTCAACAATCTTAAAATTTGTATGCAATAAACTTAACAATTCTAGAAGTCCACCTCTATTGTCTATGCATTGCATCTTAATAGAGTAATATTTTCAAAACTGTTAATTTTCTTTTTAAGACATAAATGCAACCATAAGAACTGTAATAAATAGTTTAGCAATCTAAAAAAGTTGAAAGTTTCAATCCATACTCTATCCCCTAATCCAAATATTAACCAACAACTCAACTAATACACTTAAGTATTAAGTTCATTCGATGTCATATTATTTTACTTTAGAAATATAAAACTTCTACTCACTTCATGAAATCGTAGTTTGCTTTACCAAATGTAAACACCAAATCCTAGTCACTTGTCATCCATGCATCATCCAATCATATTTGTTCATTATATATATATATATATATATCACAATCATTTATCACAATTTAATATCAAACATCCATCTGACTTGATCTATGTCACATATCAAAGACATAATATTAGCCATTCATCATGATTTAATCTCGGTCACCCGTTCGTGTCAAGGAAACCTTTTCATGTTGAAGGTAAGTTCTAAAAGTTCATTCATTCTCATGAATGAGGTTAAGCGGTATTTTTATTTGTTAAGGTTTAAGAGCCCTTGCATCCATACCTCTCTAAAACCCTAGCACCTTACCATCATCCTCTCCTCTCGCCACTTTTGTATCCTTCATTTTTATCATCCACAACCCCTGCAAAACAAATCTGGTTCTATAGTACTCTTCTCAAAGACCCTCGAATGCCGTTGAGCATTCCTCAAACGCTGCTAAGCATCTCGGAAATATTGCAGGGTATCCACAACTCTTCTAGAATGCTCCAAGATATTTCTCAGCATTTTAGTTTGCTGTCGACAAACCCTCGAATGCTTGCAAGCATTCGTATGTCATCAGATCTCAAAAGTAGAAGAATGGACCAGATAAATTAGGTATAATCTTGACAAGGTAAAATGTTTTATTGTTTCACATCTTATGTTTTATGTACTTAGCTTGCATTTCACCATTTATAGCACTAGGATTTTTAGATTTATCTTTTATAGAGGGTCTCATATAGTGGAGTCCTCGCATATGCTACTAAATTTTTTGGTGTTGTTGAACTATTTTTAGGTACAAAAATTATATTCTTAATGGATGTTGCGGCTCAAGTGGTCCAGTAATATTACTCAAGCCCACCTATAACTTGTTTGGAGTAAAAGATGATGTAGAATACACCTAATATTCATTGTGAACTAGGGTTTTCAAAACCCTTCGATTGTAACTATTGTATCAATACACATTATATTGTAACATTGGAGATCAAGGCTCCCACCATATTAATACAAATTTATCTCTTCATTGTGCAATATATTTTGTGTGTTGATTTTGTTATTGTTATCTAGGTATTGTCAAATTTTCTTTACAAAATGGTGATCATGGTGGGACTCCCAAAGGGTTTCTTATTTTAAATACCTTATCAATATGACTTACATTTTTTGTTCTTGTTGTGGAGATCTGATCAAGCGAATATCGTGAAACTAGGATTTTTAGAAGCAACAATATTTGATCTATGGTCACACGGATGCCCTTCCACATTCGAGGGATGCCCTACTGCATCAAGGAGATGCTTCACCACATCCAGGAGATGCTTCACCACATCCAGGAGATGCTTCACCACATTCAGGAGACTTTACATCATGCCAAGGAGTGTTGAGAAGAAATACATAGACTTCTTGGTAAATCTGAATAAAATCCTATCTCCATTTTCTTTGATTTTTAAAGAGAGATTAACAAGAAGATATATGTTTGTTGATTAAAAAGCAACTCATTTTTGCCTCTTAGGAATTTACAAATATTTCTTCATAGAGTTTTCACATAGGACAAATCTGCAATTATGCATCCATATTAGTTGCATTAGAACATCCATCACATTAGAATTAAGTTTTTTTTGTTTGTGGTGTTTTTACCTTTTATATTTTATATTGTTTGCAAAAAAAAGCATAAATAGCTGCATTTTAGGCTAAAGTATCTCACTTATTACCATTGTTGGAATCACTTGATGATTCAGGGTGGAAGAACTAGGTGAACGCTCCACTATTAGAATCACTTGATGATTCAGGATGGATCTTAAGAGGTGTACCCTAGATTATTTTGGGGAACATGGTATTGGTATTCTTGATCATCAATTTAGCTGAGTAGAAGAGAGTTTCTTGGCATTGTACGAGCACCATAAACAACAAAAAATTTAAAAGGAAACACCACAAGATTCCTTTTAAGGTCTGACCATAGTTAGGTTAACCATGGGTTCAGAGTTGACCAAGGTGAGGTGGAGGCTATGCTAGTCAAAAGGGTAGACTATGTGAGGTAGCCATGGGTTAGGTTGACCATGGGTTTAATTTTGACTATGATGTGGAGTTTGACCAAGGTTAAGAGTTAACCATGGTTAGGCTAGGGTGAGCTAGGCTTAGGTGGAAGGTAGACTAGTCAAAGGGTAGACTAGGATGAGGTGTCCCTAAGTTAGGCTAAAGGGGTGGTCATATGGTGACCAAGGACTAAGCATAGAAAAGGGCTTAAGTGGCCAAGGAGGCTTCAGTGGGATGAATAGTGATTTTTAGGAAATTTTGTAAATTTTGTAGGTTTTGCAAATTAATCGACAGTTAGCACTACATAAGGATAAATGTGATATTTTTTGGTGTCTACAAATGGAATATGCCAAAAACTCCAACCAACTAGCTATTTTCCTCAAAATTGACTTCAAGAAAGCCTATGATTACATTGAGTGGAACTTCATTCTTTCCATGCTCAAAGCCCTAGGTTTTGGAAATGGTTTCATCTCTATGGTCAAGATGCTCTTTGCAAATGCCTTTGTTGACCTCACTATGAACAAAACTCAATCAGGCTATTGGCCTTTTTGTCTCAATCGAACAAATTTGCCCTCTTGCCCCCTCTCTTTATGTCACTATAGCTAAAGGTTTAGTTTTCTCCTGCTTCATCACGCTAATTTGAGTTTTACTAAGGGTATTTCCATTTCCAATAGTCAATCCTAAGTGATCAATGGATACTTTATGGATGACTCTTTCCTCACATTAGTTGAGGATGAAAAATACTTCACTCTTGCTATTCATGACTTGGATACTTTTTGTCTTGCCTCTTGGCTCCAACATCTAGTGGCCGAATACTTTGTTTTTGAGTCTACATCTCCCCTCTTAGCTTGGTTGACTTAGTTGTAGTGGAGATAGATATGGGATGGGGAAGTGTTATCCTATTCAAAACTCTAGAAAAATGTTATATAAAAAATTGAAGCCAAGCTTGCCTACTAGACCATTAAAAAATTTCCCTTGCTGAATTAGGTTATGAATAGCCATCACCATACTTACCCATTATTAACAAACTAAATACTCCCTAAAACCTCTTTTATATATTAAGAAGATATAAAGAAATTGATATAAATTTCCATCTAAAATAAAAGTTCATATCAAATCTTCTATGAAAAAGGCTCATGCTCAAGTCTTTACAAGTAAAAAGTTCAGGTACAATGATGATGGATATTTGGTTTTGTGTGTTTGTTTGCTCTTTGAGTATGTCAAAGGTGGTAGGCCAGGTCCGAGTCCTAGACGTTTTTGGCGGAATGGATACCTCTGCCTCCTGATAAAAAAACTATTGTAGAGACTCATAGCTTATAAGTAATGGGTGTTTGATATTAAAATAAATATCTTTAATTTTATTTTAAACAAAAACAAGTGTAAAGACTAAACGCATATGAATGATAAATAGAGTTTATACTTACAAATTTTTATAAGCTGAGATAACACCCAATTCTTTCACGTCTTCCAAATTCCTTTGTTAGAGTAGATGGGCTTCAGGATTAGTTGACCATAATCAGCTTTGATGTTCTGTTTCCTCAGTCAAAGATTGATTAAAGGGATTTGATTTCCTCAAAAGGAATCAATTATATTCAACACAATCGCTATGCCACTTCACATGCCGACCACTGCATTTTTCAATGAAATGTTATGAGGTGAGATAACACCAAATTCTTTCAAATTTCTTTTTCAGGATAGATTTACAGCATTATTCTTAGACGTCACTACTAGTTTAGTATAATCAACTCTGATGTTCTTTCCTAAATCATATACTGATTTAAAAGATTTGATTTTCCAAAAGGAAATCAACTATATTCAACGCAATCCCCATGCCGCTTTGCATGCCGACCATTGTATAATGTACTTCTTAATTTTTTTTTTTCTAGGAGTATTATTACAGACTTACAAGGGACATGAAACCAGGAAGAATATTACTGAGTTTCAATGGACTCAAATCTTTCACTTATCTTACAAAGTCCTCGCAATAAAAAAAACACATTTTATTTCATTTCAATAATCTCCTCAATTTAAACATTACATAAACTCTTTTATCCTAGAATTCTAACCATGTTATCCTATAATATTAACATTCTTAAATTTAATATTGTAATGAACTCTTTTGCATTAGAATTCTATCCATATTGTCCTGTAATATTAACCATCTTATTTGAAATCTCCTTACTTTTAAGGTGTTGTTTATTTCCATTATATCCTTATAAATTGTCTCCAGATTTTAAGATGAATTTCCTTGTTCTGTAGGCCTCATCTCATAAAAGATTATTACATCAATAACTTCATTTCCTATTCATTCTCCGGCTTCACAAATTCTCTGTATAGGTACAGGTTGACATATTTAATGTTGAAAGCAATTTCACAGAACACTATCTTGTCAGAATGTGGGTAGAGACGTGTGGCTATTTACTGTTGAGATTTATATTGCAGGTATAGATATTTATTAATTCTTTAAGGAAGTTAAGATTTGAGTCTATCAACGTTAGATAATATTATCATAAAAATTTTAATTTTTTTCAATATTCAATAATATACCTGTTAATTTTATATTTTTTATAATAAATAAAAGAACAAGCAGTCCATCTCAATATTTACCAATCAAGCAGGGCCAGCTGAAGACCAGTTTTTATAAAGGGGTTAAAGGATTATGTGACCTTGAATAAACACATCCATTATCCTCACGTGTTCTCATTGTTGGAAATATTAAACCAAACATCACGTCCGAAAGCGCTTCGGCGCAAAGTCTTTCCGAAACACCTTGGGAAAATGATTCGGCGCGAAAGACAAATCGGCAGCCCCCGAAAAATGGTTCGCCGCGAAGCAGTTCTCACTTGCCCCGCGAAGCATATATCAGCCGAAGCGGAAATCGGCCGAAGAAGAAACCAGGCGCGCAGATCGGGACATTTATTGTTCAAGCGTGCGAGTAGCTGGGGCGTTCGGCGATTGGACAGGAACCTTACAGTTGCATTTACTTCTTGTCAGTCGGCTGGTGAAATTTATCCCACCCTTTGTCCTCATTCCCCGCCTATAAATACCGGGGCCATTTTGTCATTTAGGTGTATGAGGAAGAGCATAGAGGAGTAGAGGAGCGTAAGCTGAAGAGGAGAAGGTTGAAGAAGCAGTTGGAGCAGCAGCCTCCAGGAGACGGTTTTTATGTTTATCCTGTCAAGTTCTACTTGCAGAAGATAGTAATCGCTTCAGTAGGAAGCTCTTTGTAATCCGGTATTAAAGATATATAAATAAATATTTATTCTGCCATTTGAGTCTTTGCGCATTTGTCTATCTCTATGCATTATTTTTATCCACAGATATTTCAGAGCTAGGGTTTGCCTGAAGCAAGTAAACGCCTGATCGATCTAGAAAGGAGACGGATTGTGTTGTTTGTGCCGAAGCACACTTCAGCACTTAATTTAGACGAAGTTGCCGCGTGCTGCCGAATCTTGCAAAGCCTTCCCCGAAGTGGTTTTACTTCGGCAGGTTTTGCCTCGAAGTACATATTTCGGGTGTATCTTCCCCGAAGTAAATTTACTTTAGAAGTGTCTCCCCCCGAAACTCTTTCTCGTTGGGAAATTGCCCGAAGTAGTTTCACTTCGGCAAGTCTGTCCCCCGAAGTACATACTTCGGGAGTGTTTTCCCCGAACCTTTCTCCCTCGCCGAAGTTTCTCCCGAAGTGAAATCTCTCGCTGAAAATTTCCCCAAAACTCCTCCCGAAGCTCAAATTTGCCGAAGCATTTTTGTGACTCGATTTTAAGGCGATTTAATTTGCGAAGTTTGCTGCAGTGTCGCGATAAGGAATTTAATTTTATTCCTTCAAATTGGTATCAGAGCCTGTAGTTGTCGTGACGCGAAGATAGAAGATGGATTCCGAAAAGAGTTCCCTACAGTTGCAGATCCTGCGATTTAATGGCAAGAACTACGACTACTGGAGCATTCAGATGAAGATCCTCTTCGGGTATCAGGATTTGTGGGACTTGGTCGAGAATGGATACTCGAAACCGGTAGATGCAGCAGCACAGGCCACCCTCTCCCAAGCCGACAAAGATCTTCTGAAGGAGAATCAGAAGAAAGATCAGAAATCCCTATTTTATATCATGCAAGCGGTTGAGGAGACCATCTTCTCGCGGATCACATCAGCCACCAAGGCAAAGCAGGCCTGGGAAATTCTGGCAAGTTTGTGCCAGGGCACCAACAAAGTCAAGTTGGTAAAATTGCAAATGCTCAGAAGGCAGTTCGAGAACCTGCAAATGAGTGAGTTAGAGACCATGAGCGATTTTTTCACCCGAACGACAGATGTCATCAACCAGATGCGGTTGAATGGTGAAATTGTGCAAAATCAAAGGATCGTGGAGAAAATTCTGTGAAGTCTGCCAGCGAAGTTTGACTCTGTGGTAATTGCAATTGAGGAGTCAAGGGATTTGACGATCCTCTCTATAGATGAACTGATGGGTTCTCTGCAGACACATGAGCAGATGCTGAGCCGCTCAACTCAGTCCTCTTTGGAGCAAGCCTTCAAAGCAAAAGTCTCAGTCTGAGACAGCGACAAAAAAGACTCTCACCACAACGCTTCTAGTTCTCAAGGAGGAAGAGGCAAAAGCAGACGTGGGAGAAGTAACAAGCAAGGAGGGAGATCAAACCCTCATGATAGTGAGCCCAGTTGCAACTTTCATCAGCAAGGAGGAAGAGGCACTGGAAAATATCAGCGAGGTAGCTCTCAGTAGAAGGACATGTCAAAGGTCCAATGCTACTACTGCAATAAGTTTGGCCATTATGCATCACAGTGTAGGAAGAAAATGGCAAACGAGAATCAGCAGCAAGCCCATTATACAGAGGAAATAAAAAATGCAACAGGAGGAAATATGCTGCTGACTTGCAGTGTTGAGGAGGAGAGCAAGAAGAACATATCGTATCTTGACAGTGGGTGCAGCAACCACATGACTGGGAACAGGGAGATGTTCTCTCAATTGGATGAAACAGTCCAATCTGAAGTCAAGATGGAGAACAATAGCAAATTTCCCGTGATGGGGAAAGGAAAAATCATCATTTGCACCCAGCACGGTGAAAGAAAAACAATTCAAAATGTTTATTATGTGCCTGGGTTGAAGCCCAATCTGCTGAGTGTTGGACAGCTTGTGTAGAATGGACACACTGTTTAGTTCAAAGATCGTGTTTGTTCAATTAGAGACAAAGTCCATGGACAAATCACAACTGTGTCCATGACGAAAAACAAGATGTTTTCGCTACAGATTCAGAATGAATCTTTGATGTCTCTAAGTGCAGTTGTGAAAGATGCTACCTAGCTATGGCATCTCTGATTCGGTCACCTGAGTTTCAGTGGCCTGAACTTGCTACACAGGAAGTAGATGGTGAAGGGTTTACCCCTCATTGAGCAACCAAACCAAGTTTGTGAAGGTTTCCTGGTCGGCAAGCAGCACAGGGATGCATTCCCTGTAGGACAGTCTTGGAGAGCATCACGGCCATTGGAGCTAGTGCACTCAGACATTTGTGGTCCCATGCAGACCACCTCATATTTCGGCAACAAATTGTTCCTGACTTTCATTGATGACTTCAGCCGGAAGACCTGGATTTATCCCATCAAGCTGAAGTCAGAGGCATTTGGGAAGTTTAAGGACTTCAAGGCTCTGGTTGAGAAATAGAGCGGGTATTTTGTCAAGACTCTCAGAACTGATGGAGGTGGAGAATACATCTCCAACGAATTCCACAACTTCTGCAAGCAGCATGGAATTCACAGGCAGTTCATCGCCGGATACACACCATGACAGAATGGTGTAGCTGAGAGAAAGAACAGAACAATAATGGAGATGACACGGAGCATGCTGAAGGCAAAAAGTTTGCCACATGAGTTTTGGGCAGAAGCTGTAAGTTGTGTAGTTTATCTGCTGAACCGGTGTCCCACCAAGAGTGTGAGGGACAAAATCCCAGAGGAAGCCTGGAGCAATCTAAAGCCAAGTGTGGCTCATTTGCTAGTTTTTGGGTGCATAGCATATGCACATGTTCCAGATGAGATAAGGCAGAAGCTGGATGACAAAGCTGAAAGATGCATCTTCACAGGATACAGTGAACCAGCAAAGGCGTACAGGTTGTACAATCCTGTGACAAAGAAACTTGTCATCAGCCAAGATGTGAAGTTCCTGGAGGATGAAGCTTAGAACTGGAAATCAGAGACTGGTCAGCCTAAACCAGCAGTTGCTAAACCTGTAAACTTGGAGGAAGAAAGTGTGCAACCACCTGTACCTTCAAGCAAAGAATAGTGGTGCCAGCAGCAGCACAACCACATCATCCCGATCACCTTCACTTGCAAGCAGAATTCAAAATTTGAGAACACCTGTGAAGACTCGGAGCTTGCAAGATATTTATGAGGTAACTCGTAATCAGATGGATGAAGAATATTTTGACTTTGCCCTATTTACGGAGTGTGATCCAGTGGAGTTTGAAGAGGCAAGTTAGAATTGCACATGGGTGAATGCAATGGATGAGGAGATAGCAACCATTGAGAAGAATGAGACATGGCAGCTAACAAATCTTCTAGCAGGGAAGAAGACCATTGGGGTCAAGTGGGTGTATAAAATGAAGTTCAACGCCCAAGGAGAAGTTGACAGGCATAAGGCCCGATTAGTGGCGAAAGGCTACAAGCAAAATTCAGGAGTTGACTATCATGAGGTGTATGCACCTGTAGCTCGACTTGACACAGTCCGAATGATTCTGGCACTAGCAGCTCAGAAGGGATGGAGTGTGTACCAGATGGATGTCAAGTCTGCCTTCCTGAACGGAGTGTTGGAAGAAGAGGTCTACATAGACCAACCACCCGGTTATGAAATACAAGGGCAAGAAGACAAGGTCCTAAAGCTGAAGAAGGCCTTGTATGGGTTGAAGCAAGCACCCCAAGCATGGTACAGCCGGATTGACGACTATTTTTAGGAGAATGGGTTCCAAAAATGCACATATGAGCACACCCTGTACTTGAAGAAAAATGCAGAGGGTGAGATGATAATCGTCTGTTTGTATGTGGATGATCTAATATATACTGGCAATAGCAACAACCTATTCGCGTAGTTTAGGACAGCCATGAAGTCCGAGTTTGAAATGACTGACATGGGGCTGATGAAATTTTTCCTTGGTATTGAAGTTGACCAATCAGCAGATGGCATCTTCATTTCTCAGGGAAAGTATGCTAAGGATGTCCTGAAGCGTTTTGAGATGGAGGACAATAAACCTGCCATCACTCCGGCAGCCACTGGCATCAAACTGAGCAAAACTAACAACAGTAGAAGTGTTGACCCAACTCTCTATAAAAGGTTAGTTGGAAGCTTGTGTACTTGACTGCAACCAGGCCAGATTTGATGTATGCCGTGAGTTTAATCAGTCGGTTCATGGAGTCACCCAAAGACACTCACTGGCAAGCATGCAAGAGAATCTTGCGATATGTCAAAGGCACGAGGAACCATGGACTCCACTATGCCAGAAAGGACCAGCTGGAGTTAATTGGCTACACCGACAACGATTGGGATGGTAGCGTAGATGACAGGAAGAGCACTTCGGGGAATGCCTTCCATTTTGGATTCGGAGTCGTCTCTTGGTCCTCGAAGAAGCAGCCAATTGTGGCTCTATCTACAGCAGAGGCAGAGTATGTTGCTACCACCTCAGCAGCCAGCCAGGCAGTCTGGCTGAGAAGAGTTCTGAGTGAACTACAAAATCCGCCCGAAGCAACAACAACAATATTTTGTGACAATAACTCTGCCATCGCGCTCTCGAAGGACTCAGTCTTCCATGGTCGGACGAAGCACATAGACATCCGGTAACATTTCATCAGAGAGCTGGTAAAATTCGATGAAGTATAGTTGCAGTTCTGTAGGTCGAAGGAGCAGTTGGCTGACATCTTTACAAAACCCCTGAAGGAGGAGGACTTCGCCAGATTGCGAGATATGTTGGGCATCAGAGAATGTGTGAAGTTTGGTTTAAAGGAGGGTGTTGGAAATATTAAACCAAACATCATGCCCAAAAGCGCTTCGACGCAAAGTCTTTCCGAAACACCTTGGGAAAATGATTCGATGCGAAAGACAAATCGGTAGCCCCCGAAAAATGGTTCGTCGTGAAGCAGTTCTCACTTGCCTCGCGAAGCATATATCAGTCGAAGCGAAAATCGGCTGAAGAAGAAACCAGGCGCGCAGATCGGGACATTTATTGTTCAATTATGCAAGTAGCTGGGGCATTCGACGATTGGACAGGAACCTTACAGTTGCATTTACTTCTTGTCAGTCGGTCGGTTAATTTTATCCCGCCCTTTGTCCTCATTCCCCGCCTATAAATACCGGGGCCATTTTGTCATTTAGGTGTATGAGGAAGAGCATAGACGAGTAGAGGAGCGTAAGCTGAAGAGGAGAAGAGAGAGGAGAAGGTTGAAGAAGCAGTTGGAGCAGCAGCCTCCAGGAGACGGTTTTTATGTTTATCTTGCCAAGTTCTACTTGCAGAAGATAGTAATCGCTTCAGTAGGAAGCTCTTTGTAATCCGGCGTTAAAGATATATAAATAAATATTTATTCTGCCATTTGAGTCTCTGTGCATTTGTCTGTCTCTGTGCATTATTTTTATCTGTAGATATTTCAGAGCTAGGGTTTGCCCGAAGCAAGTAAACGCCTGATCGATCCAGAAAGGAGACAGATTGTGTTGTTTGTGCCGAAGCACACTTCAGCACTTAATTTAGGCGAAGTTGCCGCGTGCTGCCGAATCTCGCAAAGCCTTCCCCGAAGTGGTTTTACTTCGGCAGGTTTTGCCCCGAAGTACATATTTCGGGTGTATCTTCCCCGAAGTAAATTTACTTCGGAAGTGTCTCCCCCCGAAACTCTTTCTCGCTGGGAAATTGCCCGAAGTAGTTTCACTTCGGCAAGTCTGTTCCCCGAAGTACATACTTCGGGAGTGTTTTTCCCGAACCTTTCTCCCTCGCCGAAGTTTCTCCCGAAGTGAAATCTCTCGCTGAAAATTTCCCCGAAACTCCTCCCGAAGCTCAAATTTGCCGAAGCATTTTTGTGACTCGATTTTAAAGACGATTTAATTCGCGAAGTTTACTGCAGCGATAAGGAATTTAATTTTATTCCTTCACTCGTAGGGTCGACAATACGGGAGAATTATTAATAAAATAAATTTTTTATTTTTATTTTTAGATAAGTTTTAGTTCGAGGAGAATTTAATTATTATTATTATTATTTTTTGACTCAGAATCCAACTATACTTCGAGACACAATTCATATGTTTTACTTATTATTTTTTATAAGAGAATCAAATTTGAAAAAGCATGATTATACACTCAACGTGTTTGTTTACTCTTGGATCTAAAGAACAGCCTATAAATTTTTAGTTTAGTTGCCAGCATTCATTTACAACTTCCCTTTCCATTAGAAATGTAAAGTGAGTCAGTGACTTTTAATTTTATATTAATGAAGGTCATGTTCTTTATAATTTAAATTTAAACTTTTCATAAAGGGTTATATGTATTAATTTTGGGATTATAACTTTTTAAATAATTTATTTCATTAAAGACAACACACCTCCACCACCAGTAAATTATAAAATATATTATTTAATATCAAACGTATTGGAATCTTTCTTCATAACAAACGTTTTCAGTTTACATATATATTTTAGGTGACTCATATACCTTTCTTAAAGGTTTCAAATATTTAAGGTCACTCATATACCTTTCTTAAAGCTTTCAAATACTTAACTTCAAAAGATTATTAAAACTATTAATAAATTGGTTTTAATAGAGAAGAAAAAGAGTTCAATTTTGTAAGTTTTTTATTTTTATTTTTGATAATTGTATATGAGATGTTAAATTTTTTAATAAATTATTATTTTATATTATTAAATTATTAAAGTTTTATATAATAGGTATGTTAAAATTTGATATATATAATTATATGTTTTTTTTTAAAAACAAAATTATAATTGGATGTTGTATTTTTGATAAATTATAATTTTCTCTTTTAAAGGTTAAGAGTTTACAAAACTATGCAATTCTTATCTCAATTGAATTGTTATAACTATATACGTATTTCTTTTTCTATATAAATTATTTTTATTTATTTATTTTTGGATCTTCTTCAATTTTATGTGCAAATACAAATATTCTAGAATTCAGTATTCTTAACATTTTTTTACAACAACCATAGCAGTTCTAGAACACCACCTCTATTGTTTATGCATTGCATTTTAATAGAGTAATATTTTCAAAACTATTAATTTTATTTCTAAGACATAAATGCAACCATAAGAACTGTAATAAATAGTTTAGCAGTCTTAAAAAGTTGAAAGTTTCAATCCATACTCTATCCCCTAATCCAACTATCAACCAACAACTCAACTAATCCACTTAACTATGAAGTTCATCTGATGTTATTTTTTTTACTTTAGCCATACAAAACTTCTACTCACTTCAAGAAATCATAGTTTTGTTTTACCAAATGTAGACACCAAATCCTAGCCACTTGTCATCCACACATCATCCAATCACATTCGTTCATTATATATATATATATATATATATATATATATCACAACCATTCATCACAACTTAATCTCAACCATCCATCTAACTTGATCTGTGTCACATATCAAAAACATAATCTTAGCCATTCATCATGATTTAATATCTCGCCTGTTGATTTCGTCGAAACCTTTTCATGTTGAAGGCATATTATAAAAGGTCATTCATTCTACTGAATTAGGTTCAGCGGTATTTTATTTGTTATGGTTTGATAGCCCTTGCATCCATACTCCTCTAAAACCCTAGCACCTTGCCATCATCCTCTCCTCTCGCCACTTTTGTATCCTTCATTTTTATCGCCCACAACACATGTGAAATAAATATGGTTATGTAGTACTCTTCTCAAAAACCCTCAAATGGTGTCGAGCATTCCCCGAACATTGCTAAGCATCCCAGGAACACTGCAGGGTGTCCACAACTCTTATAGAATTCTCCATGGCATTTATCATCCTTTCAATTTTCGATTGACAACACTTTAATGCCTATGAGTATTCGTACATCATCAGATATCAGAAGTAGAAGTGTGGACCAAATAAATCAAGCATAATCTTGACAAGGTGAAAGGTTTTATTGTTTCACATCTTATATTTTCTGTACTTAGCTTGCATTTCATCATTTATAGCACTAGGGTTTGTAGATTTATCTTTTATAGAGGGTCTCACATAGTGGAGCCCTCACATATGCTACTAACTTGTTTGGTATTGTTGATATGTTTGTAGGTACAAAAATTAAATTCTTAATGGTTGATGCAGCTCAAGCGGTCCCGTAGGAATACTCAAGACCACCTATAACTTGTTTGGAGTAAAAGACAACGTATTAGAAACCTAATATTCATTGTGAACTAGGGTTTTCAAAACCCTTGGATTGTAACTATTGTATCAATATACATTATATTGTAACATTGACAATCAAGGCTCCTACCATATTAATACAAACTCATATATTCATTGTGCAATATATTTTGTGTGTTGATTTTGTTATTGCTATTTAGGTGTTGTCAATTTTTTCTTTATAAAATGGTGATCATGGTGGGACCCCCAAAGGGTTTCTTATTTAAAATACCTTATCAATTTGATTTACATTTTTTGTTCTTGTTGTAGGTTTTCAGAGATTCGATCAAGCAAAAATTGTGAAACTAGGATTTTTGGAAGCAGCAACATTTGATCTATGGTCACACAGATGCCCTTTCGCATTTGAGGGATGCCCTACCACATCTAGGAGATGCTTCATCACATCCAGGAGATGCCTCATCATGTTTAGGAGACTCTGCATCATGTCAAGGAGGGTTGAGAATAAATACGTAGGCTTCTTGGTAAATATTAATCAAATCCCACCTCCATTTTTCTTTGATTTTTAAAGAGAGATTAATAAGAAGATATATGTTTTTTGTTTAAAAAGTAACTCATTTTTGCATCTTAGGTATTTACAAATATTTCTTCATATAATTTTCACATAGGACAGATATGCATTTGTGCATCCATGTTAGTTGCATTAGAACATCCATCACATTAGATTTAAGTTTTTATTGTTTGTGGTGTTTTTACCTTTTATCTTGTATATTGTTTGCAAAACAAAAGCATAAATAGCTGCATTTTAGGCTAAATTCTATCACTTCTTACTTTTTCAAGGAACAAGTTATTAGTACTCAAGCTTATTTCTATTTTTGGAATCACTTGATGATTCAGGGTGGAAGAACTAGGTGAACCCTCCACTGTTAGAATCACTTGATGATTGAAGGTGGATCTTCAGAGGTGTACCCTAGATTCTTTTGGGGAACTTGGTATTGGTATTCTTGATCACCAATTTGGCTGAGTAGAAGAGAGTTTCTTGGCATTGTATGAGCACCATAGACAACCGAAACTTTAAAAGTAATCACACACGATTCCTTTTAAAATATGACCATAGTTAGGTTAACCATGGGTTCAGGGTTGACCAAGGTGAGGTGGAGGCTAGACTAGTCAAAAGGGTAGACTAGGTGAGGTGGCCATGGGTTAGGTTGACCATGGGTTTAAGTTTGACTATGATGTGGAGTTTGACCAAGGTTAGGCTAGGGTGAGCTAGGCTTAGGTGGAAGGTAGACTAGTCAAACAGTAGACTAGGATGAGGTGTTCCTAAGTTAGGCTAAAGGGATCATCATATGATGAACAGGGGCTAAGCATAGAAAAGGGATTAAGTTGCCAAGGGAGATTCAATAGGATGAATAGTGATTTTTGGAAAATTTTACAAATTTTGTAGGTTTTGCAAATTAATTGACCGTTAGCACTACATAAGTATAAATGTGACATTTTTGGGTGTCTACAAATGGAATATGCCGAAAAATCCAACCAACTAGCCATTTTTCTCAAAATTGAATTCAAGATAGCCTATGATTGCATTGAGTGGCACTTCATTCTTGCCATGCTCAAAGCCCTAAGTTTTGGTAATGGTTTCATCTCTATGGTCAATATGCTCTTTGCAAATACCTATGTTGACCTCACTATGAAAAAAATGCAACCAGAGGCTATTGGTCTTTTTATCTCAATTGAACAAAGTTACCCTCTTGCCCCCTCTCTTTATGTCATTGTAGCTAAAGTTTTAGTTTTAGTTTTATGCCATTGGTTTCATTAAGGGTATTTCCATTTCCAATACTCAATCCTAAGTGATCAATGGATACTTTATGGATGACTCTTTCCTCACATTAGTTGAGGATGAAAAATACTTCACTCAAGCGATTCATGACTTGGATACTTTTTGTCTTGCCTCTGGCTCCAACATCTAGTGGTCGAAGAATCTTTGTTTTCGAGTCTACATCTCCCCTTCTAGTTTGGTTGACTTAATTTTAATGGAAATGGATATAAGATGAGGAAGTATTATCTTCTTCAAAACTCTAAAAAAATGTTATATAAAAAACCCAACCCAAGCTTACCTATTAAACCATTAAAAACTTTTACTTTCTGAATAGCCATCACTATACTTACCCATTATTAATGCTCACTAAGACCTCTCTTTTATATATTAAGAGGATATAAAATCGTTAATATAAATTTTCATCTAAAATAAAGGTTCATCTCAAGTCCTCTATGAAAAAGTCTCATGTTTCAAGGCTTTACAAGTAAAAGGTTCATGGTACAATGATGATGGATACTTGGGTTTTTAAAAGAGTTAGTGTAGAGGCTCATAGCTTATAAGTAATTGGTGTTTGTTTTTTAAATAAGTTTTTTAAATTTTATTTTAAACTAAACAAAGTGTAAATACTCAACACATATGAATGATAAATACAGTTTTTATAAGCTGAGATAACATCCAATTCTTTCACGTCTTCCAAATTCCTTTGATAGAGTAGATAGGCTTCAGGATCAGTTGACCATAATCAGCTTTGATGTTCTATTTCCCCAGAAAGATTGATTAAAGGGATTTGATTTCCTAAAAAGGAATCAATTATATTCAACACAATCGCCATGCCACTTCACATGCCGACCACTGCATATTGTATTTTTCAATGAAATGTTATGAGGTGAGATAACACCAAATTCTTTCAAATTTCTTTTTCAGGATAGATTTACAGCATTATTCTTAGACTTCACTATCAGTTTAGTATAATCAACTCTGATGTTCTTTCCTCAATCAAATACTGATTTAAAAGATTTGATTTTCCAAAAGGAAATCAACTATATTCAACGCAATCCCCATGCCCCTTTGCATGCCGACCATTGTATAATGTACTTCTTAATTTTGTGTTTTCTAGAAGTAATATTACAGACTTACAAGGAACATGAAACCAGGAAGAATATTATTGAGTTTCAATGGACTCAAATATTTCACTATCTTACAAAGACCTCGCAATAAAAACATTTTTATTTCATTTCAATAATCTTCTCCTTGATTTAAACATGACATAAACTCTTTAACCCTAGTATTCTAACCATGTTATCCTATCCTATTATATAAACATTCTTGAATTTAAGATTGTAATGAACTCTTTTGCATTAGAATTCTATCCATATTGTCCTGTAATATTATCTATCTTATTTGAAATCTCCTTACTTTTAAGGTGTTGTTTATTTCCATTATATCCTTATAAATTTTCTCCAGATTTTAAGATGAATTTCCTTGTTCTGTAGGCCCTCCTCTCAAAAAAGATTATTACATCAATAACTTCATTTACTATTAATTCTCCGGCTTGAGAAGAAAAGCCCAAGAAATCACATCAGACAGGACAAATTCTCTGTACAGGAATTTAATGTTGAAAGCAATTTAACAGAGCACTATCTTGTCAGAATGTGAGTAGAGACGTGTGCCTATTTACTGTTGAGACCTATATTCTTGGTATAGATATTTAGTATTTTTTAAAGTAAATGTAAAAAGTTTAGGTTTTGAGTCTTTCAACGTGAGATAATATTATCATAAACCAATTAAAATTTTTTAATATTTATTTTTTAATTTGGTTAGCACGATCAATATATAGGGTTGAGTAATTTCCTTTTAACTATGATTCGTAAAGCCCAGTTAATATACAACCACACACCCACCTACAACCCAGGTTTAAACAATTTTTTAAATATTTAATCATATAACGGTTGATTTTATATTTTTTAAAATATATAAGAGAACAAGCAATCCACCTCAATATTTACCAATCAAGCAGGGCCAGCTAAAGACCAGTTTTTAAAGGATTATGTGACCTTGAATGGACGCATGTTCTCATAGGGTCGACAATACCGGAGAATTATTAATAAATTAATTACTTTTTATTTATATTTTAAAATAGGTTTTAGGTTTTAATAATTTAATTTAATTAGTTTTATATATTTTTTTGAATGAAAAAGCCAAAATTGTATTAATAAAGCTTAATCATACAAAACAGTGTGGGTGGGATTAACACACCCCAATCAACCAAGAGAAACTATTACAATTAGGAAGAAAAGTCACACTAACTGCAACAAACATATCACCTAACATATCTCTGTACATAATATCAGGAATCAGCTATCAGAAAACATAAGAGCAACAATCATGTAGAAAGAACTGAGACCAGTGACGAGGAGTTGCAGATCCATGATCCCGGTGCGTTCTGCCAGTGGTTCATAAGTTGCCGAAGGTACTGAAACTCCATGTTGACTTTCTTAATTTGGGCAAAAATCTGCAACCAGCAATCATAGAAAACCTCATATTTATCAGATAGTGAAAAATACAAAGAGGATTCTTGCTGGGAAAAAATAACTTTGTTGCGGGTTTTCCATATGTGGAAGAGAATAGCAATTCTGAATATATGCCAAACCACTGAAATATTTGTGGAGAACTGAAGAGGGTCTCCCAATAAGATATGCCTCCAGGAGCATGAACCAGCAATAAAAGGTCTGAAAAATGAAAGAATCCAAGACCAAGCCTGTCTAGCCCGAGAACATTCCCAGAATAAATGAACATAGTTTTCCTCCTGACCACATAACTTACAAGAGACATCATCAACTCCCAAGTATTTCAAGCGTTGACCAATAGGCAAACCTTGAAAAAGCACACTCCAAGCAAAAAAAGACTGCTTTGGTTCAATATATTTAGCCCATACAGTATGAAACCGAGATTTCCAAACAGACTGAGAAGAATTTAAATTCCATCTTCCATTGAGCATAGCTGCCATAGGAACTGCAGGGGAAAGCCAAGAATAACCCAAACGGGCAGAATACTTAAGCAATGAAACATGTTTAGGCCATTCCCAGTCACACCACCATGGCTTTTGAAAATGTCTAGACAACTTGGACCATACGCAAAAGGGAGTGTGATCAATAACAACTTCATAAGTGGATTTATCATCTTGTTTCAAACCATAATAGTGTTTAAAATCTTCCCAAGGGATCCAATTCTTAGTATGAAAGGAAACAAAATCAGAAAGTAATGCAATTCCTTTTTTATAAAAGCGTTGGGCTCTAACCCATTGCACTTGTGCTAGTGGCAAACCTTCATAAGAAATAGCCTGAGACCACCATACATTCAGAAAGGAGATAGAAGGGCCAACTTTCCCGCCAAAGCCCTTCCAGGATAACCAAGGTTTGAGAGCTTCCCAGGCTTTCCAAATGCTTTTAGCCACGAAGGACCCTGAAATCTTGACAGGAACAGGGGCAGTAATAAGCGTATGAAGATTGAGGCCTTTCCAAACTTTTCTGCCCAAGGGAAGCCCAGAAGAAATACAATTTCTAAGTAAAATTTTCCAAGCCTCATCTCCTTGCAAAGAACGAGTTATCCATTTGGCACATAAAGCAAAACCTTGCTTTTGACAGTCAAACAAACCCATACCACCCGAGTGCTTAGGAAGACAACAAATATCCCAAGCAACTCTATGAAATCCTCTTTTACCAACAACATTAGACCATAAAAAATCTCGAAGAAGCTTTTCAAGTTTCTTGTAACAATTCTTGGAAGGAACCCAACAAGAAGAATAATAAACATGTGTAGAAGCTAAAACTTTAGAGCAAATTTGGAATTTACCTGCAAGAGACAGATTTTTAGAAGTCCAATAAGCTATCTTTTTCTCTACCTTTTGCACTACATATCCCCAAAGCTAAGCAGGAGACCCCTGAAATGCAAATGGAATGCCCAAAAATTTAAACATCTCACCCGGTTGTATCCACTTCCATTGTTTATCATATAACCAGGGAGGAAGAGGTTTCAAAGATTGTCTGAAACAAGATGTTTTTCTCCATTGAACATTAGATCCTGAAGCTAAACAGAAAAGCTCAAGGCAAGCTAAAGCATGAGAAACAAAAATCTCATCTTCTGATAAAGTCAAAAAAGAGTCATCAGCAAAATGACCATTAATCAACTGCTGAGAAGAGTGAGGCAAGGAGATCCCTTTAATAAGCCCTTGAGATGCTCTATGTGCTAGCAGATAACCAAAAGCCTCAGCTGCCAAAATGAATAGAGAAGGTGCTAAAGGGCATCCTTGTCTTACTGATCGAGCTAAAGGAATACTTTCAGATTGAGCTTTATTAAGAGTAAGAACAACAAAAGCATCTTGAAACAACATTTGAACTGAATGAATAAAATTATCTCCAAAACCTAAAGCCTTAAGCATAGCTAAGATGAAATACCATTCAATTCTGTCATATGCTTTTTCAAAGTCAATCTTAATAAAAAGGACATCCTGAGAAGAAGCATTAGCCCATTCCATACCTTCCCATACAACAATAACGTTATCTAAAATATACCTGCTCTGTACAAATCCTGTTTGCTCTGGTCTAATAATAAGAGGAAGCAAGGGTCGGAGTTTCAAAGCAAGAGCTTTGGCAATAATTTTATAGCTAACATTCAAAAGTGTAATGGGCCGCCAATTAGTGATAATCTCTGGATCACCTTCTTTAGGGATGAATTTAACATTACCTTTGTTGATAAGTGATCCCAGAGAGCCATTAGATATTGCTTCCTTATACACATTGAGTAAATCTGACCCAAGCATGTCCCAAAACTCCTTATAAAACTCACAGGGAAAACCATCAAGACCAGGTGCTTTATCATTGGCCATATGAGAAAGAGCAGATTTAAGATCCTCCAAAGTGAGAGGAGCATCACAAACATCCCTTTGAGTTGGAGTGAGCCTAGAAGGGATGGAAGCACAACATTCATCAAGAGCCTGTTGTCTTGCAGGAGTTAAAGGTTGTGAAGCAAAAACATGTTGATAATGTCGGACAAAAGCTGTAGAAATCTCTTGCAATGAAGTAAGTCTGACACCATCCACTTGTAAAGCTTGAAACTAAGTAATATTTGGAGGAGGGCGTAGTCTTTTAAAAAAATTCTTTAGACACTCGATCACCCACTTTAAGCCAATGAAGGCGAGCTCTCAACTGAGCACCTTTAGCTTCATAAATCTCAGCCTTTCTCATCTCATGTCTGATAGAAGCTGCAAAGGCTTGAAGATCTGAATTAAAAGGGTCATACTCCAATCTGACAGAGACTCTGGCAAGCTCAGATTTCAAAACCATATTTGATTTTTTTCTTCTTCTTGCAACTTCAACTCCCAGAGTTCTCAGAAGAAAAGTTGTTCTTTTGATGGCATCATTCCACCACTCGATCCAACCAGAAGGACCTGAAGGCCTGGGGATAAGATTCCAGATTCTACAAATATGGGCTTTCATTGCTGCACTTTGAAGAAAGGAAGTATTAAAATAGAACTGGGATTGAAATTGGCTAGAAGATTGAGAATGAGACTCAACAGAAAACAGAATGGGGGAATGATCAGAAAGTGAAGTATCAGGAATAACAGAAACAGTAGGCAAAGAAGGGGACAGGCGAGCCATATGAAAAGAGGAACTCTCAAAAATCATAGCTCTATCAAGACGTCTTAGAACACGAGATTCCCCAGCCTAGAAATTAGACCAGGTAAACCACTGAGCTGTTAAGAAATCAGTAGGAGAAAAACAAATATTGGGGTCATGAAGGGCCAATTTATTCTTCATAAAGTAAAAGGCTTCACGCTCACCAACACACCATCTCATTGGCACGTGACTGAAATGGTCAGAAGCTTTCTCAACCATATTAAAGTCACCGCAAAGAATCCATGTGGCAGCAGGCATGGAAAAAGCTAACCATCGCCATAAAGCACATCGATGTGGAGCATCATTGGAAGCATAAATATTAATAATTCCAAAAGGTTTACCGTTGAACTCAAACAAAACCCATACTGCTTGATGTGAAGGATCAACACCCCAAGTCACAATATTAGACTGCCACTTAGATGCAATGAAAGTGACAGCTCCTCCTTTTCCAGGGGAATGATGAGTAGCAAAAAACTGCCCATGGGGCCACAAAAAGCTACATGTACACTGCAGAAGAAATCCAGCAATCTTAATTTCTTGCAAACAGACAAAATCTAGAGCACCAAACAAACGAGCAGCATTGGCTAACTCGCTACGGACCGTATATTTTCGGGTTGGGTCCGTCAAACCCCTAACATTCCAGGAGAAGAAAATCATGAGGATTGGTTAGGGTGGGCTGCCTCCAAAACATCCTCTGAGTCTTCCAAAGCATCTAGGGACCCAAAAGAATTCTTGCCAAAATTCCCTTCTTCAAGTGGATGCATATTATCAGAATGTCGGTTACGCGCAACTCTCAGTGGACTGCGAGAGCGGCGAGCCTTGTAAACCTGTCGATCTTCTGCAATAGGTTGTTGGAAAACAGAGAAAACAAACTCTTCAGGAGAAGAAGAGGATCCATTAACTGTAGTAGGGATAGAATTGTCTGCAACAACTGAGGCAAAAGAAGATCCAGACCGAAGAGAATTACCATGGGGAAGAACTAGAGAGGGAGAGGAATTAGAAATTGGAGGAATTGAAGAAGGAGGAGAAATGGGGGGCTGTGAAGGAAGAACAGATGGAGTAGGGAGCAGGGGAACAGTAGAATTCGAAGGAGGCTGAGAAGAACTGGGAGGAACTGATTGATGTTGTTTACTATGCCGACGAGTAACCACTTGCCAATCCGCTTGAGAGGTTTCTCCAGTAGCACCAGATGCTTGAACAGGAGGAGGATTGGCAGAAGAGACAGGAACTTGATTAAACTTACCCATCATGAGAGGGCAATCCTTAATTTTGTGGCCCTTAGATTGGCAACGATAACAAGTATCAGGGAGATTAATATATTGAACCCTCTGATGCAGAATGGAATCACCAATTTTAATATCAATGTAATCATGCAAGTCTTTGGTCAGATCAATCTTGACACACACACGACGAGTGGGGCGAGCAGAGAAAAAACGAACAGGTTCAAAACAAACAAAATGACCCAATGGAGCAACTAAGGAAGGCAAGAAGTTCCAGACAGGAATTGGAAGACCAGGGAATTCCACCCACACAGGAACCTCAAGGGCAGCAACCTTGCCAACTTGGAAATCCCTGGAATATGGTTGCAGAATAAGCAACGAATTCCGAACAGTCCAGGGACCTTTATTGAGCACCTTCTGTACATGAGCAGGATCCACAAAACGAAAGAGAAAATACCCCTTAGTCAAATTTTGGACATTTTCGACCTTAACTCCATAAGGGCTCCAGATTTGATTAACCCAGGTACGTAGAAGTGTGTCATTCGGGATACGACCCAAAAAATAGCCCACTAAAGTATGCGACTCAAACCATTGGCATGCAGAATGAAATTCTTGAATAGGAATGACCACAGTGGGAACAGATGTATTACCTCGTGAAAATTCTGCAGAACAAGCTTCCGAGGATGTTTCCCTGGTGCCATCTTGTGCTCCATCCACTGCAGTATCAATTGAGGGGGCCGTATGAGCGGCCGCCATTAAAAAAAAGCCTTACCCCTGCCCAAGGCGGCGTTAAAGCACACTCAGAACAAAATCAATCCCGTAGTGAATTGGATCTCACACATGCAAAGTCAATCTTCCACATGCAGAGTTGCAGAGTGAACATGCAAAGTTGCAAAATTAGTTTTATATTAATGAAGGTTATAGTTTAAATTTAAACTTTTCATAAAAAGTTAAAGATATATTAATTTAGGTATCAATCTAAAGATGATTATAATTTTTCTAAATAATTTATTTGACTAAAGACAACACCTCCATCAGGAGATTATAAAATATATTATTTAGTATGAAAGGTATTGGAATATTTCTTCATAACAAACACTTTCACTTTACATATATATTTTAGGTCGCTCATATGCCTTTCTTAAAGGTTCAAAATATTTAACTTCAGAGGTTATTAATAGTTTTGATAAATTGGTTTTGGTAGAGAGGGAAAGGAGTTCAATTTTATAAGTTTTTATTTATTTATTTATGTTTCATAAGTGTTTATGAGATGTTAAATTTTTTAATAAATTATTATTTTATATATTATTAAATTACTTAAAGTTTTATATTATAAAAATATTAAAATCTGATATATATAATTATATGTTTTTTCTTGAAGAAAATATTATAATTGGGTGTTGTATTTTGATAAATTATAGTTTTTTCTTTTAAAGTTTAAGAGTTCACAAAACTATGTAATTCTTATCTCAATTGAATTGTTATAACTATATGCTTGTGTTTTTTTCTATATAAATTATTATTATTATTTTTTTTTGGATCTTCTTCAATTTTATTTGAAAATACAAATATTCTAGAATTCAACATTCTTAAATTTCATTTTGCAACAACCTTAACAATTCTAGAATTCCACTTCTATTGTCTATGCATTGCATCTTAAGAGAGTAATATTTTCAAAAATGTTAATTTTATTTCTGAGACATAAATGCAACCATAATAACTGTAATAAATAGTTTAGCAATCTTAAAAAGTTGAAAGTTTCAATCCATACTCTATCCCCTAATCCAATTATCAACCTCCCCTAATCCAACTATCAACCAACAACTCAACTAATCCACTTAGCTATGAAGTTCATCCGATGTCATCTTCTTTTACTTTAGCCATACAAAACTTCTACTCAGTAGTTTGCTTTACCAATTGTAGACACCAAATCCTAACCAATCACATTTTCTAATTATCTCTCTCTCTCTCTCTCTATATATATATATATATATATATATATATATATATATATATATATATATATATATATATATATATATATATATATATATGAATGAATAAATCACAACCATTCATCACAACTTAATCTCAACCATCCATGTGACTTGATCTGTGTCACATATCAAAGACATAATCTTAGTCATTCATCATGATTTAATCTCTCGTCGGTTGGTGTTTTCAAAACCTTTTCATGTTGAAGCTAGGTTATAAAAGTTCATTCATTCTCATGAATGATGTCATTTGTCACAACTTAATCTCAACCATCCATGTGACTTGATCTATGTCACATATCAAAGACACAATCTTAGTCATTCATCATGATTTAATCTCTCGTCGGTTGGTATTTTCAAAACATTTTCATGTTGAAGGTAGGTTATAAAATTTCATTCATTATCATGAATGAGGTTAAGCAGTATTTTGATTTATTCAGGTTTGAGAGCCCTTGCATCCATACCCCTCTAAAAACTAGCACCTTTCCATCATCCTCTCCTCTCACCAATTTTGTATCCTTTGTTTTTATCACCCACAACACCTACGAACCAAATCTGGTTATGTAGTAATCTTCTCAAAAACCCTTGAATGTTATCGAGCATTCCTTGAACACTGCTAAGCATCCAGGAATGTTGAAGGTTTTCCACAACTCTTCTAGAATACTCCAAGGTATTTATCAACCTTTCAATTTTCTTTTAATAAACCCTCGAATGCTTGCGAGCATTCGTACATCATCAAATATCAAAAGTAGAAGTGTGGTCCAGGTACATTAGGCATAATCTCGATAAGGTAAAATCTTTTATTGTTTCACATCTTATGTTTTCTATACTTAGCTTACATTTCACCTTTTATAGCACTAGGGTTTGCAAATTTATCTTTTATAGAGGGTCTCATATAGTGGAGCCCTCACATATCCTACTAACTTGTTTGGTGTTATTCATCTCTTTGTAGGTACAAAAATTATATTCTTAATGGTTGTCACAGCTTAGGTGGTCCTGTAGGGATACTCAAGCCCACCTATAACTTGTTTGGAGTAAAATACGACATATTAGACACCTAATATTAATTGTAAACAAGGGTTTTCAAAACCCTTTGATTGTAACTATTGTATCAATATACATTATATTGTAACATTGGAGATCAAGGCTCCCACCATATTAATACAAATTTATCTCTTCATTGTGCAATATATTTTGTGTGTTGATTTTGTTATTGCTATCTAGGTGTTGTCAATTTTTTCTTTACAAAATGGTGATCACAGTGGGGACCCCCAAAGGGTTTCTTATTTTAAATACCTTATCAATCTGATTTACATTTGTTGTAGGTTTTCAGAGATTCGATCAAGCAAAAATCGTGAAACTAGGATTTATTGAAGCAACAATATTTGATCTATAGTCACACAAATGCCCTTTCGCATTCAAGGGATGCCCTACCACATCTAGGATATGCTTCACCGCATCCAAGAGATGCCTCATCATATTTAGGAGACTTTGCATCATGTCGAGGAGGGTTGAGAAGAAATACATAGACTTTTTGGTAAATCCGAATCAAATCCCACCTCGATTTTTATTTGATTTTTAAAGAGAGATTAACAAGAAGATATTTATTTGTTGTTTAAAAAGCAACTCATTTTTGCATCTCAAGCATTTACAAATATTTCTTCATATAGTTTGCACATAGGATGGATCTACATTTGTGCAACAATGTTAGTTGCATTAGAAAATCCATCACATTAGATTTAAGTTTTTGTTTTTTGTGGTATTTTTACCTTTTATCGTGTATACTTTTTGCAAAAAAAAAGCATAAATAACTATATTTTAGGCTAAAGCCTCTTACTTCTTACTTTTTAAAGGAACAAGTTATTAGTACTCAAGCTTATTCCCTTTTTTGGAATCACTTGATGATTTAGGGTGGAAGAACTAGGTGAACCTCCACTGTTAGAATCACTTGATGATTTAGGGTGGATCTTAAGAGGTGTACCCTAGATTATTTTGGGGAAATTGGTATTGGTATTCTTGATCACCAATTTGGCTTAGTAGAAGAGAGTTTATTGGCATTGTATTAGCACCATAGACAACCAAAACTTTAAAAGGAATCACACATGAGTCCTTAGAAGGTCTAACCATAGTTAGGTTAACCATGGGTTCATAGTTGACAAAGGTGAGGTGGAGGCTAGGATAGTCAAAAGGGTAGACTATGTGAGGTGGCCATGGGTTAGGTTGACCACTGGTTTAAGTTTGACTATGATGTGGAATATGACCAAGGTGAAGAGTCAACCATGGTTAGGCTAGGGTGATATAGGCTTAGGTGGAAGGTAGACTAGTCAAAGGGTAGACTAGGATAAAGTGTCCCTAAGTTACATTAAAGGGGTCATCATATGGTGACCAGGGTCTAAGCATAGAAAAGGGCTTAAGTGGCCAAGGGAGATTCAATGGGATGAGTAGTGATTTTTTGGAAAATTTTGTATGTTTTGCAAATTAATCAATCATTAGCACTGCATAAGAATAAATATGATATTTTTGGGTATCTACAAATGGAATATGCCAAAAAATCCAACCAACTAGCTATTTTTCTCAAAATTGACTTCAATAAAGCCTATGATTGCATTGAGTGGAACTTCATTATTGCCATGCTCAAAGCCCTAGGTTTTGGTAATGGTTTTATCTCTATGGTCAAGATGCTCTTTGTAAATACCTCTATTGACATCACTATGAACAAAACTCAATCAGAGGCTATTGAATTTTTTCTCTCAATCGAACAAATTTTCCCTCTTGCCCCATCTCTTTATGTCATTGTAGCTAAAGTTTTAGTTTTCTCTTGCTTCATCACACTAATTTGATTTTCATTAAGGGTATTTCCATTTCCAATAGTCAATCCTAATGGATCAATGGATACTTTATGGATGACTCTTTCCTCACATTAGTTGAGGATGAAAAATACTTCACTCAAGCTATTCATGACTTGGATACGTTTTGTCTTGCCTCTGGTTCCAACATCTAGTGGTTGAAGACTATTTATTTTTGAGTCTACATCTCGTCTCCTAACTTGGTTGACTTAGTTTTAGTAGAGGTGGATATTATATGAGGAAGTGTTATCCGCTTCAAAACTGTATAAAAATGTTATATGAAAAAACATGATCCAACACTAAACATGTTTGTATACTCTTGGATCTAAAGAACAACCTATAGAATTTTAGTTTAGTTGCCATCATTCATTTACAGTTTCCCTTTCCATTAGAAATGTAAAGTGAGTCAGTGACTTTAATTAAATTAGTTTTATATTAATGAAGGTCATGCTATTTATAATTTAAATTTAAACTTTTCATAAAAGTTTAAAGATATATTAATTTAGATATCCATTGAAATATGATTATAACCTTTTCAAATAATTTATTTGATTAAAGACAACACATCCATATTGAGATTATAAAATATATTATTTAATATCAAAGGTATTGAAACATTTCTTCATAACAAACACTTTCACTTTACATATATATTTTAGGTCACTCATTTACCTTTCTTAAAGGTTTCAAAAATTTAACTTCAAAGATTATTAATAGTTTTGATAAATGGTTTTGGTGGAGAGGAAAAAGAGTTCAATTTTGCAAGCTTTTTATTTTTTTTAATGCTTGTCAAGTGTTTATGAGATATTAAATTTTTTAATAAATTATTATTTTATATATTATTAAATTATTTAAATTTTTATATTATAAAAATGTTAAAATTGATAAATTTATTAATATATTTTTTCTTGCAGAAAATATTGTCATTGGGTGTTGTATTTTTGATAAATTATAATTTTCTCTTTTAAAGTTTACATGCAATCCTTATCTCAATTGAATTGTTATAACTATATACCTACGTCTTTTTCTATATAAATTAATTTTATCATTTTTTTGGATCTTCTTCAATTTTCTTTGTAAATATAAACATTCTAGAATTCATCATTCTTAACATTTTTCCTTTTTCCGCAACAGCCTTAACAATTATAGAACTCAACCTCTATTGTCTATGCATTGCATCTTAATAGAGTAATATTTTCAAAACTGTTAATTTCTTTCTAAGACATAAATGCAACTATAAGAACTGTAATAAATAGTTTAGCAGTCTTAAAAAGTTGAAAGTTTCAATCCATACTATATCCCCTAATCCAACCATCAACCAACAAATTAACTAATCTACTTAGCTATGAAGTTCATCCGATGTCATCTTATTTTACTTTAGCCATACAAAACTTCTACTCACTTCATGAAATCATAGTTTGCTTTACCAAATGTAGACATCAAATCCTAACCACTTGTCATCCATGCATCATCAAATCACATCCATTCATTATTTATATATATAAATAATCCATTTGAATTGCTCTATGTCACATATCAAAGACATAATCTTAGACATTCATCTGTTAGCGTATGTTAACGTATTTTGTTTATATTACATCATTTAGGTTTTGCTGTTACACTATTACAACTCCGTAACAGTTCAGTTTACGCCGGTGTGCTATTCCCGGAATTGTAACCATTATTTAAACATTGTTGAATAATAAACATTAGTTCGTTGTTTAACATGGCATCAGAGCCAGATTGCAGGGAGCAGTGAGAGGAGGCTGGAGGCGGAAGCTGGTTGCAGGGAGTACTATTTTTTTTCTGAAGTTTTTTGGGAGGAGGTTGCTGCATTTTTCTGTGACGTGTTTTTTTAAAATCATGCAATCGCGTGTTTTTTTTTAATTCACGCAATCGCGTGATTAATTTTTTTTAATAAAAAAAAAAAAAAAATGCGGGACTCGACTCTCTGCATCCCTGCTTTGGACGCAGCGCAGGGACGCAGAGAAGGGACTGACGCAGCGCTGCCAACGCAGCGCACATCCCCTCCCCCCCTGCGCAGCGTAAACGCTACGCGCTGCAAGCGGATGGACGTCCGTCGTAGCCCCCCCTTGTGCAGCGCAAACGCTGCGTGCTGCAAGCGGACGGACGTCCGCGTAGCCCCCCCCGTTGGAGGTCGTGCGATGCGCAGACTGCTCGCACGCTCCCCAACCCCCCCGGTCGTTGGAACGCGATGCACAGACTGCGTGCGCGCTTGCCCAGCCCCCCCCGGAACGCGACGACGCAGGTCGTGCGAGTTTAAAAAAAAAAAATAGAGACGTGCGGGGACAGAGGGCAGAGGTAGACTGTGGCTGCTGCGGAGGTGGTAGAGGTAGCCACAGAGGGACCAGGCAGACGACAAAGGAGGGATATGTGAGAAGGCCCCACTGTTCCAAACGGATCAGCCCGCTAGCTCACTTGGCAGTGAGCTGTGCGGTAAGGCTCAGGGAGCCTACAGGTCGGGGGTTCAAATCCCGCCGACTCCCCCCTTGCAAAGGTATAAATTTTTTTTTTCAAAGGTTTTATTTAATTATTATTTTTTAGTTAAAATTTTTAATTTTAATTTATTTTTTTTATAGTTTTTAAAACTTTATAAATTAAAATTTAATTTTAATTTATTTTTTTATAAGTTTTTAAAAACTATATAAATTAAAATTATTTATTTTAACTTTAAATATATAATAATTATTAAAATGCTTTGTTAAAGAGATTTTTTTAAGGGGGGATATTTTTTCAAAAAATCAAAGGGGGAATGTGAGTAATTTTCTGAAAAAGCAATTTGGCGAATTGTAAAAGGTGCATTTTCGGCTGTGACCGACACCTTGTGGGTTAATTCTTGTGGGCACTTTTTATGTTGTATGTTGCATATTTCATTTTTTGCACTACTCCATTAAAAGTTAAAAAAATCAAATACACTCCCTAAGTCCCCGAAATAATTAAAACCCATCTATACAATTTATTGCACTGCAGCGTTCGGTATTTGTGATACCTCTGGATAGCATTTACAGGTAAAGTTGTCGTGATTGGGCTACTGTATCCGCTGCCTAATATAGCTGCTACAACGACATCTGAGCTTGTTCTCTATAAATCGTCATGGAGAGATAAGTTAGCCATTTTTGCATTTTTTTACTCCATCCACTAACCTTTATCGCACTTGTGTTTAGGCGTAAATCCTAACGTAGTATTCTTCATAGTGTTTAGGGGAAGTTACGCCCCATGCATGAGAAGAATATTCTATGGTAGGTGCCATCAACAAAGCGATTTCCTTTCAGTACCGCTTATGTTCCACGTATCGTATGATCTCTAAAACTCACCTATAGTCTCCCTCACGTAAGGACGGGTGATTTTTGTTGATATTTCTAAATACCTATAGTTTCCCTCACGTAAGGGCGGGTATTTTGTATGGTATTACGACCTAGAAAAAGGTATATCAAAAGGGGGACCAATTGGTGTTATAAGGAACCTTCACTATGGCCGCTGTTGCAAAATTGATGACTGATCCTCATCAGTTATTGAAAGGTCCAAATTATACACCATGGAAACATAATATGAAGGCAATTATCCAAATGGAAGATTTGTGGGATATTGTTACTGGAGTAACAACTAGGCCTTCACCAACAGCAGGATCCATAGGTCCTTTCGCAGATCAGATAGCTTTTGACAAGAAAGACAGTAGAGCAAAGGTGCTCATTTTGTTTGTTGTTTCAGATGAAGTGCAACCTCATATAGCTGACAAAGCAAGTGGTAAAGAGGCATGGGATGCCCTTAGAACCATATATGAGGGAAATAATTATTCCACCATTCTTCATCTTCAACAACAACTTCATAACCTGAGTTTGAGACAGGGTGAAATAGTTGAACTCTTTCTGTGTAGAGTGTCTAAATTGAAAGAGATTGAATTCTTTGGGAGATATTGTGGACGAAAAGCTTCTCATTTCACTTGTGATGAGAGCTTTGCCTTCTTCATTTGATATGTTGATCACCTCCATCCAGGTGTCTCAATGACAAATTACCTACATCGAGTTGGTCAATATGCTTCAACAACAGGAGGCACGCCAACTTCACAAGGATGATTCTTCCAATACAGCCCTATACACCAATAGGCAGGGTTCTAGGAAGAAAGGTAATGGGCAAAAAGGAGGCAACTTTTAGAAAGGAGGAAATTCTCAATAGGATACGAAAGGAAAAGGAAAACAACCTCAACAGAAGAAGAGGTGGTGCAAGATCTGTGAGAAAGACAACCATGACACCAACAGGTGTTGGCATAAGAACAAGCAAAAATGCCAAAACAAACCACAAAATAAAAACAAGCAACCCTAGGTGAATGTTGCTATTGAAGAATCTGACTCAGATTCTGAATGGGCACACAAGGTGCTCATGACTACCACAGATTCCACATAGAGGGATCCTGTTTGGTATGTCGATTCTAGAGCTAGCAAACATATGACTGGCGATAGATCATGGTTTGAATCATTTGTGGCCAAAGAGGGCAAACCTGTCACCATTTCTGATGATAAAACCTACAGGGTTTAGGGAGAGGGTACAGTTTTAGTCACTCTTCCTGATGGCAAGTGTCAGATTGACAAAGTCCTCTATGTTTCGGGATTGGCCAACAATTTTTTGTCAGTGACACAAATCCTGGATAGAAATATGGTTGTCAAATTTCGTGTTGAGAATGGCAAGAAGTGTTGTACTATTACCAGGAAGGGTAAGCAGATTGCAAAAGCTTCATATAAGCACGGCTTATTTGCCCTAGATGCTATCTCTACTCCACATGTTGCCATGACTGTCTCTACCAAGGAGGCAACTTCCCTATGGCACAAGAGATATGGGCATCTTAGTTCTGGCTACTTACTTGAGCTCAGTAAGTATGAGATGGTAAAGGGTCTTCCTTCCCTTTCTACCACATTGCTAGTGTGCTCTGACTGCTTAGCAAGAAAGCATCATAGAGTACCATTTGAGAAGAGCTCAACAAGAGCACAAAAACCTCTGGAGTTAATTCACACCGATCTATGCGGTCCTTTCACACCCAATAGTTGTGGAGGGAAGAGGTACTTTCAGTTATTCGTAGATGACTACTCATGAAATATGTGGGTTTTCTTTCTCCAACTAAAATCTGAAGCTTTCGCATTCTTCCAGCAGGTCAAGAAATCCGTTGAGAAGGAGTCAGGAGCTTCTATTAAAACCCTCCGCTCAGATCGAGGGGGGGAGTTTACCTCTAATGAATTTTTTGCATTCTTAGATAAGCATGGAATCAAGAGACTATTAACAACTGCCTATACTCCTCAGCAAAATGGAGTTGCTGAGAGAAGGAACTGTTCTATCATGGAAATGGTTCGTTGTATGCTCACAGGAGCTACTCTTGGGCAACAATATTGGGCAAAAGTTGTCACCACTGTAGTATATCTGTTGAATAGGGCACCCACAAAGGCCCTAAAAGGAATGACTCCACAGGAAGCATGGAGTGGTCAAAAACCCTCCATATCTCATCTACGTATTTTCGGATGTCACGCTTTCATGCACATACCAAAAGAGAAAAGGAAGAAGCTAGATGAGAAAACACTGAGATGTATTTTTCTTGGTTATGATGAGCACTCTAAAGGATATCGTTTGATAGATCCTTTGACCAAGAAAATTCATGTCAATAGAGATGTTGTCTTTGATGAAGCTTTCACATCACAAAGCACATCTAAAGTACACCTAGATCTTGTGGAATCTAAGGAAGAGAAGATTCCTTCGTCAACACAGACAGGAGGTCCTTCTACATCTTCTTCACCACCACCGAAGAAGAACCCAAAATGGTGTACAAATACAATCAGAGATGCAAATTTATCCACTCCTCCCAATTTGAACTTGGATAGACCTCGTACACGCAGTATGGCTCAAAAGGAAAAAGAAGCCAAAGAAACTAGTGAGCTTGATGATCTTTGTCAATCTTTTGAGGAACTTTCTGTAACTCCACGTACAAAAGTAGAGGATATGGATATTGATGATGACAGGGCGTTCATGTCTACCATAGATGATATTGAACCTGCATCAGTGCAAGATGCTCTCAGTGAGCCTCAGTGGAAGGCCGCTATGGATACAGAGTATGAGTCTTTGATGAAAATTAAAACTTGGAAGCTTGTTGATCTGTCACATGGAAAGAAGCTCATTGGCTACAAATGGGTATATAAAGTCAAGTACAAGGCAGATGGAACAATTGATAAGCATAAGGCCCGTCTTGTTGCAAAGGGCTATGCTCAAAAGGAAGGCATTGACTACGAGGAAACTTTTGCACCTACTGCTCGGATGACCACAATTTGGGTTATGTGTGCTATGGCAACACAATATGGGTGGAAAGTTCACCAGATGGATGTCAAAAGTGCCTTTCTAAATGGTGATCTCCAAGAAGAAGTCTACATGACTCAACCAGAAGGATTTGAAGTGGAAGGCCAGGAGCAGAAGGTTTGCAAATTGGTCAAATCCTTATATGGTCTGAAACAAGCTCCTCGAGCTTGGTATATAAAAATGGACAATCACCTTATGCAACATGGATTTAAGAGATGTTCGTCATATGCAAAACTCTATTTCAAGAAACAGGGTTCTGAGATAGTGTTGCTTGTACTCTATGTTGATGATCTGCTCATTACAGGGAGTTCAAAAACTATGATCTCTACTGTCAAAAGAAACTTGTGCAAATATTTTGAGATGATAGATCTCGGACTTCTCCATTATTGTCTTGGTCTGGAATTCAGCCAGAAGGAGCACTCCATCAAAGTGTCTCAAAAAAAATATGCCAAGACATTGCTGGAAAAATATCGCATGACTGATTGCAAGCCAATGGCAACTCCGATGGAGAATGGACTTCGCTTATCATGATATGATGATTCACCTCAGGTAGATGGTACTATCTATCGACAGTTGATTGGGAGTCTCATATATCTGATCAATACTAGGCCGGATCTCGTATTTGCTGTCAACTATCTTTCGAGGTTCATGCAGGAGCCTAAGACCACTCATTGGAAAGCAGACAAAATGTGTTCTTTACTATGTCCGTGGTACTATGGAATATGGCCTAGAATACAAGAGGAACAACAAATTCTTCTTGCAAGGATACATGGACTCCGACTATGCCGGATCATTTGATGATCGCAAGTCAACTTCTGGATACATTTTTCATCTGGGATCCGGTCCTGTCTCTTGGCACAGCAAGAAGCAACAGGTGGTTGCTATTTCATCAACAGAGGCAGAGTATCATGCCGCACGTGAAGCTGTGTGCGAAGTGATATGGTTGCATCACATTCTGACAAGTATGGGCCATCTATCAAAATCTCCAATACACTTGTTTTACGACAATCAGGGTGTTCTAAACCTCGTCAAGAATCCAGTCCATCATGAAAGAACAAAGCACATTGACACACAATGTCATTTCATTCTAGATGAAGTTCGAAAGCACCGAATTCAACTTCAACACATTCCCACCGATGCTCAAGTTGCAGACATTTTCACTAAGGCACTTGCACGTGTCAAATTTGACTTTGTATTGCAAAATGATGTAAGGGGATGTTAGTATAGCTAGTAGTCATCCCATTACCAAAATAATGTAATAAAGGGGGATGTTAGCGTATGTTAACGTATTTTGTTTATATTACATCATTTAGGTTTTGTTGTTACACTGTTACAACTCCGTAACAGTTCAGTTTACGTCGGTGTGCTATTCCCGACATTGTAACCATTATTTAAACATTACTGAATAATAAACATTAGTTCACTGTTTAACATCATCATGATTTAATCTTGACCGCATGTTGGTGTTGTCGAAACCCTAACATGTTGAAGGCATGTTATAAAAGGTCATTCATTCTCATGAATGAGGTTAAGCGGTATTTTAATTTGTTAAGGTTTGAGATCCCTTGCATCCATACCCCTCTAAAACCCTAGCAGCTTGTCATAATCCTCTCCTCTTGCCACTTTGTATCCTCGATTTCTGTCGATAACCCTTGTGAACCAAATCTGGTTTTACAATACTCTTCTCAAAAACCCTTAAATGCTATTGAGCATCCTAAAATGTTGCTGAGCATCCTAGGAATATTGCAGGGCATCCACACCTCTTCTAGAATTTTCTAGGGCATTTATTAACCTTTTAATTTACCACCAAAAAATACTCGAACACTTGTAAATGTTTGCACATCATCAGATCTTAGAAGCAGAAATGTGGACCAAAAAAATCAGGTATAATCTTGATGAGGTAAAAGGTTTTATTGTTTCACATCTTATATTTTTTATACTTAGCTTGCATTTCACCATTTATAGCACTAGGTTTTGTAGATTTATCTTTTATAGAGGGTCTCACACAAAGGAGCCCTTGCATATGCTACTAACTTGTTTGGTGATGTTGATCTATTTGTAGGTACTTAAATTATATTTTTGATGACTATTGTAGCTCAAGTGGTCCTGTAGGGATACTCAAGCCCATAACTTGTTTGGAGTAAAATATGATGTAGAAGACACATAATATTTATTGTAAAGTAAGGTTTTCAAAACCCTTCGATTGTAACTATTGTATCAATATACATTATATTGTAACATTGGAGATCAAGGCTCCCACCATATTAATACAAATTTATCTCTTCATTGTGCAATATATTTTGTGTTTATTTTGTTATTGTTATCTAGGTGCTATTTATTTTTCCTTTACAAAATGGTGACTGTGGTGGGACCCTCAAAGGATTTCTTAATTTAAATACCTTATCAATTTGATTTATCTTTTTTGTTCTTATTGTAGGTTTTTAGAGATTCGATCATGCAAAAATCATGAAACTAGGGTTTATGAAAGTAACAAGATTTTATCTATGGTTGCATGAATGTCCTCCTGCATTCGAGGGATGCCCTACCATGTCTAGGATATGCTTCATCGGATCTAGGAGATGCCTCATCACATTTTGGAGACTCTACATCACATCCAAGAGGGTTGGGAATAAATATGTAGGCTTCCTAGTAAATCTGAATCAAAACCTACCTTTATTTTTCTTTGCTTTTTAAAGAGAGATTAATAAGGTAACTCATTTTTGTATTTTAGGCATTTATAAACATTTCTTCATATGGTTTGCACATAGGATAGATCTGCATTTATGAATCCATGTTAGTTGCATTAGAACATCCATCACACTGGATTTAAGTTTTTGTTGTTTGTGGTGTTTTTACTTTTTATCTTGTATATTGTTGAAAAAAAAGCATAAATAACTGCATTTTAGGCTAAAGTATCTCACTTCTTACTTTTTCAAGTTGGAACAAGTTATTAGTACTCAATATTAATCGCATTGTTGGAATCACTAGATGATTCAAGGTGGAAGAACTAGGTGAACCCTCCATAATTATAATCACTTGATGATTTAAGGTGGAAATTTAGAGGTGAACCCTAGATTCTTTTGAGGAACTTGGTATTGGTATTCTTGATCATCAAATTGGTTGAGTAGAAGAGAGTTTCTTGGCATTGTATTAGCACCATAGACAACCAAAATTTTAAAAGGAATCACGCACGATTGCACGCATAACTTTAAACAATCAGTGAGTTGGACTTCATCACCAACCACTGATCGAGATCAACAACGGTGGGTTTCATATCCATATGCTATCTTTCCCTATAGTCACCATAGCAGCCCGTGAGTGATTTTTCTAGATTTCATCACCAAAAAATTCTCATTTTCCATCCACCTTAGGAATCCACCCTGCATAGTAGTCTAGGCTTAGGCACATCAAAACACACAAAACCACAAACCAAAAAATAATAATAAATAATTGTTGTAGAACATAAGATTCATTTGTTTGTTTAATTATGTGTATTTTTCAATGTTATTTGCACATTTTTACATACATCCCACACATTCACTACCCTATTTGGATCATTAGCCTATGTTTTCATCTCAAAGCCAAGCTAAAATCATGATTTAAGCATCTACTAGCCAATACACTCCATCCATTGAGTGTCCCACCTCTGCACCATCACTTATATGTCTAACCCAACTAGCTCAATGTAGACAAGCTATTTTGGTTTGTCTACAAGACCCTCACATACAACATTCACTTAAAATACTGATGTGATGCATAGAGCCATCCACACCTCCATCTTGAAAAAAAACTTCTACACCCACTGATACCCACATCACATACATAAACATGGAAAAGGTTGGATATTACTTAAGAATAACTAGGCCTATCTTAGAACAACTTCACATCCCACATATCCAGGTTCCTTCTTCTCAATTGGAACATACCCACTGATACCCCAATAGCTTTAGCCAAGCCTACATCAATCCTCTTTTTAAGGTATCATCCACACCTTCACATCACATGTCTTCATCACAACATAGTCAAATAACTTCCATCACATATACCCACACTGCTACCTACACAAATCCACTCTATGAAGCATATGTCAATGTAGCTTCACATATTCCATCTACCATACCATCCACTACCCTCCATTCTATTACAATTTCTTTCGTAACTTATCCTCCACCAACATCCACTAACATTGACAACACCTACACCTCACCCACATCTACCTACATCACACCCACACAATATACTTCAGAAATTGCCATACAAAAAGCATGGAAACACCTCAACCAATTGCTCATGGGTTAGTAAGAAGCTCATTCTTATTCCCAACAATATACACATATAACAGACTTCAAACCCTATTCTTTCCCAAGCAAACACAATTTCTTCACCTCAAATCCATCCTAGGTATCACAACCTTCTTAGGTTTCTATACCCACACCCCCATTCACTCATATCAACTCCACTTCCACAACCCAACACATTCACATTCCCCAAACTTCATCATCACTCCATCAACAACAATCATTCCATCACCAAGTCAAAAAACATGCCCAATAGCACCAAATATCCTTTAACCCATCAGACCATCAACATCACATCCCATATAAACAAATTTACCACTCCACATACTACATATTTACATAATCATTAAATAATTCATGTCTTCTACAAACATGTAGAAGACCCTAAAATCCAAGCAATGCAACAACATATTGATAGCTTGATTTGACATACTCTTGTTATGATGTACCGAAAATCTACCTCGAGACACCTAGTCAATCAACCTATTCATTTTTTGGTACCATCACCACCATATATGGTAGTATTCATAGTACCACATTTTGACAAATTTAAAGGGACTGAGGACCCTTGAGACCACATTAGAATATTTATTCGCTCATGTATTTAGATTCAATATCAAGATAGTTTGATGCTCAAAACATTTCCTTAGACACTAGGGGAAGACGGTCAAGACTAGTATAATCATCTGCCTCACCACAATATTTACACATTTGAAAAACTAATAGATCAATTTTTGGAGACATTTTTCCTTAATGTCCAAAAGAAAACCACATTGAATGACCTTTACAACCTTAGAAAATTCGAAGAAGAGTCAGCCTATGATTTTGAAAACTGAGGACAGTTATCACTAAGTTGTCATTCTCCCTACCAATGGAAGAATTGACCCAAATGTTCACAAGGAGTTTCTAAAAACCAATCTCTTTGTTATTACAACTACAATAATACAGAACATTCGACGAAGCTCTCACCCAAGATCATGTCATTGAAGAGATAAAAATCTAAAAGGGTGAGATAAAACGTAAGAAAAAGGAATGCCAAAATAAGGAACAATCAAGAGGAAATTATTCTGGCCAGTCAAAGCCAAATCAAGTGGTCCTAAGTCAACTGGTTTTGAATTAACAACAACAACAACAACAAAAACTAATGCAACAACAACCACAAAAAATAAATTATCAAGTGGTTCCCCCACCTCAACAACTTCATAACACAGTGCCAACTATGGAAAATCACCAACGTTGACAATCCACTCGAAAAGATCGCATCTTCACACCTTTGTCCAAATCATACGTCTCCCTTTTCCCTAGGTTGTATGACACCAACGCTATTGCCTTACCCAAAATAATACTATATGATCAAGTTAAATGAGGAAAGGGTTATAGGGAGCACTTGTTTTTTCCTTTTCATCGACATAAAGGACATGACATTAACAACTACTGATCATTTAAACATATGGTGCAATATTTTATAGAGCTAGGGGCCATCAAGTTTGATAGCCCTTTGGCCCAAAAAAACCAAAACCTTGGTATATACCAAACACCACTTCCTCAACATGAAGAACAATAACAAACAATAGGGGAATCAAATACCATGACTCCTCCTAACCAAGTTAACCATGTACAATGATATCAAGGTTTTTTTGGGATTATCCATGTAGTCACTCGAGGACAAAGAAACACCAATAGATAAAATGAACAACAAAAAGAAGTTCAATCTCCTCCAAAACCTCAAGCAAGTGTGTCTCCACAACCTACCAATTCATCATCACCCATCCATTTTTTTTCCAAATCATTCCAACCAACCCATCTGCCAAGTCAGCCATTACAACCAATTCATCCTCCAAATCATTCACAAATATTAATCATCTCACTAAGTAACCAATTGAAAAATAGCCTAAAAATAGCTTTAGCCAAACTATCTATATATGAGCTAATACAACAATATCCCCCACATCACAAGGCATTAATTGAAATTGTGAAATCCATTAAAATTCAATCCCAAGACACTAATACCTTTAAAAAAATTGTGGGGAGCATTTGAACGTGCATGGAGCCTTCCATCACATTATATGATTTTGAAATTAAATCAATTTCATCAGAAGTGGTGGATCCTCCATTACATATTATGGCTCAAGTTGATAGGAAGCCATTTAAATGAGTGTTAATTGATATTGGATATTCCATAAAAATCATCACTACATATGGCCTCCAACATCTCAATATTCATCCATCACATATAACCAAATCTATATTCATCCTAAGAGCATTCAATGATGCTCTTTGTTCCACAGTTGGCACTATTGTTTTACCCATATAAGTGGGGGTAAAATTATTGCATATTATATTCCACATCCTAGAGGGGTATATTACTTACAACATACTCCTCGGATACCCTTGGATTAGGGAGATGAAATATGTCCATTCCATACTACATCAATGCTTAAAATATGTACATGACAGATAGGTTTATTGCATACCAATGAATATCAAATTGTTTAAGTATTGTAATTTCATTTCAAATCCCTATGAACCCACACTTCCATAAAATCACCTATTCATAACACCATAAACCACATCATCCACCACCTCTTCATCAAAATATACCATTACTAAGGAGCTTCCCATCACTACTCCCCATCAGGCTTCCACTTCTACACCCCCACCCTTATCATAGTCAACTACATGTACATGTGGTCGAACCCAATCCAGACCATCCACATCATCAACATCAACCTCCATTACCATTCCATCCACATCATAAACATCAACATCCACTACCATTCCATCCACATCATTAACATTAGTATCCACTACCTCAACATCATCAACCATTCAACAAAACCCTCAACCAAATCCATCTTTATCTCAAGCCATTGATGTCTCACAAGTCAATTTGATAGAATACAAGATACCATTCTAGCACACATCTATACCATCATTTAAGCCTCAAGCCACCCTTGAGTCTTCCACTTCCACATCCACTTCCATATCCACTCCATCTACTTCATCCACATCCTCACAAGTGGTAGTCCACCTCGCCTATCCTAGCATTGGTAAATACATGGTCCACAATGTCACTGTTACACCGCTAAACATCCAAACTATTAGGGATTATAGTTGTCAATGCGACCCACCCTTATCCATAGAAGCAGTGTACAATATGGGTTTCCTCATTGTAAATTTTGTTACGAGAATTCATAGATAATTACATAGCTAGAAAAACACATCTTGACCAACTTACACTCCTTAATGAAATGTGGATTAATGTCTTAGAATATTTATGAGTATATCAAGATAATCTCAAACATGCTTACAACAACAAAGTCCATCTACATGAATTCCAAGTAGAGATATTGTCCTCAAATAAAATCAACAAAACACCAATGCATTACCGTATCTTCGTGATAAATTCATTGCTAATTGGTTAGGTCCATACATTGTCACACAAAAAGTAGGTCAAGGAACATATAGACTTGCCAGTATAGAGGGAGTAGAAGAGCTCGAACCACTTAACATAATCTATTCGAGAGCATTTTATGGTTACATATATGTATATATACATGTCTAATACACAAAAACATTGCATTCATACACATTATATTTCACACATTAAATTTCACAATCACATTCATTGTCATTTTGATGCATTTCATCCACCATATTAGGGGTCATTTGTTAATTTTAGAAAATAATTGATCCAATAAATATTTTTGCCTTAATAATAGGAATCCCCAAGTTCATGTCCATTTTATTACACCATTTCACAAGAAAAATTACCATTTGCACTATCACTTCATTACCATTAGGTATTTTCAGTCACTCAGCCACCCCTAGTGTTTCAAGCAAACTATAATACATGTTAAGTTTTATCTAGGACCAAGGCACATTTTTACTAACGAAATCTTGAGTTCTGGAATTGAATCTAACACTCTTGAACCAAACATATTTTACACATTAAAAAAAATTATATATCTTGTGTCAAAGAGGGATAACACCATGATTGGATTGAACCTCAAAGCGAAAAGGTCATCTTCACTTGTCCCATTATTCACATAGTCCAAAATAAAAAATAGTGGTCCTCACCACTACTCACATTACCAAAATAAAGGAATGAGTAGTAAGGATAGGGTAAAATTCTCATCACATTTCGATTGAGAATATGATTCCCAAAGCTCTAAATATTTTACACATCACACACCACAAATCCTTAAGTTGTAAGGATAGAACTAAATTTATATTCAGATGGTTAGGTAGTCTAAATCCCCAAAGCTTGGAGATAATATCATTGGACTAGGGAGCTAACCTCCATCGTGGTTATAGAAGCTTGGCTAGCAGTGGAGTACACTTATGCGTGGCAGCACATATCTTCTAAAGAGACCTCTGACCATACATAAGGATAATATAGTTTCTTGGTCATCTTCATGATAGGTTTTCATATCAATTTACTCAATATAGGTTAATGAACTAACTTTCACACACATTGGTTCTTGATTATCTCGAGTCATTATCATGCTCACGATTTGGTAATTAAACATTTCATTACACACATTTGGTCTTAGAGAAATTAGACAAAAATTAGTGAGTTTGTTAGAAATCACTAGGATGTTTGAGTCCTACCAAAAAAATCCCAAAAAAATCATCCATAAGCCACAACACCATCCATATAATTTTCCTACCATTACATGATTTTTCCACTTCACATACCACCATTTTGGTGCCTCTGATTAAACAACAATTATACACATGGTCAAATAAATCTAAACTACAAATGATCATTAGAGCACCAATTCATATGCATAATTACAATCTATATACATCATCATTACATTATCATCCATCACATATACATATGCATTCACACAAACATCCACACAAATTCATAACATAAAATTAAAAGCCATGTATATATAAATCACATGTACTATAAACACCCGAAGGCTACATATAATGGAGCACCAATGCTCATATACAAAATGTGCATCTAAGCACTAGCTAACGCCCATAGGTAGATCCCTATGATCCCAAAGGAGCCTTAGACCTATAGACATTATGCCTCGAGTCACTATGCCTAATAAAACTTGCTACGAAAGAGGGGGGTCGATTTGGTAGTCCAATATGGTACTGCATGAGAAGATCCTCTAAATATTGGATATATGCCTCCCAATATCAAAGGTGTAGTACATCATGCCACTGACGAGAGTCCCTCTATTCTAGCTCTACCTAGAGCCTCACTATAGTATTTGTTCCTTTGAATGTCGTCACCCATACCAGGGTTATGCATAAGGGGTCGGACCCAAAATGTACTTCTAAAAAAATGGAGAATCTGTTTCTAAATCTTGGTGAATCCTAGAAAACTTAATGTAGGAAGACATGGTGAAATACCTTATTTTTCACCAAAACATAAAAAAACTGGCAAACGGGCTTCCAAGGGGCAGCACCCATGGAGTGCCTCCCCCATCACGAGAAGGGGAGACTTTTTTTGGAAATTTAACTATATTCGGATGCAACCCGGGTGCAAACCTACATCCGGATGCAAACTGGGTGCAAAACTAGATCTAGATGCAACCCGGGTGCAAAACTAGATCCGGATGCAACCTGGGTGCAAAATTGGATCCAGATGCAACTCGGGTGCAATCCTGGATCTGGATGCAACCCGGGTGAAAAACTACATCCAGATGCAACCCGGGTGTAAAATTGCATTCGATAAAAATGCACACGATCTACTATAGAAATGGTTTCAGTAAATTGCAACATAGGTTTGGCTATAGTGTGGTTCCATCCGGTACTACTGGTTGCAGAATAGGGTTTCGACCGATTGTAGAACAAGGTTTCGGTCGATTGCAAAATTGTGGTGTCGGGCGGATATACAGCTGGTGTCGGACGGTTATAGAACTGGGTCGATATATTCATCAGGTGTAGAACAAGGTTCAAAAATGAATCTGTATCCCTAGGGTGTTAATTATAAATAGAGGTATACTTGGCAAGTTTGGTGAGATAATTGAGAAATTTTAAAATTTTAGGGTGAAAAGGGTACTTTATTTAGGTGGGATTACTTGTGAATTTTTCAAAATATTCATGATACTCTCATCAAAGGACGGCTAATCGACACCTAAAATTTATTTTTTCCCAAAAATTCTGGCTAAATGGTCGACGTTTGGGTCCCAAAAATTTTGCAAATTTGAATTTTTGAAAATGCTTTTTTTTGCCCCAATGGCAAAGTTTCGTCGCTATGCATATCCCTGACCCATACCCCCATATTTTTTTGTATCCAATCTATCTACACATCTCAACCCACCATAATCTACTAGATCTAGTCTTGCTCCATCTCCAGCCTCACCCACTCCTCCTCACTCTGACCTAGAGGTATCTCCAAAACCTCCTCCATATCATCTCTATTACCATCATCACCTCCAATATTGGAAGGCTACTCTATTGCATCCCTCACCTAATTGCTATATCGATGACATATTTGACAATGAGGAACCTCATATACACCCTATGTTGTCTCCTCATACTTGCCACCCTCATCGACAACCTAATTTGGCATCCATAAAGCCTATGAAGAAAACCAAGCCTCGTACTCTACTGTATTCCCGACATCTTCCACATCCAATAGATCTATCTCCTCATCATCCATATAGTCCACCCACAACTCCTCCAGACATGGTATGCTTGACTCATCTAATTTATTCCTATAGAGCATTGGTGCCTCCAGAAATCCCTACCTCAGCTTAAACTACCCCAACACCCATGAGAACTAGATTAGTTCCACCTCACTCCCATGTTTCCCAACCACTCATCTAGCCTACTGAGTCCTCCATAGATGCTCTCCATCACTAGGCCACCTAACCTCCCGCCATGCCTCTAGAAAACCTTATAAAGTGTTATCCCTACCCAAATATCCATGCACTCTTGACCACCACGACCAAGATGGCTTGGTTGCACTTCCTTAGCCATTCACCATCTCAATACATAGGATTGATCCCTATCCTACTCCTCGAAAGGCAACCCCATGGGTTGAGCGACACTACAGTACTCCTAATCCCAACAGTACAACAACACACTACAATCCAACCCCTTTTGACCCCACCTCTTCACCTCATATAACTCCATATACATCTATGTCGATAGCACAAGCACCCATGCATATACTCGAGGATCCTCGATCATGTCATACACCAACCTAATCATGTTCAATTAGAACTGACACCTAGTGTTGTTAGGCACCAATATGTTGTCCAATAAAAAATTTATTAGGGTAGGCAATGCCTCTAAATATTTGCATCCCTCCATCCATCCATCCATCCCCAAAAATTCATTTCAACTCATACTCCTTATTGTACCCAACTTGGACCCAGGTGTTGTAGGTGAGTTGGAGAGGAGAGGGAAATCCTCCAAGGGAGGTCCCAGGTTCAAATATCCACCCTACCAAAAAGTTTAATTGGGTACCCAAAATCCAATTGATAATGTTTGTGCGGGCAGGGCTGGGCCTGACTTGCGGATGATTATTACGGTGTAGAGCCCCTTATTCGTGGTCTCTCAGACCAAGGCGGCCCCGCAAGGGGTTTTTCACTTTAAAAAAATTGTACCCAACTTGGATATGTAGGCCCTCCACCAACACTCAAAATATGTAGTACACATCTTCCAGTGTCACAATCATCTCCCCTATAGGGAGCTAGAAATTCCTCTTATCCATATTCGATCTCTCAACCAAGGTTGAGAAATACCCCTTATCTACCCTCACCACCTCAACCTGTGCCACCCCATCCATACCATATCCTCCAACTTATCCCACTCAGCCTTCTAGAAGATATTTCTCACCCCTAGTATAATCAGTGAGAATTATTATCAAGCTTGCAAAATCAACAACTATAACACAACACAATTGCACATACATTACCATAACATTCATTGCATGATAAAAAATATTAAAAAAATTATTGTAAAAATCTAAACAAGAGTTCCTAGGGCACTTACCTTAGCTAGCTGGACCTCCATACCTACTACCACATCCATGCCCTCCATCACAATCACCGCACTCCTTCACACTCCACACTCACTCCTTCACTCCTCAAACGTTTCTTCTGGAACTCGTGAACACAATAATGCATCCAAATTCACCTTTGTAGAATTATTATAACCAAATTTTACATGTTCAAATACCCATGGGCATCTACATAGCATAATTAAACATTACCCTATGTCTACCACATGGCATATGCTCTCCCACGTCTATGCTTGATGCAGGCGCTAGTTGATGTTTGGATCCAAAATATTATAGAAATACCGAAAGTTCTAAAAAATGTAGCTTACCACCATAAAATCACCTCAAATTTTACCCATGTATCCATTTCATCATCATATCATGTTTTGTGAAAGCAGAAGCTGATTTGGAAGCTTAATTTTTATTTGCAATCACAAGTCACAAAAATGCTTGACAATATTCAAAATGCCTCAAAATGGTCCAAAACTTCACAAAATGACCACATTCATCATCCCAATCATTCATCACACCATTTAATCATATTTTGTGACATCATGGATTGATTTGGGTGGTTAAATTTTGCTTGCGATTAAAAGTCATAAAATTATTTACAACTACTCCAAAAATATTCCAAATCTCACATAAATCATCCAATTAATTCATCAATGCATCTCCATCTCTCCATCTCCATTTTACATCATACATTGTCATTCCACATTGCCAATTACATTTATCATTGCATTTCCATTCCACATTTACCAATTCCACTCACATTTATCAAGTGAACCTTGTATCTAGTGGTTTACTCTATTCACTTAGTGATTGCAGTGATTAGTTATCCATGAAACTCAATAGGATGATTAGCTCACCATAAAAATGCTTGTGGATCTCTATAATATCATTTATATCATCTTCAAAACCCCTTTTCTATTGGTAAAAAGTAGAAATCAATTATTGCACTCTTCACAATCCATACACCTTTCACATGCACTTCATCATTCACATTCCTTAACATCATTCATATCATCCAAGTGAATCTCATATATACTGGTTTAGCCTATTCACTTGGAGATTATAGCAATCAATTATCCATGTAATTCAGTAGGATGGGTGAGTCATCATAAGGACACTTATCCATATCATCATCCTCTTATTCAAAATCAAAATCTATTTGGTCCCTTATTTTTTGAGTGAGACTATGCTCAGATTAATGTGCTCAAAATATTTCACTGATGGCCTTGTCTCTAGGGCTTGAAATATGGATAATTCTTAATACATCATCTATTTTACATCTATAGTCATCAGGGACACATACCTATAGGATGATTGGTTTATGACGAAAGGAATTTCACTACAGTTACTAGACGGCCCTAACCCCTCATATTTTGACTCTTTATCTTGTATTTTCATCACTTTGCATTTCAATGATGCCAAATAACATATTATTTAACAACACAAGACCACCCCTAACCTGGGGTAACCACATTCAATTTTGATTTCCCATATCAGGATATGCTCATTTACATAACATATTATCACTTACAATTGGTAACAACCCCTTTTTTGTTTGGGTAAATAACATAATCAATCATTGTATCATCATCTATGTCACTATGTTGATATTTACACCACTCAAGTCATCCATAATTGTTAGGAAAAAATAGAATACATCACATTTTCATCACACACAATTGGCAAAAACCCCTTTGCATATTTCGAGGTAAAAATAGAATACATCACATTTTCATCACACACAATTGGTAAAAACCCCTTTGCATCTATTGGGGTAAAAGTATTGTAGATTAAAAATACCACGCCAAACAAAATATAAAACCACAATAACGGAGTACAGAATAGTTGCACAAAACAAACGATTTATATTAATCGATGGAGTTTAAAAACTCCTTTTTGAATACAACTGGGCCTGTAACCCTTTATTTGTGATACACAGTTACAAATTATGCTAGGGTTCTCCGAAACCCTAGTTGGCACGAATGGTGGCGCTTCCGAAGACCGTATCTTCAATCCCAATAGAGTGAGTGGGCTTTGTCGTATCCCTTGCTTGGACCACTCCAGCTTAATCAGCTGCCATCAATAAACTGGATCTGTTATCAAAAACCTGCACACATTAACACTATCAAGGAGTTAGAAATTAATGAGAGGGCTCCATCGCGTGAGCCCTCGAAACAATCTAAAACCCTATAAAAATGGAATGCAGAAAATCAATAACGATTAATACATAAAATACGGCTACTTGCTTTAAACTAATTTATACCCGTTCTCTGTTAACGCAGCTAGACCAGGCGGCACCTGGAAGTAATGTTGTTGTCAGAATAGGCTGTGGAAGGTGCCCTGGTGCACTCGCCGAAAGCCCGCGTGCTTCTGGATCTGGATTACAGACGCCGGTATGAGTCTGTGGCTGTAGGTAAACGCCCGCGGGTACTTGTTAAACGCCCATGGGCACTTGGTAAACGCCCGTGGTCACTTGGTGAAGGAGTAAACGCCCGCGGGAACTTGCGACAGGAATGGGAGATTCTGCAGAATGCTACAGAAGGAATGGCAGCGAAAGCGACGACGGAAACGGCGATAGATGCGGCGAAAAGGGTAGCAGAAGAAAGGAGATAACAGTAGAAGAATTAGAATCAGAGATAGAAGTAGCAAAATACCTAGGCGAAGAAGATAGGGTTTGAGCCATCAAAGTGGCTCGATTTATAATCCACTCTTAGGGCACACTTTAGGGTTTTAACGACACTTTGAACGTGTGGCTAAGATTAAAGCGGATCCAAGGGTAGAGAATAAATCTTGGTTGTGGAATGGATTAAGATGGATGGACGGATGAGATTAAATGAAGGATGGACGGTTCAGATTAAATCACTTAAACTATTATTTAAATATATATATTAAAATATTAAAATATTAAAAAATATATATATATATATATAAATATTAATTTAAATAAATTTGGGGATGAAAAATGGCAGGAAAGGTGAAATTGGGCCAAATAATGGCGGGAAAGTGTGGATTTGGGCCAAATAATGGCGGGAAGGTGGATGACCGACATGTGGCTGACAGGAAGGTATAGATGACTTGCAAGTGGCTGGATTTTGGTGTCTACAGATGCCCCTTTTTGAGCTGCTTTGTGTGAAGACACAATGCAGCACAAAAACTTAGGACACCTAAAAAGCTGGATCAGACACAACTCTCTCTCAAGACTAAAGCACAACTTTGAAGACCAAAGAATGAAAGAATGTTTACAATTTATAAGCTTACCCCCTCAATTGGCGAGCAAGAATGGTTCTCACAAGCCAATTGGAAGAAATTCGAAAGAAAATCAACCGTTTTTGCCCCAACGGTGAAAAAGGGGTTGGTGTATGAACCATCTGTTTATGTCCCAATAGAAAAGGGGTTGGTGTACAAACCAGAAAAGAATATGATTGAAGACGATATGAGTGATGTGAAAGATGAACCGTTTTCTGCCCCAACGGTTATAAAGGGATTTTCGCCAAATTATAAATTCCATGATCATGTAAGATGAATTCCACTATAGGGAAGTTAGAAATTGATAACGGATGCCCCAACTCCTGTGGGTGAATCCATACTGTTGATGAAATTGCCTTGTTGGCGCCATTGATATGCAGAGATGCAATATGAAAGAGTCTAGAACTTCAGAGATGCTCCTAGTGACTGTATGGATAATTCTTCGGGTCGAAACCAATCAACCTAGGTAGCCTTAATCTCTAGCAAGACTCAAAATAATGATGATATTGAAGATTTGTCCACGTTTAAGGCCCCATGAACTAGGCCATCAATGACAACTGTTGAGCAAATTGATCTTGGTATGAGGTCACTTGAAAAGTAGGATACCCAAAATTGATTTCCAATTTTTCAAACGGTGAAATAATTGATGATGATAAATGGTAAGTGTCCTTATGGTGGTTTAATCCTCTTACCGAATTGCATGGATGCAAATCGCTGTAATCGCCAAGGTGATAGAATATACCACTAGATACGAGGTTTACTTTAATTTAATTTGGCAAAAATATGCATGATGAAAGAAGAATGAATGAAATTAACGATAGATCAGAAGAATTGATGAATGTGGTTAATTTTGTGAAGGTTTTGAACATTTTTAACCCAATTTGTAAATCAATGATGAATGATGCGCTTTTTGAGAAAAATGACAAAATTTGTTTCCAAAACTGTTGTAACCTTCACAAATTTTTTTATTATGATAAGAAGAATGGATGGATGCAATTTGATGAAATTTGGAGGAGGTAAGCTTCAATTTTGTAAGTTTTGTTCTTTTATTCCATACTGACATCAAACGCCGGTATGCATTTGGAGGTGGCAGAAATGCCCGTCGGTGTTTGAATGCATCATGAAATGCCCCACTGTGTCTGAATGTGCCATGAAACGCCCCACTGCATTTCAGGGTGCCAAAACTAGCTATTTAAACAGTTTCAGCGAGAATTTCGCTCATTTGTGCGTTCAAGCTTGAGAGAAGTGCATCTGAGGGAGTGAAATGAAGTGAAGTGAAGTTAAAGGTTGTGTAGGAGAGTGAAGCACTCGGGAGCTATGGCAGAGATGGGAGCGGACGCGCCAGTGCAGTCAGCTGAGGTATTTGTTTATTTAAGCAAGTGCTTTTATTTGTTTTTTTTTTTTTTTTGCAGTTTTTTTTTTTTTTTTGAAACAAACTTGTAACCAATTTTTGTTTTGTTGTTTTGCAGCTTAGGGTGTTAGAGGGACGACACCGATTCTCCCCTATCATTCCGGGGATGAGGAGGTCATTGTCCCAGGAAGACTGGGAGACATTGGAAGCAGTAGGGCTAGCGGAGGCAGCCCGATTGGAGGTAGTTCGGGCAGATGAGGGGTACCTCTCGGCTTTGGCCGAGAGGTGGGATCCATATCGGGGGACGTTCCAGCTCCCAATTGGAGAGATGACGGTGACGCTTGAGGATGTATACCGCATCCTCAAGGTGCCCGTGGAGGGGGCGCGGGTGGAGGTTGGACGATATAGGGCCACGGAGATGGCCAAGTTGTTTGGGGATGACTGGAGGGAGATCCGGACGGAGAGCGGGGGGATTCCTTACTTGGCCATGTATACGGCCAAGGAGTTGGTAGCGGTGGAGGCTCTGATGATGTTCATATTGGCCAACATTATGGCCTCGAACAGCACCAGGTGCAGGTTTCCATGGAACCTGATGGGTGTAGTGAGCGAGATGCTCACTAATAGGGTAGTGTATGCCTGGGCGCCCATTTTATTGGTGCAGGTGTACCGGGAGTTGTATGAGGTTCGAAGGCGGGGCCAGAAGGGCCTAGGCTACAATTTGGTTCTCCAGTTTTGGGACTGGGAGCACTTTAGAGTGGCTCGATCGGAGGGGTTGCCATGTGCTTACTGGGACATGAGCCAGGCTTATGGTAGGAGATGGCTAGTGGCGGAGGAGAGACAGCCGAGCCGCCCCGTAAGATCGGGGCAATGGTATAGGAGTTTATGGGTGGACTTGACAGATGCCCAAGTCATTTGGAGGCCTTGGCGAGAGGCAAGGTGGATCGGTGATGGAGAGCATCTGAGGCGGGTGCGATAGGCTAGATGGGTATTGGGTCGAGGCCACAGTGAGGCGGAGTACATACAGATGTCTCGAGTGCTCCGCTAGGTCGGATTGAGACAGGATGTCCTCGGTGAGCCAGTGCGCTACCGAAGGCATAGATCAGAGGGGGATTTGCCATGTGTCGAGCCGTGGAGGGAGGCGACAGAGGACGATGAGGACATGGAGATCCCTGACATGGACGACGTCGGGGTAACAACTGAGTATGCAGCATGGATGGCCGCAGAGCCGAGGTGGGAGCCACCATTAGTGGCTGTTGGAGCTGGAGAGGACGAGGGAACCACAGAGGTTCCCAAGCGCAGGGAGGGTCCCCACCTTCGAGCTGACAGTCGAAGGCAAAAGGGGAAGATGGTGCGATAGGCACCGGGGAGCGGAGATGACGAGGATGATGATGGCGAGGGCCTAGGAGAGGCCGTTGGAGAGACTAGAGAGGTACCCCCTAGCGGGCATGAGGATGATCTGGTGCAGCTGCAGTAGTAGATAGCAGAGCGTGATGCTATGCTAGCGGTCCGGGATGAGAGGATAGATCGGTTGGAGCAATAGGTTGTAGAGCGGGATGCCCTGATAGCTGTTCAGGAGGGGAGGATGGCCCAGATGTAGGCGGACTTGGATGGAGCGACTAGGGTGCCCCAGGATGACAGGGTGACGAGACTCCAGGCAGAGCTAGTGGAGTGAGAGCGACGACACAGGATAGACATATCTAGATTTAGGTCTAGGACTCGTTACATTGAGGCTCTAGAGGACACATTGTTTAGGCATCACATTGTGTTGCCTGATCCTCCATCCTCTTCTGTCTCTAGGCGTAGTGAGTCTAGGCACACCACTAGGTCTAGGGCTCCTACTAGGTCACAGGGGTCCTCTTTTGATGGTTAGCTTAGTGCTTAGATGCACTCTTTATGAACCTTGGTGCTCTATTGTATTTTTTAGCCTTTTGGCATTCACTGTACGTTTTGATATTTATACATATATATACATGGCTTTTATTTTTAGTGTTTTACTTTCTTTTGTGTGAATGCCTATGTTTTTGTGATGCATGTTTTTATATGTTTTAATGCATATGTGATGGAATGGAATGCAAACTTATAGATGATTAATGTGAGACTAAGTAAATGAAATATACACTAAGAAGCACTCATACTTTTAGATAGTTAGATTTAGCCAATTGTTATCATAATTGTTTAATCAGGGGCACCGAACGTGGTAGTTTGTGAATGAATGACGTATGGAATGACATGAATATGGAAGAAGATATGGAGGTTGATATGGAAGAAAATATGGAGGTAGAATGTTTTACAAAGACTCAAACATGCTAGTGGTATCAAACAAACTTACTAATACTGCCTAATTCAACTAGGACCAAATGTGTGTGCATGTGAGTTCATTAACCAAATCAGAAGCATGGTAGTGACTCTAGGCAATCAAAAAACTGTGTGTGTGCAAGTGTGTTCATTAACCTCATCTTGCACAAATTAGGTAACCTCTGTTATGGAGAAGACCCCAAAGCTAGTTTGTCCGTATGAGCATTCAGAGGTCTCTTTTTGAGGAGAGACATGTCGCCACGCAATGAGTATACTCCACTGCCAGTCAAGCGTCTATAGCCCCGGTGAAGGTTAACTCCATAGTCCATGTTGTTTTTGACCTTTGTAAGCTTTGGGGATGACTACCTATCCGTCTAACTAGACAAGTAGTACGATCCTTACAACTTATTTGGGATCAGTGGTGTGTGAAAAAAAATGTTCATTTCCTTAGAGCTTTGGGGAATCAGATTCTCAACCGAAGTATGATGAGAATTTTACCCTATCCTTACTACTCTGTTTATATTTATATTTTGTTATTTTCTTGTGATAGTGGTAAGAACCACTATTTTATGGACTATGTTTGCATGATAGGACAAACGAGGATTACCCTATTCACTTCGAGGTACAACCCAAGGATGGTGTTATCTCTCTTTGACACAAGATGTTTTTAAGATGTGAAAATGTGATAGGTTCAAGACCACTTTTGAAATCATTTCCCAATACTCAAGATTTTATTTAGTGTAATTTGTGATATGGCCCTAGAGAATTTTGACATGCATTTCGAAGTTTGCTTAAAACACTAGAAATGGCTGAGTGACTGAAAACATTTTGGCAATGTAAATATGTGCAAATGGAAAATGGATGTACGAATGACAATTCGGTTTAATGGATTTTATGAAGGTGCCCCTGATTAAGGCAACATGACTTTTGCTTGACCAAATTTTATATCCAAAAGATAGAATGGTCTCTAACATGATATGCAACTATGGCTGAAAATGAAATGTTATGGTTTTCAATGAGATGTATGCTCATGAAATGCAATGTTTTTGAATGAGATGTATGCAACTAACAATGACATGCAAATTCTTTTTATTTTATTTGTTTTTTTTTACAAGCCATGTATATATGTACATATAAAATTCAAACTATGCGTAAAATGCCCTCAAGTGTATAACATTAAGTGGTTCGGGTTCTTCCTCTCCCTCTAAACTGGAAAGTCTATAAGTTCCATTACCCACTCTTTCAGTGACCATATATGGACCTAACCAATTAGCCGCGAATTTATCTCGAAGATGCGGCAATGCATTGGTGTTTTGTTGATTTTCTTTAAGGACAAGATCCCCTACTTGAAATTCTCTTAGATGAACTTTGGCATTGTAAGCACATTTCAATCGATCTTGATAAACTTGCAAATGCTCTAAAGCATTGATTCGTTTTTCATCTATGAGTGTGAGTTGATCAAGACGTGCTTATCTAGCAGTATCATCATCGATAAATTCTTGCAAAGAAATTCACAAGTAAGGGATCTCGAGCTCAAGAGGCATGATTGCTTCAGCTCCATAGACCAAAGAAAATGGCGTTGCCCCAATGGGAGTTCTGATGCTTTTTCTGTAAGCCCATAATGCCAAGGGGATTTGTGTATGCCAATATTTATGATTTTCTTTAACAAGTTTCTTAAGAATAGCAATTATGGTCTTATTGGAAGCTTCAGCTTGTCCATTGGCTTGTGGGTAGTAAGGAGTTGAGAAACTATGTTGGATATTATACTTTTCGCAAAGAGCTCGAACATCCTTATTCTTAAAAGACTTGTCATTATCAAAAATGATTTTAGAGGGAATACCAAAACGACAAATGATATGGTGAAGTATAAACTCCACAATTCTAGGACCTGTCAGATCTTGGTTAGAGGAATAGCTTCAACCCACTTTGTGAAGTATTCAGTGGCTGTAATGATGAAAGTATGCTATCCTGAAGAGGCAGGTGAAATCTTGCCAATTAAATTGAGACCCCATTGTGAGAAGGGCCAAAGGCTTTGGATGGGCTGTAAAGCTTGTGATGGTATATGGATTAAATTAGCATGTTCTTAACACTTTTTACATTGTTTAACATATTTGCAACAATCTTGTTCCATAGTGGGCCAATAATACCCCATACGTAAAATACGCTTCGCAATGGCCATTCCACTAAAATGACCACCACAAGTACCATCACGGGCTTCTGCAATAGCTCTATGTGTTTCACCTGCTTCTAGATAGTGGAGGAGTACTCCATCATATCCACGTTTATACAACACATCCCCCAAAAGAACAAAACGAGCTACCTTTTGCTTAAAACAACGACGGGCAGTTCGAGACAAATCAGGTGGAAGTGTTCCAAACTTGAGGAAGGCTACTATCTCACTAGACCAAGGCTCATATGGATCCGAATGGATAAAGCAAACATCTTTTTCATCTTTAGACTCAGCACGAACAATTGCAGACTTAGAAATTATGGAAATGATTAGGGGCTGTACCTCTCCAAGGGAGTCCTTTGGAATCAATGATCCAAGAGAGTCCATGGCATCCGCAAATCTATTAGTCGAACGAGGCAAACTAGTGATCTCATACCAATCAAACTTAGAGAGCAACTTCATTGCTACATCATGATAAAGCTTAATGGTAGGTTCTTTGGCTTGGTATTCTCCTGTAATTTGTTTAACCACGAGTTGAGAATCCCCAAATATCCGAATACGCTTAATGCTCATAGCTATGGCTGATTGAAGTCCTAAAATTAAGGCTTCATACTCTGCTTGTATTATTGGTGCATTGGAAGTCTAGTTTGAATGATAAAAGGATGGGAATCCCTTGAGGTGTATGAAACACAACTCCAGCACCTTGACCTTTCGCGCACTTAGAGCCATCAAAGAATAGCGTGATGTCAACATCTTCCTCTGGAATGATGTCCTCTTCTTGTTCAGTGATAGCAAATACCGAATCATCCGGGAGCTCAATAATCAAAGGATGATCACTAGGTAGTGGAGCTTCCGCAAGTTGATCGGCTATAACTTGACCTTTAACGTATTTTTGGCTAATGAATTCAAGATCGAATTCGGTAAGCAACATTATCCATTTAGCGGTACGAGTGTTACTATAAGTGCGAGACATCATATAACGCGAGAGGGTTTTCTCTAGCTATGACATATGTTGTATGGCTAAGCATATAATGACGAAGTTTCTTAGTGGCAAAAACCACTGCTAAGCACAACTTTTCCACATAAGCATATCGGGTTTCATAGCTTACCAATGTTCGACTAATATAATAGATAGCTTGCTCGTGATTTTGTTCATTCTTTTGTGCAAGCATTGTCCCTAAGGAAAAGTACGTTGCTGAGATATAAAGGTTGAAAGGGACCCCTGGACGAGGCGGAGCTAAGACTGGCGGAGATGCTAAGTACTGCTTGATGTCATCAAAGGCTTTCTGACATTCATCTGTCCATGAAAATTGTACCTGCTTTTGTAGTAGGTGGCAAAATGGCCAACACTTATCAGAAAGTTGTGCAATAAAGTGATGTATTGAATTAATCTTTCTTTGCAAACTACGCAACTCCTTCAAATTAGTTGGGGGACACATTTCCATAATGGCTTTGACCTTGTTTGGGTCCACCTCAATACCTCGTTTAGAGATAATAAAACCTAGGAGTTTGCCCGAGGTAACACCAAAGACACATTTCTTAGGGTTCAACCTTACTTTATGCTCTAGAAGCCTATCAAAAACTTTTTCCAATACATCAAAATGCTCTTGTCGAGTTTTAGATTTTGCCAATAAATCATCCACATAATCTTCAATAATCTTATGCATATAATCATGGAAAATATAAGTCATGGCTCGTTGATAGGTTGCTCCTGCGTTCTTAAGGCCAAAGGGCATCACCCTGTAACAGAAAGTTCCCCAAGGTGTGGTAAATGCTGTTTTGTGTTGATCTTCAGGGTCTATTCAAATCTGGTTGTATCCTGAAAATCCATCCATGAACGAAAGCATTTCATGACCAGCGCAGTGTCGACAAGAGTATCAATGTTTGGAAGAGGAAAGTCATCCTTAGGACACGCTTTATTTAGATCTCGAAAATCGGTGCAAACACGTATCCCCCCGTTAGGCTTGCGAATGGGTACCATGTTAGAAAGCCACTCAGGATAATCAATCGGGATGACAAATTTAACATCCAGAATTTTCTGAATCTCCGATTTAACTAAGAGGGCCACGGTAGGATGCATTTTCCTAAGTTTCTGTTTGACAGGTTTAGCATCTTTTTGTAAGGTGAGGTTATGGACAACCAAATTAGGGTCTAGGCCTGGCATGTCTTTGTAAGACCATGCAAATATCTCCTTCTTCCGCTTGAGTAAAGCAATCATTTGCTCTTGTTCCTTTGATGATAGAATTTTAGCCAGTTTCACAATTTGGGTGCCATCTTGGTCTGGACTAAGGTCTACATCGATAGTTTCTTCAATAGACATGTGGGAACCTTCCTCAAGCCGATGGGGAGTAGGGATCAGATTTATGTCATCTAAAATGTCATCAAGCTCCTGTGCCTTGCTCTCATCTATGTCTGCCTGGAAGACCTCTGGCTTAGAAGATGAAGGTGAATGTGAAGGTGAAGGAGGAATGTAGTTTGCGGAAGCCCTTAACAATTCCTCGGAAAGGATGAACTCTAAAATAGATGGAGGGGATGAAATCCGATCCATGTCAATCAGGCTTGGATTGATCGGGATTGGTTTATCCGGATCATATGGATTATGGAGCGGTGTGAATAAGTCTTCAAAATTCATTGTCAACTTATGAAAGAAAGAATGGCGGAATGGAAGGGAAAACCGATGAAGACCTCGGAAGACCTGAAGTGCAAAACAACATAGTTTTTCAGTTTTTTTTTTTTTTTTTTGAGTTTTTTTTTTTTGTTGTAGTGGTGAAAACCACTATTACACACATACAGACAGCAATAAAGTATTTTTATATATTTTGATTTTTATTTTTTTTATAATTTTCTGATTTTTTTTTTGTTTTTGGTAGTGGTGAAAACCACTATTTTAGTATATACATATAATACAGGTTTGGATTATGGCTTATGGATGTGGCGGGGGTGGTGGTTCACCTCGTTCTTGTGGAAGAAGCAAGTGAAATATGGCCTCTTGGAGAGGGAACAATTGGAGATAAAACTCGTCTTGTTTAGTGAGGGGAATAATGGGCACCGAATCTTCTTCAGATTCATCAGCATTTGACATGACGTCAAATTCTTCATAGACTTCATCTTCGGATTCGTCGAGGTGGAGGATTTCTTCTTCTGAATTAAGATTGATGCTTTGAAAAGATCATTCAAAAGAAGAAAGGGATGGAAGTGGTTGGTAGCCCAGACCAAAACGCTCAGTGGGTCTCTGATATGGCATATCGATGCATTCAGTTACCCCTTGCTCGTATCGACCTAGGACAAATTGCTGCCAATTATGTCTGTGGAAATAGCGAGAGGGAAAACCCTCCATCCTTTCAATATTGGTAGGGACTGGATGCTTAGGTTCTAGTATGGTGGTAGGACTAGAAGATGACTCTATTCCCCCATATACAAAATTAATGGAATTTGGCATAGAACCCATGTTATAAACCGATCCAATGGATAAATGTTGGTCATGTGGATAACAAAAATCTTTAATTGTTTGCACATTGAACGGTGTGATGTGGACATCTTGAATGGCATACTCACCAATACCTGCATCAGTGAGATGGACCTTGACTTGGGAGGGAGATGGACTTGATGATGGAATAGAAGAATGTGGGATAGAAGAATTGGAAGGATTTGGTTGGGTTGATGCTTCACTGACTTGTGAAACATCAGCTGGTGATTGTTTTGAAGATGGAGGAATAATAGGTGATGTTGAAGAAGGTGTAGAAGAAGGGGGTAATGACGTGGAAAGAGATGATTGGTCATGGCCACATGTGCATGTGGTCACTGATGAAGAAGAAGGAAGATTAGTTGATGAAGAAAGGGTGAATGAGATGGAATAGCGGAAGAAGAAGATGGTTGAGATATGATGGGTGGCTCCTCAGGAATGGGAGCTTTAGAAGAAGATGGTATAGAAGAAATAGATGGGGTCAAGAAAAGATGAGTGGATGGCAACACAATCTCATAAGGATTTGAGACATAGTTGCAATGTTTGAAGGGTTCCGTGTCAACAGGTACACAATGAACCTGTCCCTCATATACATACTTCAGACATTGATGCAGTATAGAAGGGACACATCTCATCTCCCTAAGCCAAGGCCATCCAAGCAATACATTGTATGCCATGGTACCTTCCAAGATGTGAAACAAGGTATGCAAAGTTCGTGCCCCTACCTCAATGGGCAAGATAACTGTGCCAACCGTGGAAGATAAAGCATCATTGAATGCTTTAAGATTAAAAGTCGACTTTGTGATAAGGGATGGTGACAGCTTTAGATGACTCAATGCCGATGTTGTAATGATATTGATTGAGGAACTGGTGTCAATTAAGACTCTCTTGAATGGCTTGTTATCGATCTTGGCCATGATATGCAGTGGAGGATCTATACTTTTCGTTGACATAGGTTTGATTTCAAAATCATAGAAAGTGATGGAGGGCTCCATGCATGTTTGAATACTCCCCACAAAGTTTTTGAAGGCATTAGTATCTTGAGTTTGAAGCTCGATTGAATTTAATATTTCCATTAATGCCTCTCTATGCGGGGGAGATTGTTGAATGAGGTCATAGATCGATAACTTGGCAGAAGCCATTTTTAAACTGGTAGTTAACCGGCTACTCAATGACATGATGGGTCGTTGGCGTTGAGTAGCATGATTTAGCGGTTGTTGAGAAGTACTAGCATGTCGTTGGGTCACTGTTACCTGAGGTGGACTGGGGGTTTGTACAGGTGGCTATGGTTCAGCCTGATTTGGTTGGTTCACCCTTTGACCCCGGGTTACTACGTTAATAGTACCCACAAAACCTTGGTATTGTTGTACATGGTTGAATTGATTAGGAGGAGTTACCTGAGTTACTCCCCCTGAAGTTGTTGGAACTTCCTCCCGATGTGGAAGGGGTGTTTGAAATATACCAAGATTTTGATTTTGTTGGGCTAAGGGGCTATCCAATTTAATGGCTCCAATCTCAATAAGATCTTGGATCACATGTTTGAAAGTTGTACAACTATTGATATCATGCCCATTTTGCCTATGATAAGGACAAAATAGGTAATCCTTGTAATACTTCCCCCTTATAGATGGGTATAAAGGTTTAAACTCAGGTAAATTTAACTGATTTGTGCTATATAACTTGTTGAATATGACCGCATATGGTTCATCTAAAGGTGTGAATTATCGCTTGGGACGATTGTTTTGCCAAGGTCGAGTTTCCATGGTTGGCCCAGTATTGGGAGCTGGTTGAGTAGGGGCGGGTACCGCATGATAAGCAATTGGTTGTGGTTGACTTTGCATTACTTGTTGTTGTTGAGCCATTACGGGATGGCTCGCCACCACTTGATTAACTTGGTTAACATTTGAGGCTGTACTAGCCTGTGCTTGTTTGTTTTGGCCATAATTATTATTTCGTTGTTGGCCCTTTTATTGCCATTCTTTTCTACGGGGTTTTAAAACACCCTCTTGGACTTTAATGTCTTCTATGATACTTGCTTGGGCCAAAGCCTCTTCAAAAGTCCTATATTGTTGTAATTGGAGTAACCAAGAGATAGGTTTTAGACAACTCTGGGTAAACATTTTGGTTAACTCCTCCATTGGTAGGGAGAATGGCAGTTTATTAATGATAGCCCTCCAACGGTTTCCAAAGTCATAAACAGTCTCATCGTCATGTTGCTTGAGCTTGTATAAGTCAGCTAATGAGACTCTCTTTTGTACATTTAAGGAGAATCGTTCTAAAAACAGATTAATCAATTGCTCGTAAGCATAAATGCTATGTTGAGCTAAATTATTATACCACTGTACAGCATATCCTCCTAATGTCTAAGGAAAAGTTCTGAGCATAAGAGCATCATTATTTTGGATTCTAAAGCAAGCATGCATGAATGAGCTCACATGTTCATGAGGATCCTCAGTTCCTCAAAATTTGTCAAACTTCGGTAATGTGAAATCAGTCGGATATGGTGGTGAAGGTACCTAAGGATGAATTGGTTGATTGATCAATGAATTTAGCGTAGGTTTCTGACTAAATGAGCCAGGCGCGTTAAGCATAAGGTTGTCAATCTGTTGTTGCATAGCATGGAGTCGAGAATCTTCATGAAAATTCTGACTTGTTTGATGATTATGATGATGTAATGGAAGAGTGGAAAATTGATGAGATGGGATGAAATTGCCTGGATTAGGTGATGTAGAATGGACATGTTGTTGGTATGGATGATACCGAAAAGAAGGTGATTGGTTTGAATGATGAACTGGACTAGGTTGGGAGAAAGGTGGGGTAGGAATGGACACCACCGAAGATTGGGGTACCCAGGTGGGGCCTGAGCTAATAAAAGTTGGCTGGATAGAAACTGGTTGGGGTGTAGGTTTTACTACAACAGGTGGTTGAGCATTTTGTTGCTGTTGTTGCAAAATCAATTTGTCGAGATACTCCTTAACCTTATTAATCTCTAACCCAAGGGAGGTGGGATGATTGGATGAAGGTGGAGGGCAGGCTGCCATGGTAGTCACAGGAGACTGCATAGCAGGGGCAATGAAGTTGGGAGGGCAGGCTGCCATGGTAGTCACAGGGGACTGCACAGCAGGAGCAATGAAGGTGGCTGAAGTAGGCGATACCTGGGAAGGAACAGTAGACTGTGTCCCAGGTAGGGTGAAACCATAAATGGTTTGGGAAGAAGAGGGTTGAAATTGGTTATGGTTGGAGGAGTTTCCACCAACTTCATAAAGAGAATTGGTGTACACCCGGGTACATGGGGAAGAATATGGTCGGGAAGACACTACATTTGTCTCCAAAGGATAACAATTGAGCATCCGAGAAGATGTTGGAGATGAAGCCGACTGAACAGATACCACATTAGCCTCAAAAAAAGGGTTAGTGTAGACCTGAGTGAAACCAGCGGGTATGGTTGATGCAATATCCTGTTGAAAAATAGAATCTTGCATAGGGGAATCTTGGATTGGCTCAAGGACATAACCAGTGCCATATCTTAAGTGAGTTTGCACTTGGGCCATATCAATGTGGGTAATATGACAGGAATTGTCTTCCTCCATGGGCATGGCCATGTGATAGATGGTAGAAGGACGTGAAAGACCCTGCGAGCGAACCTCGCTCGAAATTCACTAGGATAAGTGGCTATGTTGGTGGTGGGGATGTTTTGTGAATTACCCATTTGATTATTTAGATTTAACATTTTAGATTGATTCCTTGTTAAAACCATGAAACAATAAATCTAAACAAATTCAAAAAAGAAGAATGCAAAACTAGAATGATAAATTTACACTACAAAAATTATCAGAAAACAATCACAACCTAGGTTTCAACAAATGTGTCTTACCTGCGGTTAATTAATTATTTTATGATCTTAATCTGTAGTAAATTTTAAGTGTCCGGTTTATGAGTTTTGCATGTGATCTAATCTTGAATTATTCACAAAAAAAGGTAAAAACTATGGCTAGGAAAGGACAATGAGTTTCTTACTGGTGATGAAATCCAGCAAGTTTGCTCGAGGGTGACCTATGGTGTCTAAGGAAGAAGTTTAATGGATGGAGATGAATTCCACCGTCACTAAACTTCAAGCAATACCTTGTGATGAAATACATATATCACTGTTTTAAATGCAATATGAAAATGCAATGAATTTTTTTTTTTAAAATGTTTTAGTTATCTAATGTGTACATACAAGGCTATAAATCAAAATTTCTAATGATCTAAGCAAGAGGCTACTGAAAACATGTCATTTTCTCTGAAGAAGTGGAGTACACCGTTTAAAACCCCCTGCCTACCAATGATATCAGATATCAAAGGAGCAACCGGAAGGTTCGTCCACTTCTCTGACTGGAATCACCCAATGGCAGGAGTACTATTGACATCCAATCAATAGTCCTACTTAGATAATTAAAAAAAATAATTCATAGCTATTCTAATATGCAGCTAGGTATGCAAATTTTTTATTTTTATTTTTAATGCAAGCAACAATCAATAATGCAATGCAAAGAAAAATGTAATTAAAAATAACTGTTCTTTTCCAGATTACTTAGTTTTTGTTCATTTTAAAGTAATGATCTGAAAAAGAAACAAAATATGGCAAGAAAAACCAAAAACGTAAAAAGTACAACACTTACTTGGAAGCCTACGTTTTTCTGTAAACTGACTTCAAACGCCCACGGGAGTCTGCACAGGCTGAAACGCACCTCTGCATTTCGTATTGGACTTCCAGATACCCCTCCGCGTCTGCTGCATTTTTTGCAAGCTCAGAAACCCTAGTTCGCTTTAACAACGAATTTCACTATTTCTGGAACCTGCAAAATGAAATAGAAAACAAGAACAGATTAGTAAAGCAAGTATTTAAAAATATGAAACCCTAGGGGGTCCCACCGTGATTGCCATTTGTAGATTAAAAATACCACGCCAAACAAAATATAAAACCACAATAACGGAGTACAGAATAGTTGCACAAAACAAACGATTTATATTAATCGATGGAGTTTAAAAACTCCTTTTTGAATACAACTGGGCCTGTAACCCTTTATTCGTGATACACAGTTACAAATTATGCTAGGGTTCTCCGAAACCCTAGCTGACACGAATGGTGGCGCTTTCGAAGAACGTATCTTCAATCCCAACAGAGTGAGTGGGCTTTGTCGTATCCCTTGCTTGGACCACTCCAGCTTAATCAGCTGCCATCAATAAACTGGATCTGTCATCAAAAACCTGCACACATTAACACTATCAATGAGTTAGAAATTAATGAGAGGGCTCCACTACGTGAGCCCTCAGAAACAATCTAAAACCTTATAAAAATGGAATGCAGGAAATCAATAACAGATTAATACATAAAATACGACTACTTGCTTTAAACTAATTTATACCTGTTATCTGTTAACACGACTAGACCAGGCGACACCTGAAAGTAATGTTGTTGTCAGAATAGGCTGTGGAAGGCACCCTGGTGCACTCGCCAAACGCCCGCGTGCTTCTGGATCTAGATTACAGACGCCGGTCTGAGTCTGTGGCTGAAGGTAAATGCCCGTGGGCACTTGTTAAACGCCCGTGGGCACTTGGTAAACGCCCGTGGGCACTTGGTGAACGCCCGTGGGCACTTGGTGAAGGGGTAAACATCCACGGGCACTTGCGACAGGAATGGGAGATTTTGCAGAATGCTACAGAAGGAATGGCGGCGAAAGCGACGACGAAAATGGCGATAGATGCGACGAAAAGGGTAGCAGAAGAAAGGTGATAGCCGTAGAAGAATTAGAATCAGAGATAGAAGTAGCAAAAGACATAGGCGAAGAAGATAGGGTTTGAGCCATCAAAGTGGCTCGATTTATAATCCACTCTTAGGGCACACTTTATGGTTTTAACGACACTTTGAACGTGTGGCTAAGATTAAAGCGAATCCAAGGGTGGAGAATAAATCTTGGTTGTGGAATGGATTAAGATGGATGGACGGATGAGATTAAATGAAGGATGGACAGCTCAGATTAAATCACTTAAACTATTATTTAAATATATATATAAATATTAATTTAAATAAATTTGGGGATGAAAAATGGCGGGAAAGGTGAAATTGGGCCAAATAATTGCGAGAAAGTGTGGATTTGGGCCAAATAATGGCGGGAAGGTGGATGACCGACATGTGGCTGACAGGAAGGTATAGATGACTTGCAAGTGGCTGGATTTTGGTGTCTACAAGTATAATATATCATTCACCCACATTTACACCTACATTATCACCTATAATTCTATCAATTGGCTTATGAGATTCATTCTTCACTCATTCACCAAATTTAGGGGGTAAGCTACACCCACATTCTTTTTGTCTTCAGGATCTTCTTGCACTCCAAGAAAAAAAGCTACTTCACTAAACCAAGTGTCTCCTATTTTTTTACAGCATTGTGTTTCAAACAACATGATACAAAAAGGGGCATCTGTAGACACCAAATCCTAGCCACTTGTCATCCACACATCATCCAATTACATTTGTTCATTATTTTATAAATATGTGTATTTATTTGTATTTATATTTAAATATAAATATTTTATATTTTATATTTATATAGTCATTCATCATGACTTAATACGAACCATCCATATAACTTGATCCATGTCACATATCAAAGATGTAATCTTAGCCATTCATCATAATTTAATCTCGATCGCCCATTGGTGTCATTGAAAACCTAATATGTTGAAGATAAGTTATAAAAGATAATTCACTCTCATGAATGAGGTTAAGTGGTATTTTTATTTGTTAATATTTGAGAGCCATTTCATCCACCCCCCTCTAAAACCCTAGCACCTCATCATCATCCTCTCCTCTCACCACTTTTGCATCCTTAGTTTCTATCATCCACAACCCCTGCAAAACAACTCTGGTTCTACAATACTCTTATTATAAACACTTGAATGCTACTAAGCATTCCCTGAACACTACTGAGCATCCTGAGAATACTGTAATGTATCTACAACTCTTCTAGAATGCTCCTATATGTTACTTATCCTTTTAGTATGTCATCGAGAAACCCTAAAATACTTGCAGGTATTCATACATCATCAGATATCAGAAGCAGACACATGGACTAGATAAATCAAGTATAATATTGACAAGGTAAAAGGTTTTGTTGTTTCACATCTTACATTTTATGTACTTATCTTGTATTTCACCACTTACAACACTAGGGTTTATAGATTTATCTTTTACATAGGGTCTTGCACCGTGGAGCCCTCACATATGCTACTAACATTTTTAGTGTTGTTAATCTATTTACAGGTACATAAGTTATAATCTTGATAGTTGTTGCAGCTCAGGTGGTCCTATAGAAATACTCAAGCCCACCTACAACTTTTTTGGAGTAAAATACGACGTGAATACACCTAATATTCATTGTGAACTAGGGCTTTTAAAACCCTTTTATTGTAACTATTGTATCAATATACATTATATTTTAACATTGGAGATCAAGGCCCCCACCATATTATTGTGCAATATATTTTTTGTGATGATTTTGTTATTGCTATCTAGGTGTTTTTGATTTTTTCTTTACACCAAATATGGACCGTTAGTTTCCTTCAATACCTTGATCTATAAATGGATCCCCTAAACCATTTTCTAGTCCTATGGGATATGATTTCAAATCTACACCTTTCAGATTTATCTTATCATCTTCAACTAAACTTACTACTTCCTATGACCATGTAAAAGAGAATTAACTTAATGATCCTTTATTAAAACCCTTTCCTTCTCTTAAAGTACATGTAAACCTAATTTCTTCAAACTCTATAGAAAGGTCTTGTATTTCCACAATGATATCTTGTATTTTCCATGGAGCGCTTGTTTTCCTCATAATTGCATTTATTACTTTTAATGAATCACCTTCCATACGTACTCTATTCCACTTTACTTGTCTATATATTTTTAATTCTTCTAATGTTGCCCAAGCTTTTAATCCACTATTGAAAGATTAATGTGATAATCTCACCCCTATTAATTTTTATTATTCCTTATCTTCCTACTAGTGCTAGATTTCTTTTAGATACTCCATCAAAATTCAATTAGACCAAATTTATTTTTGATAGTTTCCATTTTACATTATTTTCCTTCCTTTATTTTTCCTATATCCAACATCATAATTCCATTTGATGACTTGAATCCATCTATCAAGGCTCTTTGCTTCAATATTAGGGATTGAGTGATTTGATAGGGTGCTTTAGATTCCTCTATGGGTAAATAATTCTTCATTTTCATTACCTTTAACTTTATTTATTTTCCTTTAAATATTCTTCTATTCATTTCCATTCATATAGTTTAAAATAATGTATCTTTCGTATATCCATATTTTCTATAACACCTCACTTTTAAAAGTGCTCTTCCATTGCTTTAATCATTCATCACCATGCATTTACCAAACATTATTAAGAATCCACTGCCATAGCTCCCATACTATTGAGTAATGTCCCAAGATATGGTACATAATTTCCTCATTTTTACATAGAACACATTGTAAGGGGCCATGGAAACCCCTTTTCGTTAGCATCCTAGGATAATATTTTATTGTGACTTATTAGCCCTACAAAAATTTTGACCTTTGGGATGCTTATGCTATCCCAAATATCTCTCCATACTCTAGTGGTATTCCTATTTTATTGGTGCTTTACATTATATCCATTTCTTGCTATGCATTCTCTTGACCTATTCAACTCCCAAATAAGCTAAAAATCAACTCCCCTTAGAATAATAATTATTGTTATATTTCCGCTCAATTGCATTATAGCAACAATATTCAATATGCTTGTATAAAATCTTCTTTCCTCATCCATGTACATAATTTTTGAAACCCTATCACCATACTTGTCTTGAAGTAATTTCATCCATGGTTTCAAAATTGGATCTAGTTTAAATGGTTTTTTTAAAACACCAAATATCAATCCAAATAGAATTTTTTCTCTAGTTCCCACTACTCATCTTAGACCTTTAGTCACTAGATCAACTGATTTTTTTAAATAATCCCATAGTGGAAAACCATATAGAAGTGAGAATATAGTAAATATTAAGCCTATATCATTGGGCTTAATGTAATTAAAAAGAATTATTGCCCATTATCTTTGACTCTATTTATACAATCTTTAGATTACTTTTTCTCTTAGAGGTACATTTACAGTCGTAATAACTCTTAAACAAAAACCTCCCCCCATGCTCCATTTCACCAAAGAAAATTTTCTTTTATCATGTAATCCTAACCACAAAACTAGTCGCATAATATAGATTAAATTTTTTTAACCTATTTTGGCATAAAATACAAGGACATATAATATGTTAAAATGGGTTGTAAGACTAATCTAATTAGTTGCACTCTTACTTCTAACAATAACCATCTACCTTTCCGTATAGGTAGTTTATTCTAAAGGTTTACTTATAACTAGATTCCACAATTATACTCTCATTATCCCATCAAATAAGAGCATCCCTACATATGTTATTGGCAAATTTACCTCCTCCATTTTATGTAACTTGCATATCCTTGCTCTAGTTCTAGTAATAATGTTTAGAAAGTAAATTCTATATTTTGCCCTCTTAACTTTCTATCTTGATGCTCTAAATACCTCCTTTCTTTGCCATCCTACATTATTTTTATATATTAGGAGGATATGAAACTTGGTTCTTCATACTTATTTTAGCGCTTGCTCTACTGATTGGAGGTTAGACACCATCCATAAAACAACCTCTTTTCTTAGTTCTTTTAGTAAATATGCTATCAATTTTAAGCATTGGTCTAATATTTCTCCCAAGTAGAAAATGGTTCAATATTCGTGATAAGTAGAGTCTTACCCCTTTAATCATGATCTCTAATTGCATGTGGTACAATTTTGTTATCAATTATGCTATCTCAATATTATGATGCTAATCAAGATCAAAATGCATTGGCACAAAATTAGACACAAGGTCTCTAAGGAATTTTTATATTATCTAAGGCCCTATTATCACAATGCTTGCATCAAGGCCATTCAAGAGGCTATGGTTTGAATTAACACCTCACTAAAGGTTACGTGAGCCTATATCAGATACTACAGGTAAGTCATTGCCTCCTAAGAGCTTTCAAGCCAAAGGGAGCAAGCCCTCTAGGATTGTCTTGTTGTGAGCGCAAAAAAACTCTCTAATGCTCAAAGAGTTGCCTATGATTGGTCACTCTTGCTCAAATATCTATACAAGGCCCTCTCTTATATGGCTAATGATAAAGATCCTAGGCTAGAAAAATTTCCATATGAATTTTACAAAGCTCTTTGGGACCTTGTACACCTTGATCGACTTTAAGTTTATCAAGAAGCTTCGACAAATGGATCTCTTGGACCAAAAATTAACAAGGGTAATATCAAATTTATCCCAAAGGTTGGATACCCTAAGTTGATCACCAATTGATGTCTGATCATCCTTCTCAATGTGTCATTAAAGATCATATCCAAATCCTTAACCTTACATCTATAACATTTTCTTCTTGCCATCATTAGACCATATCAAATAAGTTTCACTAGAAGGGGATATATATTAGATAATATCTTGGTTGCTTAGGATGGAATGGTTAATGATATGGAAAATGTGTTGTTTGCATTGACAAGCAAAAGGGTTACAATATCAGTCCTTTTGCTTTACAAGATTACCTCATAGGCAACAAAATGGGTCTCCCAAGAAGAGAGTCCTCTTTTAGTGAACTATTTAACAACACCCAATGTCTTCCGTAGGATCCTTAAAAGGAGTGGACTTATTGTGTGTGAGCCACTATTAGTTGTAGAAGGTCCTCTAAACCTGCACAACCCTACAAAAATGGTTAGTAATATTTGGGGGCCTGTCTCAATCAGACCCCTTGTGATAGAAGATAAAATACCAAATGAAACTAGCCTATTGCATGATGAAAGTGACTAAAAGTGACATAAAATAGTAAAAGAGTGTTACTTATCTAGCTTGATGGTCTGCTATAGGGTTTTGGACTGAAATATGTCCTTGAAGAGGATCATACCCTTGGGTATGAAACTTTTGATTGTACTTATTTGTATGATTGGCTCTATGTTAGTGAGACAAAACAAAGTTGTGTTGTAGATATTTTTCTAGTGTTTTCAGAGCTCCTTCTTACATTAGGTGATATTTTGTACTTACAATTGAGGAGGGCTTACAAAACAAGAGGGGTTGTCAATAAGTACATGTGGGTATTCATGGTGGTTGATGATGAGTGATGACTGAGGGTAGTTAGTGTCTAGAGTGATTTCTATAGAGTTTGGGTATGTGGATATCTTATTCTTAAAAATGGTGGAAATGGTCTTCTACTTACAGAATTAGCCAAGGCTAGGGGGGTTGAGGTGTGTTATGAGGTTTTCACTGAGGTGGCATGGGGTGCCATAACTCACAAATGAATTTGGGTAAGAGAATTCCTCAACCATCCACATGCAATAAATAGACATGGGTGACGTATGAAAGTCTTCTCCTCATTATAGCATGGTGGAGGCTGACTCATCCATGTTTTCAATGCTTTGAATACCTTAATGCAAAAGGTCTTCAAATGTCATTTATGACAATAAATGCACATGGGGATGTGAAGGGGAGCAAGAGTTAAGGTTTGACCATAGTTAGGTTAACCATGAGTTCAAAGTTGACCAATGTGAGGTGGAGGCTAAGCTAGTCAAAAGGGTAGACTATGTGATGTGGCCATGGGTTAGGTTGACCATGGGTATAATTTTTACTATGATGTGGAATCTGAACAAGGTTAAGATTCAACCATGGTTAGTCTAGGGTGAGCTAGGCTTACATGGAAGGTATACTAGTCAAATAGTTGACTAGGATGAGGTATCCCTATGTTAGGTTAAAGGGGTTGTCATATGGTTACCGTGGGCAAAGCATAGAAAAGGGCTTACGTGGCCAAGAGAGCTTAAGTGGGATGAATAATGATTTTTGGGAAATTATGCAAATTTTATGGGTTTTGTAAATTAATCGATTGTTAGCACTCCATAAGGATAAATGTGACATTTTTGGGTGTCTACAAATGTAATATGCCAAAAACTCCAACCAACGAGCTATTTTTCTCAAAATTAACTTCAATAAAGCCTATGATTGCATTGAGTGGAACTTCATTCTTGCCATGCTCAAAGCCCTAGGTTTTGGCAATGGTTTCATCTCTATGGTCAAGATGCTCTTTGAATATGCCTATGTTGTCCTCACTATGAACAAAACTCAATCAAAGGGTATTGGAATATTTCTCTCAATAAAACAAAGTTGCCCTATTGCCCCCTCTCTTTATGTTATTGTAGCTAACATTTTAGTTTTCTCTTGGTTCATCATGCTAATTTAGGTTTCATTAAGGGTATTTTTCCTTTCAAATAGTCAATCCCAAATGATCAATGGATACTTTATGGATGACTCTTTCCTCACATTACTTGAGGATGAAAAATACTTCACTCAAACTATTCATGACTTAGATACTTTTTGTCTTGCCTCTGGCTCCAACATCTAGTGCCTGAAGACTCTTTGTTTTCGAGTCTACATCTCTCCTCATAGCTTGGTTGACTTAGTTTTAATGGAGATGGATATAAGATGGAGAAGTGCTTTGGTTCTTGGGTATCCCCTTCAAAACTCTAGAAAAAATTTGTATAGAAAATTGAAGCCAAACTTGCCTACTAGACCATTAAAAACTTTCCCTTGCTGAATCGGATTATGAATGACCATCGCCATACTTATCCATTGTTAATAAACTAAATGCTCACTAAAACCAATCTTTTATTAGAATAATATAAAGTAGTTAATATAAATTTCCATCTAAAATAAAAGTTCATCTCAAATCTTGGTAAGCATAAAAGCCCATACAATAGTTGATTCAAATTGTCCTCTATGAAAAAGGCTCATGTTCAAGTCTTTACAAGTAAAAGGTTCATGGTACAATGATGATGGATACTTGGTAGCTAGTGTAGAGGCGCATAGCTTATAAGTAATGGGTATTTGATCTATAAATAAGTTTCTTTAATTTTATTTTAAACTAAAACAACTGTAAAGACTCAACACATATGAATGATAAATACAGTTTATGCTTACAAATTTTTATAATCTGAGATAACACACAGTTTATACTTACAAATTTTTATAAGCTGAGATAACACCCAATTCTTTCACGTCTTCCAAAATCCTTTGTTAGAGTAGATAGGCTTCAGGATTAGTTGACCATAATCAGCTTTGATGTTCTGTTTCCGCAGTCAAAGATTGATTAAAGGGATTTGATTTCCTAAAAAGGAATCAATTATATTCAACACAATCGCTATGCCACTTCACATGCCGATCACTGCATATTGTATTTTGTAATGAAATGTTATGAGGTGAAATAACACCAAATTCTTTCAAAAAAAAAAATTCAGGATAGATTCAAAGCATTATTCCTAGACTTCACTATCAGTTTAATATAATCAACTCTGATGTTCTTCCCACAATCAAATACTGATTTAAAAGATTTGATTTTCCAAAAGATATCGACTATATTCAACGCAATCCCCATGCCACTTTGCATGCCGACCATTGTATAATGTACTTTTTAATTTTGTGTTTTCTAGGAGTGATATTACAGACTTACAAGGAACAGGAAACCAGGAAGAATATTATTGAGTTTCAATGGACTCAAATCTTTCACTTATCTTACAAAATCCTCGCAATAAAAAGCAGTTTATTTCATTTCAATAATCTCCTCAATTTAAACATTACATAAACTCTTTTACCCTAGTATTCTAATCATGTTATCCTATAATATTAACATTCTTAAATTTAATATTGTAATCAACTCTTTTGCATTAAATTCTATCATTATTTTAAGACGAATTTCCTTGTTCTTTAGGCCTCCTCTCATAAATGATTATTACAGCAATAACTTCATTTACTATTCATTCTCCGGCTTCAGAAGAAAAGTCCCAGAAATCATATCAAGACGGGACAAATTCTCTGTATAGGTACTGGTTGACATATTTAATGTTGAAAGCAATTTAACAGAACACTATCTTGTCAGAATGTGGGTAGAGACGTGTGGCTATTTACGGTTGAGATTTATTATTCTGGAAAGAAATTTAAAAGTTACATATTCGAGTCCTTTCAATATTAAATAATATATAACTGTTGATTTTATATTTTTTATAATAAATAAAGCAATCCACCTCAATATTTACCAATCAAGCAGGGCCAACTAAAGACCAGTTTTTAGGAGGGGTTAAAGGATTATGTGACTTTGAATGGACACATTCATTACATGTTCTCATAGGGTCGACAATACCGGAGAATTATTAATCAATTATTTTTTACAACTTCCCTTTCCATTAGAAATGTAAAGTGACTCAGTGACTTTTAATAACTTAATTTAATTAGTTTTATATTAATGAAGGTCATGTTCTTTATAATTTAAATTTAAACTTTTCATAAATATATTAATTTAGGTATCATCAAAAGATAATTATAACTTTTCAAATAATTGACTTGATTAAAGACAACACCTCCATCAGGAGATTATAAAATATATTATTTAGTATCAAAGGTATTGGAATCTTTCGCTTTCACTTTACATATATACTTTAGTTCACTCACTTACCTTTCACTTTACATATATACTTTAGTTCACTCACTTACCTTTCTTAAAAGTTTCAAATATTATTAATAGTTTTGATAAATTGGTTTTCGTGGAGAGGAAAAAGACTTCAATTTTGTAGGTTTTTTTTTTATATGTTTAATAAGTGTTTATGAGATGTTAAATTTTTTAATAAATTATTATTATATATAGTATTAAATTATTTAAAGTTTTATATTATAAAGATGTTAAAATGGATAAATTTATTAATATATTTGAAAAAAGATTGTTATTGAGTGTTGTATTTTTATTTTTGATTTGTAAGAAACCGTTGAGTTGTAACCTTTTCAAATAATTGATTTGATTAAAGACAACACCTCCACGAGGAAATTATAAAATATATTATTTAGTATCAAAGGTATTGGAATCTTTCGCTTTCACTTTACATATATACTTTAGTTCACTCACTTACCTTTCTTAAAAGTTTCAAATATTATTAATAGTTTTGATAAATTGGTTTTCGTGGAGAGGAAAAAAAGTTCAATTTTGTAGGTTTTTTTTTAATATGTTTGATAAGTGTTTATGAGATGTTAAATTTTTTAATAAATTATTATTTTATATATATTATTAAATTATTTAAATTTTTATATTATAAAAATGTTAAAATGGATAAATTTATTAATATATTTTTTTTTTGAAAAAGAATTGTTATTGGGTGTTGTATTTTTATTTTTGATTTGTAATTTTTTATACATAGTATATTCGTAGCATGTGAGGGAAGAGATTTGAACTTGGAGCCTTTTGATTTCAACTGAAGAGTTTTAACTATCCACTTGCTCTCCAACTCCTCTACATGAGCGGATGTGTGTTGTATTTTTGATAAATTACAATTTTTTCTTTTAAAATTTAAGAGTTTACAAATAGATGCAATTTTTATCTCAATTGAATTGTTATAACTATATACCTACGACTGTTTTTTTATATATATTAAATTTTTCATTTTTTGGATCTTCTTCAATTTTTTTTGTAAATACAAATATTCTAGAATCCAACATTCTTAACATTTTTCATACAACAACCTTAACAATTCTACAACTCCATCTCTATTGTCTATGCATTGCATATTAATAGAGTAATAATTTCAAAAGTGTTAATTTTATTTCTAAGACATAAATGCAACCATAAGAACTGTAATAAATAGTTTAGCAGTCTTAAAAAGTTGAAAGTTTCAATCCATACTATATCCCCTATTCTAACCATCAACCAAAATCTCAACTAATCCACTTAGCTATGAAGTTCATCCGATGTCATCTTCTTTTACTTTAATCATACAAAAATTCTACTCACTTCATGAAATCATAGTTTGCTTTGCGAAATGTAGACACCAAATCGTAGCCACTTGTCATCCACGCATCATTCAATCACATCCATTCATTATATATATATATATATATATATATATATATATATATATATATATATATATATATATATATATATATATATATATATATATATATATATATATATATCTATTTATTTATATTTATATTTAAATATATATATAAATATATACATATTTATATATGAATAAATTACAACCATTCATCATGACTTAATCTCAACCATCCATATGACTTGATCCATGTCACATATCAAAGACATAATCTTAGCCATTCATCATATTTAATCTTGATCGCTCGTTGGTGTTGTCGAAACCCTAACATGTTGAAGGCAAGTTATAAAAGGTCATTCATTCTCATGAATGAGGTTAAGCGGTATTTTGATTTGTTAAAGTTTGAGAGGCCTTGCATCCATATCCCTCTAAAAACCTAGCACCTCGCCATCATCCTCTCCTATCGCCACTTATGTATCCTCCATTTCTATCGACAACCTCTACGAACCAAATATGATTTTGAAGTACTCTTCTAAAAAATACTTTAATGCTATCAAGCATTCCTTGAACACTATTGAGCATCCTGGGAACGTTGCATGGCATCCACAACACTCTAGGGCATTTCTTAGCATTTTAGTTTACCATCTAAAACCACTCAAATGCTTGTGGGCGTTCTTATGTCATTAGATCTCAGAAGCAAAAGTGTGGATCAGACAAATCAGGTATAATATTGATAAGGTAAAAGATTTTAATGTTTCACATCTTATGTTTTTTGTACTTAGCTTGCATTTCCCATTTATAGCTCTAGGGTTTGTAGATTTGTCTTTTTATAGAGGGTCTCATATAGTGGAGCTCTCACATATGATACTAACTTGTTTGGTGTTGTTGATCTATTTGTAGGTACTTAAATTATATTTTTTATGATTGTTGCAGCTCAAGTGGTCCCGTAGGGATACTCAAGCCCACCTACAACTTGTTTGGAGTAAAATATGACATAGAAGATACCTAATATTTATTGTAAACTAGGGTTTTAAAAACCCTTTGATTGTAACTATTGTATCAATATACATTATATTGTAACATTGGAGATCAAGGCTTCCACTATATTAATACAAATTTATCTCTTCATTATGCAATATATTTTATGTGTTGATTTTGTTATTGCTATCTAGGTGTTATTGATTTTTCCTTTACAAAATGGTGATCACAGTGGGAACCTGAAAGGGTTTCTTATTTTAAATACCTTATCAATATGATTTATGTTTTTGTTCTTATTGCAAGATTTTAGAGATTCGATCATGCAAAAATAGTGAAACTAGAGTTTCTGAAAGTAGCAATATTTGATCTATAGTTGCACTAATGTCCTCCTGCATTCGAGGTATTCCCTGCCATATCTAGGAAATGCTTCATCGCATCCAAGAGATGCCTCATCACATTTTGGATACTCTACATCATGTACAGAAATGTTGGGAAGAAATATGTAGGCTCCTTGATAAATTTGAATCAAACTCCACCTTCATTTTTCTTTGCTTTTTAAAGAGATATTAACAAGGCAATTCATTTTTGCATCTTAGAAATTTACAGACATTTCTTCATATAGTTTACACATAGGATAGATATGCATTTTTGCATCCATGTTAGTTGCATTAGAACATCCATCACATTAGATTTAAGTTTTTTTTTTTTGTGGTGTTTTTTCTTTTTATCTTGTATATTATTTGAAAAAAAGTATAATAGTTGTATTTTAGGCTAAAGTCTCTCACTTATTACCTTTTCAAGTTGGAACAAGTTATTAGTACTCAAGTTTACTCCCACTATTGGAATCACTAAATTATTTAGGGTGGAAGAACTACGTGAGCCATCCACTATTAGAATAACTTGATGATTTAGGGTGGATCTTAAGAGGTGAACTCTAGATTCTTTTTAGGAACTTTGTATTGGTATTATTGATCACCAATTTGGTTGAGTGGAAGAGAGTTTCTTGGCATTGTATGAGCACCATAGACAACCAAAAATTTAAAAGAACTCATGCACGATTGCATGCATCACTTTAAAAATCAATGAGTTGGACTTCATCACCAACCACCGATCGAGATAAAAAATGATGGAATTTGTCTCCATATGCTATCTTTCCCCATAGTCACCATAGCAGCCCATGAGTTATTTTTTTGGATTTCATCACCAAAAATTACTCATTTTCCATCCACCTTAGGAATCCACCCTCATAGTAGTCTAGGCCTAGGGTCATCGACATACACAAAACCACAAACCAAAAAAAAATCATATAAAAAGTTATTGTGGAACATAATATTCAATTGTTTATTTTATTATGTGTGCTTTCTATAGTTATTTATACATTTTTATACACATACCATATATTCACTACTTTTTTTGGATCATTAACCTATGGTTTCAACTCGAAGCCAAGAAAAAATCATGAGTTAAACATCTACCAGCCAATCCACTTCATCCATGGAGTGCCCCACATTTTCCCCAGTCACTTATGTGGCTAACCCAACTAGCCCAACACAGACAAGCTATTATGGTTTGTCTATAGGACCATAACATGCAACATTCACTTCAAATACTGATGTGATGCACAGAGACATCCACACCTCCATATCGAAAACATAACCTTCTACACCCATTGATACCCACATCACATGCATAAAAATGGACAAGATTAGATCTTACTTAAGACAAACTAGACTAGTCTTAGAACAAATTTACATCCCACACAACTAGGTTCCTTCTTCTCAACTAGAACCTACCCACTCATACCCTAATAGCTTTAGCCAAGCCTACATCAATCCTATTTTTGAGGTATCATCCACACCTTCACATCACATGTCTCCATCACAACATAGTCAAATAAATTCCATTCCATCTACCCACACTACCACCTTCACCAATCCACTCTATGAAGCACATATCAATGTAACTTCACACATTCCATCTACCATACCATCCACTCCATCCCATTCTATTGTAATTTCTTTTGTAACTTATCCTCCACCAACATCCACTAACATTACTAACACCTACACCTCACCCACATCCACTTCCATCACACCCATACAATATACTTCAAAAATTGCCATACAACAAGCATGGAAACACCTCAACCAATTTCTCATGGACCAACAAGAAGCTCATTCTTGTTCCCAACAACAAACACATATAACAGACTTCAAACCCTATTCTATACCAAGCCAACACAATTTCTTAACCTTGAATCCATCATGGTTATCACAACCTTCTCAAGTTTCCATACCCACACCCCCATTCAATCATATCAATTCCACTTCCACAACCCAACACATTCACATTCTCCAAACTTCATCATCATTCCATCAACAACCATCATTCCATCACCAAGTCAAACAACATTTCCAATAACACCAAACACCCTTCAATCCATCAAGCCATCAACATAACATCCCATATCAACAATTAACCACTCCACATCCTACACCTTTACACAATAATCAAATAATTAAGGTCTTCAACACACATGGAGAAGACCCTAAATTCCAAGTAATACAACACCAAGTTGATAGATTGATTCAACATACTCCTATTATGATGTAACAAAAATTTACCTTGAGACAGGTAGTCAATCAACCTATTCATTTTTTGTACCATCACCAACATATCCAATAGACTTCATAGTACCATAATTTGACAAATTTAAAGGGACTAAGGACCCTCGAGAGCACATTAGCACATTTATTCACTCATGTTTTCCGATTCAAGATCAAGATTCTTTGATGCTCATAATATTTCCTTAGACATTGGGAGGAGACACTCAAAACTAGTATAATCATATGCCTCACCATAATATTTACACATTTAAACAACTAATAGATAATTTTTTGGAGATATTTTCCCTCAATGTTTGCAAGAAACCACATTAACTGACCTGTACAAAATTAGATAATTCGAATAAGATTCAGTCTATGATTTTGGAAAATATTGGAGGACATTTATCACTAAGTTGTCATTCTTCCTACCAATGGAAGAACTGACCCAAATGTTCACAAGAATTTGCTAAAAACCCATCTCTTTTTTATTACAACTATAATAATATAGAACATTCGATGAAGCTCTCGCCCAAGTTCATGTCATTGGAGAGATAAAAATCCAATAAGTTGAGATAAAGCCTAAAAAAAAGGAATGGAAAAATAAGGGCCAATTAAGAGGAAATTATTCTATCCAGTCAAAGCCAAATAAAGTAAATCAAGTGGTCTTAAGTCACCTGGTAATGAATTAACAACAACAACAACTAGTGCAACAACTGCAAAAAATCAATTATCAAGCAGTTTCCCCACCTCAACAACTTCATAACACAATTCCAACTATGGAAAATTTCCAAGGTTAACAATCCACTAAAAAAGACCTCATCTTCACACCTTTGTCTAAATCATACACCTCCTTTTTACGTAGGTTTTATGACACCAATGCTATTGCCTTACCCAAAATAATACCAAAAAATCAAGTTAAACGAGGCAAGGGGTACAAGGAGCACTTGTATTTTCCTTTTCATTGATATAAAGGACATGACATTAACTATTGCTAGTTGTTTAAACACATGGTGTAAGATTTCATAGAGCTAGGGGCCATCAAGTTTGATAGTCCTTTGTCCCAACAAAACCAAAACCTGGGTATATACCAAATGTCACTGCCTCATCATGAAAAACAACAAAAAATAGGGGGATAAAATACCATGAATCCTCCTAACCAAGTTAACCACGTACAACAATATCAAGGTTTTAGGGGGCTATCCATGTATTCACCTGAGGACAAAGAAGCACCAATAGATAAAATGAACAACAGAAGGCAGTTCAACCTTGTCCAGTAACCTCAAGCAAGTGTGTCTCCATCATGCATCTATTTTTCTACCAACTCATACCAACCAACCCATCTTCCAAGTCAGCCATTACAACCAATCCATCATCCAAACCATTCATAAATACTAATCATCTCACTAAGTAGTTGACTAAAAACCAACCTCAAAATAGTTTTAGCCAAACTATATATCTATAGGCTAAAACAAAAATCTCCCCCACATCACAAGGAATTAAGGTAAATTTTTAAATCCATTAAACTTCAATCCCAAGACACTAATACCTTTAAAAACTTAGTGGGAAGCATTCGAAAATGCATGGATCCTTCAATCACATTCTATGATTTTAAAATTAAATCAATATCATCAGAAGTGGTGGGACCTCCATTACATATTATGGCTCAAGTTGATAGGAATCCATTTAAATGAGTGTTAATTGATACTAGTTCTTCCATCAAAATCATCACCACATCTGCCCTTCAACATATCAACCTTCCACCATCACACATAACCAAATCCACATTCACCCTAAGAGCATTCAATGATGCTCTTTGTTCCATAGTTGGTATTGTTATTTTACCCATAGAAGTGGGGGTAAAAATATTTTATATTATGTTCCACATCCTAGATGGGTCCATGGCTTACAACATATTCCTTGGATACCCTTGAACTAGGGAGATGAAATGTTTCCCTCACATACTACATCAATACTTAAAATATGTACATGAGAGTCAGGTTCATTGCATACCAATGGATATTGAATTGTTTGAGTATTGTAATTTCATTTCAAATACCTATGAAACCACACCTCCATCAACCCACCTATTCCTAATCCCATAAACCACATATTCATCAAAATATCCCATTCTAGAGGAGCTTCCCATCACTACTTCACATTAGACTTCCACTTCTACACCCCCACTCTCATCAAAGTTAGCTACATGTACATGTGGTCGAATCCAATCCACACATTCCACATCATCAACATCAATATCCATTACCATTCCATACACATCATCAACATCAACATCCACTATCATTATGTCCACATCATCAATATCAATATCCACTACCTCAACATCATAAACCATTCAACAAAACCCTTAACCAAACCCATATTCATCTCAATTCACTGATATCTTTTAAGTCAATTTGATAGACAACGAGATGTCATTCAATTACACACCTCTCCCATCATATGAGCCTCAATCCACACTTGAGCCTTCCACTTCCACATCCACTTCAACGAGATGTCATTCCAGGACACACCTCTCCCATCATATGAGCCTCAATCCACCCTTGAGCCTACCACTTCCACATCCACTTTATCCACATCCTCACAAGTGGCAGTCCACATCACCTATCCTAGCATTAGTGAATACGTGGTCCAAGATGTTACTGTTACACTGCTAAATAACCAAACTATTAGGGATTATGGTCGTCCACATGACCCACCCTTATCCATAGGAGTAGTGTACAATATGGGTTCCCATCATTACAAATTTTATCACAAGAATTCATAGATGATGGCATAGCTAGACAAGCACATATTGACCAATTTACACTCCTTAATTAAAGGTGGATTAATACCTTAGAATATTTACGAGTATATCAAGATCATCTCAAACATGCTTACAACACCAAATTCCATCTATGTGAATTCCAAGTAGAGATATTTTCCTCAAATAAAATCAATAAAATACCAATGCATTGCTGCATATTCATGATAAATTCATGGCTAATTGGTTATTTCCATACATTATCACCCAAAAAGTAGGTAAGGAACATATAGACTTGCCAGTCTAGAGGGATTAGAAGAGCTCCAACCACTTAACATCATCCATTTTAGAGAATTTCATGGTTAATGTGATTTACATATATGTATATATACATGGCTAAGACACAAAAACATTGCATTCATACACATTACATTTCACACATTAAATTTCATAATCACATTCATTTTCATTTCGATGCATTTCATCCACCATATTAGGGATCATTTTTTAAGATTAGACAATAATTGATCTAGTAAATATTGTTGCCTTAATCAGGGGCATGCCCAAGTTCATGTCCATTTTATTACACCATTTCACAAGTTGATTTACCATTTGCACTATCATTTCATTACCATTAGGTATTTTTAGTCACTCAGCCACTCCTAGTGTTTCAAGAAAACTATAATACATGTTGATTTTTCTCTAGAACCAAGGCACATTTTCACTAATGAAATCTTGCATTTTAGAATTGACTCTAACACTCTTGAACCAAACATATTTTTCACATATTAAAAAAATTATATATCTTGTGTCAAAGAGGGATAATACCATGATTGGGTTGAACCTTGAAGTAAAAAAGGTCATCTTCACTTGTCCCATTATGCACATAGTCCAAAATAAAAAATAGTTATCCTCACAACTACTCACATTGCCAAAATAAAGAAATGAGTAGTAAGGATAGGGTACAATTCTCATCACATTTCAACTGAGAATATGATTCCCCAAAGCTCTAAATCTTTTCCACATCACACACCACAAATCCTTAAGTTGTAAGGATAGAACTACATTTATATTCAAATGGTTAGGTAGTATGAATCCCCAAATCTTAGAGATTATATCATTGGACTATGAAGCTAACCTCCATCGGGTCTATAGACGCTTGGATGGTAGTGGAGTACGCTCCTACATGGCGATACATCTCTTATAAAGAGACCTCTAACTGTACATAAGGACAAGCTAACTTCCTGGTCTTCTTCATGATAGGTTTTCATATCAATTTAATCAATATGGGTTAATAAACTCACTTACACACACATTGGTTCTTGATTACCTCGAGTCATTACCATGCTCATGATTTGGTAATTGAACATTTCATTACACACACATTTGGTCTTAGAAAAATTAGACAAAACTTAGTGAATTTGTTAGAAATCACTAGGATGTTTGCATCTCTACCAAAAAAATCCCACAAAAGCAATCCATATCATTGCCCTACCATTACATGAGTTTTCCACTTCACATACCACCATTTTGGTGCCCCTGATTAAACAACAATGATACACATGGTCAAGAAAATCTAAACTACAAATGATAATTAGATATCTAGTTCATCTGCATTATCGCATCATCATTACATTATTATCCATCACATATACATATGCATTCACACAAACATCCACACAAATTCATAACACAAAATTAAAAGCCATGTATATATTAATCACATGTACAATAAATACCTGAAGGATACATACAATGGAGAACCAAGGCTCATATATAAAAAGTTCATCTAAGAACTAGCTAATGCCCTAGGTAGATCCGTGTGACCTCGAAGGAGTCCAAGACCTAGAGAAACTATGCCTACAATCACTACACCTAATAGAACCTGCTACAAAAGAGGAGGGTTGATCTGGTAGTCCAATATGGTATCACATGAGAAGATCCTCTAAATATTGGATATATGCCTCCCAAGATTGAAGGTGTAGTACATCATACCATTGACAAGAGTCCCTCTATGCTAGCTATGCCTAGAGCCTCACTGCAGTATCTACTCCTCTGCATATAATTTCCTGTACCTCCATATATGTTCATAGCCAATCTATCTATGCATCTCACCCCACAATAATCTACTAGAGCTAGTCTTGCTCCATCTCCAACATCACCCACTCCTCTCACTTTGACCTAGAGGTCTCTCCAAAACCTCCTCCATATTATCCCTATCACCATCATCACCTCTAATATTTGGAGGTTTCTTTGTTGCATCCCTCACTTTCCTTCTAGATCGATGATATTTTTAACAATGAGGAACCTCATCTACACCTTCTATTGTTTCCTCATCCCTGCCACCCTTATCAACCACCTGATTTGGCACCCATAAAGCTTGTAAAGTAAACCAATCCTCATACTCTACTGTGTTCTCGACATCATCCACATATAGAGGATCTATATCCTCATCATCCATATAGTCCACCCTCCACTCATCAACACATGGTAGGCTTGACTCATCTGATCAATGCCTATAAAGCATTGGTGCCTCCAAAAATCCCTGCCTCAGCCTAAACTATCATAAAACCCATGATAACTTGATCAGTTCCACCTCACTCCCATGTTTTCGAACCACCCATATAGCCCACTAAGTCCTCTATAGTTGATCTTCATCACTAGGTCACCTAGCCTCCCACAATGGTGTCCAACACACCTGATAATTTGTAAGCCCTATAAATAGATCCATGCACTCCTGGCCATAATGACCAGGATGGCTTGGCTACACCTCCTCAACCAATCACCATCTCAATACATAGGGTTGATCCCTATCCCACTCCTCATAAGGCAACCCCACAGGATGAGCCACACTGAAGTACTCCCAACCCCAACATTGCAGTAGCACACTACAATCCAACCCCTTTCACCCCCACCTATTTACATTATATAACTCCATATACATATGTGATGGTAGCATAGGTTCTCATGCATATACTCAAGGCTTCTCTATAATGTCATACACCAATCTAATCATGTTCAATGGGAACCAAAACCTGATGTTGTTAGGCACCAATATGTTGGCCAACAAAAACATGATTAGGGTAGGCAATGCCTCCAACTCTTGCCTCACATACATGGACAAATACCTTATCCCTCCACCTCAAATATTTGCATCCCTCCATCCATCTCCAAAAATCCATCTCAGCTCATGCTCCTTATTGTTCCCAACTTGGATATGCAAACCCTCCACTAACACTAAAATGATGAGGTATACATCTTCTGGTGTCATAATCATATCCCCTATCAAGATCTAGAAAGTCACCTTATCTAAATCCCATATCTCAGCCAAGGTTGAGAGATACCCCTTATCTTATCTTACCACCTCAACTTGTGCCACCCCAGCTAACTCCATATCCTCCAACTTATCCCACTCAACCTTTTACAAGGCCTTTCTCAACCCTGGTATAATTGGTGAGAATCAGTTTCAATTCTCCAAGATCAACAACTACAACACAACACAATTACATATACATTACCATCACATTCATTATATAATAAAAAATATTAAAAAATATTGGAAAAATTTAAACAAGAGTGACAAGGGCACATACCTTAGCCACATGGACCTCCACACCTACTACCGCATCCATACCCTCCATTTCCATCACTAGACTCCTTCACACTCCACACTCCACAATCACTCCTTCACTCCTCAAACACTGCTTTTGAAACTCACGAATGCAATAATGAATCCAAATTTACCTTTGTAGAATTATTATAACCAAATTTTGCATGCTCAAATGCCCATGGACATCTGTAGAGCATAATAAAATGCTGCCCTATATCTACCACATGGCATATGCTCTCCTACATTTATGCCTGATGTGGATGCTAGCTAATGTCTGGCTCAAAAATATTATAGAAAGACCAAAAGTGCTAAAAAATTTAGCTTACCCCCATAGAATCACCTCCAATTTCACCCATATATCCATTTCATCATCAGATCATGTTTTGTGAAAGAATAAGCTGATTTGGAAGCTTAATTTTTGTTTTACATTTGCCGTCATCAGGGACACATACCTATAGGATAATTTATTTTTAACAAAAATAATTTCACTACAATCACTAGACGACCCTAACCCCTCATAGGTTGACTCTTTATCTTGCATTTTCATCACTTTACATTTCAATGACACCAAATGACATATTCTTCAACAACACAGGACCACCCCTAACCTGGGGTAACCACATTCAATTTTTATCTTCCACATCAAGATATACTCATTTACATCACATATTATCATTCACAATTGGCAAAAACCCCTTTTCTGTTGGGGTAAATAACATAATCAGTCATTGCATCATCATCTATGTCACTCTATTTATATTTACACCACTCAAATCATCCATAATTGTTAGAAAAAAATAGAATACATCACATTTTTATCACACACAATTGGACAAAACCCTTTGCATTTATCAAGGCAAAAATAGAATACATCACATTTACATCACACACAATTGGCAAAAACCTCTTTGCATCTATTGGGGTAAAAATAGAATACATCATTCACCCACATTTACACCCACATTATCACCCACAATTCTATCAATTGGCTTGTGAGATTAATTCTTCACTCATTCACCAATTGAGGGGGTAAGCTACACCCACATTATTTTTGTCTTCAGGATCTTCTTGCACTCCAAGAAAAGAAAGCTACTTCACCAAACTAGGTGTCTCCCATTTTTGCATCGCATTGTGTTTCACACAATGTGATACAAAAAGCGACATCTGTAAACACCAAATCCTAGCCACTTGTTTTTTCATTATATATATATATATATATATATATGTGTGTGTGTGTGTGTGTGTGTGTGTGTGTGTGTGTGTTTATTTATTTATATGTATATTTAAATATGAATATTTTATATATTATATTTATATAAATATAAATAAATACACACACACACACACACACACACACACACACACACATATATATATATATAAATTAATCATAGCTATTCATAACAAATTAATGCCAACCATCCATCTAACTTGACCCATGTCACATATCAAATACATAATCTTAGCCATTCATCATGATTTAATCTCGGTCGCTCGTTGGTGTCATCGAAACCCTAACATGTTGAAGGTAAGTTATAAAAGGTAATTAACTATCATGAATGAGGTTAAGTGGCATTTTGATTTGTTAAGGTTTGAGAGTCATTTCATCCATCCCTCTGTAAAACCTAGAACCTCATGACCATCCTCTCCTCTCACCACTTTTGTATCCTATGTTTCTGTCATCCACAACCCCTACAAACCAACTCTCGTTCTACAATAATCTTATTAAAAACACTTGAATGGTACCGAGCATTCCTCAAACGCTACTATGCATCCTAAGAATGCTGCAACATATTCACAACTCTTCCAGAATGCTCTAGGGTGTTTCTTAGCCTTTGATTTTGTCATCGACAAACCCTTGAATGCTTGTGGGTTTTCGTACATCATTAGATCTCAAAAGCAAAAATGTGGACAAAAAAAAAAGGTATAATCTCAACAAGATAAAATATTTTTTTGTTTCACATATTACGTTTTCTGTACTTAGCTTGCATTTCACCATTTATAACACTAGGGTTTGTAGATTTATCTTTTATAGAGGGTCTCACACAGTGGAGTCCTCGCATATGCTACTAACTTGTTTGGTGTTGTTGATCTATTCACATGTACATAAATTATATTCTTGATAGTTTTTATAGCTCAAGTGGTCCCGTAGGGAAACTCAAGCCCATATACAACTTGTTTAGAGTAAAATACGATGCAGAAGACACCTAATATTCATTGTGAACTAGGGTTTTTAAAACCCTTTGATTGTAACTATTGTATCAATATACATTATATTTTAACATTGGAGATCAAGGCTCCCATCATATTAATACAAATTTATCTCTTCATTATGTAATATATATATTTTTGTTTATTTTGTTATTGCTATCTAGGTTTATCGATTTTTTCTTTGCACCAAATATGGACTATTAGTTTCCTCCAATACCTTGATCTATAAAGGGATCCCCTAAACCATTTTCTAGTCCTATGGGATATAATTTTAAATTTACACCTTTCAAATTTATCTTGTCAACTTTAGCTAAACATACTACTTCCTCTAACCATGCAAAAGAGAATTAACTTCATGATCCTTTATTAAAACCCTTATATTGGATATCCTATCTACATATTTGTTTCATTCCATTAAAGTACGTGTAAACCTAATTTCTTTAAAATCTATAACAAGGTCTTGTACTTCTACAATGATCTCTTGTATGTTCCATGGAGCGCTTGTTTTCATCATAATTGAATTTATTAATTTTAATAAATTACCTTCCATCCATACTATATTCCACTTTACTTTTCTATATATTTTTAATCCTTCTAATGTTGCCCAAGATTTTAATCCACTATTGAAAGCTTAATGTGACAATCTCACCCTTATTAATTTTTATTATTCCTTCTCTTCCTACTAGTGCTAGATTTCCTTTAGATGCTCCATCAAAATTGAAATTGACTGATAGTTTCCACTTTATATTATTTTCCTTTATTTTTTCTAATCCAACATCATAATTCCATTTGATGACTTGAATCCATCTATCAAGGCTCTTTGATTCAAGATTAGGGATTGGGTGATTTGACAAGGTTGCTTTAGATTCCTCTATGGGAAAATAACTCTTCATTTTCATTACCTTTAACTTTTTTCTTTTCCTCTAAATATTCTTCTATTCCTTTCAATTCATATAGTTTAAAATAATGTATCTTTCGTATACCCATATTGTTTATAACACATCACTTTTAAAAGTGCTCTTCCATTGCTTTAATCATTCATCACCATGTATTTACCAAATATTATTAAGAATCCACTGCCATAGCTCCCATACTATTGAGCTATGTCCCAAGAGATGGTCTATAATTTCCTCCTTTTTTTACATAGAACACATTGTGAGGGGCCATGGAAACCCATTTTCGTTAGCATCCTAGGATAATATTTTCTTCTGACTTATTAGCTATACAAGAATTTTGACCTTTGGGATGCTTGGGCTTTCCCAAATGTCTCTCCATGCTCTAGCGGTATTCCTATTTTGTTGGTGCTTTACATTATATCCATTTCTTGCTATGCATTCTTTTAACCTATTCAACTTCCAAATCAGCTTAAACTCGACTCCCCTTGGAATAATAATTGTTGTTATCTTTCTGCTCAATTGCCTTCTAGCAACAATATCCAATATGCTTGTAGAAAATATTTTTTCCCCATCCATGTACATAATTTTTGAAACCCTATCACCATACTTATCTTGAAGTAATCTCATCCATGGTTTTAAAATTAGATCTAATTTAAATAATTTTTTTATTACACCAAATATCAATCCAAATGGATTTTTTTTCTCTAGTTCCCACCACTCATATTAGACCTTTAGTAACTAGATCAATTCATTTTTTTAAACAATACCATAGTGGAAAACAATATGGAAGTGAGAATGTAGTAAATATTAAGCCTGGGTCATTGGGCGTAATGTCATTAAAAAGAATTATTGCCCATTATATTTGACTCTCTTTATACAATCTTTAGATTACTTTTTCTCTTAGATGTACATTTACAGTCGTAAGAACTCTTAAACAAAAACCTCCCCTAGTTTTATCATCACACACCATGCTCCATTTCACCAAAGAAAATTTTCTTTTATCATGTAATCCTAACCACAAAAATAGTCATATAATATAGATTAAACATTTTTCACTAATTTTGGCATAAAATACAAGGACATATAATATGTCAAAATGGTTTATAGGATTAATTTAACTAGTTGCACTCTTCCTTCTAACAATAACCATATACCAAGGTCTTAGGTGTATACCAATTACCTCCACAAAACCTCGTAAGGAGGATAGAGGTCCAAGGTTCAAATATCAGGCCTCATCGAACTGAATGCTTGTCCTTTTCCTGGTGCTTTCAGTGGTGTAAAAGGTTTAAAATGATTGTGGCATGGTGGTTATAGAGGCAGACTGCACGAAGATCTATGTGGCAGATTTTGGGGTGGATAGCCTAGAATACTATTGTGGCCATAAAAGTTAGACAACCTACCCAGGTGTCGGCTACCGATTCCACCATGTAAATTAAAAAAAATAATAATAACCATATACCTATCCATATAGGTATTTTATTCTAAAGTTTACCTATAACTAGATTCCACAATTATTTTCTCATTCTCCCCTCAAATAAGGGCATCCCTACATGTGTTATTGGTAAATTTACCTCCTCCATTTGAAGTAACTTGCATATCCTTGCTCTAATTCTAGTAATATTTTTTAGAAATTAAATTCTAGATTTTGTCCTCTTAACTTTATGTCTTGATGCTCTAAATACCTCCTTTCTTTGCCATCCTACATTCTTTTTATATATTAGGAGGATATGAAACTCGGTTCTTCATCCTTCTTGTAGCACTTGTTGGAATTATTGGAGGTTAGACACCATCCATAAAACAACCTATTTTCTTAGTTATTTTAGCAAATATGCTATCAATTTCAAGCATTGGTCCAATGTTTCTCTCAAATAGGAAATGGCTCAAGATTCCTGATAAGTAGAGTCTTACCCTTTTAATCATGAACTCTAATAGCATGTGGTACAATTTTGTTATCAAATTATGCTATCTCAATATTATGATGCTAAGGAAGCTCATATCAAGACCAAAATGCATTGGCACAAAATTAGAGACAAGGTCTCTTAGGAATTTTTTTATTGTCTAAGGCCTTGTATCACAATGCTTGCATCAAGGCTATTCAAGAGGTTGGGGTTTGAATTACCACCTCGCTAAAGGTTACTTGAGCCTATATTGGACACTACAGGTAAGTCTTTGCCTCCTAAGAGCTTTCAAACTGATGAGTGTCATTGAATCTCATCATTTAATCTCAATGATTTATCAATCCGGGGTGGTGTCCAAGGCTGTCTACGATAGAAAGCTAGGGCATAGTACAATTTAGGAATTCAGATTTCAAGCATTTATTGGGTGAGACAGATTTGGTTTAGCCTTTTGGTGTCACACTAAACCTAATCTGTAGAATGGAAACTTGCAAAAAACTAATTCTAATTTGCAAGAATTGAAATCTAACTACAATTGCATGAATTGAAATTGCTAAATTGAAATCTAATCTACTTTTGTAGAATTGAAATGATAGAATTGAAATTGCTAAATTGAAATCTAATCTACTTTTGCAGAATTGAAACTTATTCTAAAACACCTGTCAATGCCCTGCCACAAAAGGTCGTCAAGCTTCTGCTACAGGAATTGACAGCAAAATGAAATATGCTGAAAATGGAAAGTTGCTAAAATAGAAAGCAAGGAAAAAATAAAGGAAAATGCTTAATATAAATTTTTAGCTGACATACACACAAATTCTGTACACAAACATAATAGGAAACATAAATCACACAATACAAAATAAAAACAATAAAATGAAATCTGGCAAGCAATTTATTAATTCTGCTGCAGCAAAATTACAGATTAAAACCTACCATAAAATCCCTCCTTCTAGATCTGAAAGTGGGCCCATACTTATTGATATACAAGGAGGTGAAAAGCACTCCTTAACTAATTAACACTCAGAACATAAAATGATAAAATACTGCACTTTTATTGATGACAAAACATGCTGAAAACTGTTACAGAAAATCGCTGTACAATCCTAATTGCTGCTACTGAAAACTCTCCTCTATTCTAATTCCTAAAATGGCTCAACCAAGGAGGGAGCTATGTTATTTATATAAATATTTACAATATATCCCATGCTCAAATCAGCCTATGTGCTATTTTACAGTCATTTGCCAATAATTTTGGATCTGAAATAAATGTAAATCTGGACAGTTTGTGTTGCAGTAGTAGTCATTGGTCCTTAGAAAGCATCTTCAGTGGTGGGAGTACGTGGGAGGAGTCCAAAAATATCTCACACATATTTCTCCACTTCATAATATTCCATTTCTATATTTGCAAACAACTTCCTATTATGCTGTAGTTATTTCTGTGTTAATCCTAGAAGAGGATCAAAGTTGATATTTTTCATAAATGGTGGCTTTGGATGGCAAGGACGGAAAAATCATATGGGAGATATTTTCCCTCACCTTTTCCAACCTTTATTTCCCTTTTTCCAGCTTCAAAAATCGGTCAATAAGTCAAAAAGCACATTCTGTTTTCATTCCGAAGATAAGTGGCTTCATTCCAAAGACAATGCAATTCTCATTCTGAAGATCGCTCATTTGGAAGATACTGCAATTCTCATTCCGAAGATACTAAAATTCTAATTTCGAAGATACTACAATTCTCATTCCGAAGATCTGCTCATTCTGAAGATAATGCATTCCTCATTTTGAAGATCCGCTCATTTCGAAGACACTGTGTTTTCTCATTCCGAAGATATCTATTCATTTCAAAGATACTTCAAAATGAACAAATGTGTGCTTTTCAAGTGATTTATTCTGCATCTCTTAGGTGGGTTATCTCCTAGGATCAGATTCCAATGGTCTTCATCTCTTTTCATATGTGAATTCCATGCCTTGCTGTTTATTTGTAGCTTGCTGAAATTTACATGGTAAATTACTGCATTTTCCAGTTCTATTGCACAGTTGTAAAATATTAGCATTTCTTGCAAATTTAAACAAATTAGAACATGGAAAAATTATTCAAGTATCAACATGAAGGAGTACATAAAGTTGCTACTGAATTTATACACTTCATTCACCAAGTAACCATGCTGAAATAGTGCAACAATGCTGCACAATTGTCCCTGCTCTGTTATACCCTGTTGCTGCCTATTTAGATCATGTGGAAATGCTTCTAAATAGGTTAGATGTCTTCTATAGTCCTTCTGAACTCATTCCATCCATATCTACATGCTTTGCTTGACAACTTCGAGGTGTTCCCATAAAGTGACAGCTTGCTGATTTTTATATGGCTGTTTTTCTTAGATTTTCAGATTTATGACAGTCCTAAACTTTTGGTTTAAATGTGGATTTGAAACAAGTTTGAAGGGCAGGAAAACATTTAAAAACCATTGAGAAGTTAATGGATATCAACATACCACATTTGGTTAATTGAAATGCATGTTCTTACTTGCTACTTAATCATGCAAAATCAGTCATAAAATGCTGAAAATAGTCAAAAACAGAGATATAGTATTCCTAACATAAAATCATGCAAACACTTAACAAATAGTATATTCTAGTCAACTATTTGGCAATTAAATTATCATATGGTAGTCAAACATTGTGCAATAATGAGTCAAACATTGTGCAATAATGAGGCATTCTTGGGCCTCATCACAAACCAAAGGGAGTAAGCCCTATAGGATTGTCTTGTTGTGATCCCCAACAAAATCTCTAATGCTCAAAGAGTTGCCTATGATTGGTCACTCTTGCTCACATATCTATACAAGACCCTCTCTTATATAATCAATGATAAAGATCCTAGGCTAGACAACTTTCCATATAAATTTTACAAAGCTCTTTTGGATATTGTACACCTTTATCTACTTTAAGTTTATCGAGAAGCTTCGACAAATGGATCTCTTGGACCAAAATTTAATAAGGGTAACATCAAATTTATCCCAAAGGTTAGATACCCTAAGTTGATCACCAATTGATGTCTGATCATCCTTCTCAATGTGTCATTAAATATCATTTCCAAATCCTTAACCTTACATCTATGCTATTTTATTCTTGCCATCATTAGACCATAGCAAATAGGTTTCATCAGAAGGGGATATATGCTATAGAAAATGTGTTGTTTGCATTGCCAAGTAAAAGGGTTATAAAATCAGTCCTTTTTATTTACAATATTGCCTCGTAGGAAACAAAATGGGTCTCCCAAGAAGAGAGCCCTCTTTTAGTGAATTTTTTAACAACACCCAATGTATTATGTAGGATCCTCAAAAGGAGTGGACTTATTGTGTGCGAGTCAGTATTAGTTGTAGAAGGTCTTCTCAAACTACACGACCCTACAAAAATGGTTAATAATATTTGTGGGCCTATCTCAATCAAGCCCGTTGTGATAGAAGACAAAAAATAAATAACACTAGCCTATTTCATGATGAAAGTGACTGAAAGTAACATAAAATAGTAAAAGAGTGTTACTTACCTAGCTTGACGGTTTGCTGCAGGGTTTTGGACTGAAATATGCCCTTGAAGGAAATCATACCCTTGGGTATGAACCTTTTGATTGTACTTATTTGTATAATTGGATCTATGTTAGTGAGACAAAACAGAGCTATGTTGTAGGGATTCTTCTGGTGTTTTCAAAGCTCCTTCCTATGTTAGATGATATTTTATACTTGCAATTGGGGAGAGCTTACAAAACAAGAGAGGTTGTCAATAAGCACATGTGGGTATTCATGTTGGTTTATGGAGAGTGATGGTTGAGTGTAGTTAGTGTCTAGAGTGTTTTGTACAAATTTTGGGTCTGTGGATATCTTATTTTTAGAAATGGTGAAAATGGTCCTCTACTTACAAAATTAACCAAGGCTAGGGGGTTGAGGTGTGTTGTGAGGTGTTCACTCAGGTGGCATGGGGTGCCATACCTCATAAATAGATTTGAATAAGAGAAGTCCTCAGCCATCCACATGCAATAAATAGGCATGGTTGAGGTATGAAAGTCTTCTCCTAATTATAGCATGGTGGAGGATGACTCATCCATGTTTTCAATGCTTTGAATACCTTAATGCAAAAGGTCTTCAAATATCATTTATGACATTGAATGCACATGGGGATGTGGAGGGGAGCAAGAGTTAAGGTCTGACCATAGTTAGGTTAACCATGGGTTTAGGGTTGACCAAGGTGAGGTGGAGTCTAGGCTAGTCAAAAGGTTAGACTAGGTGAGGTGGTCATGGGTTAGGTTGACCATGGGTTTAAGTTTGACTATGATGTGGAATCTGACCAAGGTTAAGAGTCAACCATGGTTAGGCTAGGTTGAGCTAGGCTTATGTGGAAGGTAGACTAGTCAAAGGGTAGACTAGGATGAGGTGTCCCTAATTTAGGTTAAAGGGGTCATCATATAGTGATCAGGGGCAAAGCATAGAAATGGGCTTAAGTGTCCAAGGGGGCTTAAGTGGGATGAATAGTAATTTTTGTGAAATTATGCAAATTTTGCAGGTTTTGTAAATTAATCGACCGTTAGCACTGCATAAGGATACATGTAACATTTTTGGTTGTATACAAATGAAATATGCCAAAAACTCCAACCAACTAGCTATTTTTCTCAAAATTGACTTGAAGAAAGCCTATGATTGCATTGAGTGGAACTTCATTCGTGCCATGCTCAAAGCCCTAGGTTTTGGAAATGGTTTCATCTCTATGGTCAGCAGATGCATTTGTTGTCATTCTTGGTCCCTCTCTTTATGTCATTGCAGCTAACATTTGAGTTTTCTCTTGGTTAATCACGCTAATTTGGGTTTCATTAAGGGTATTTTCCCTTTCCAATAGTCAATCCCAAATGATCAATGGATACTTTATGGATGACTCTTTCCTCACATTAGTTGAGGATGAAAAATACTTCACTCAAACTATTGATGACTTGGATACTTTTTGTCTTGCCTCCAGATCCAACATCCATGTCTGAAAACTCTTTGTTTTCGAGTCTACATCTCTCCTCCTTGCTTGGTTGACTTAGTTTTAATGGAGATGGATATGGGATGAAGAAGTGTTTTGGTTCGTGGGTATCCCTTCCAAAACTCTAGAAAAAATTTATATAAAAAATTGAAGCCAAGCTTGCCTACTAGACCATTAAAAACTTTCCCTTACTGAATTGAGTTATGAATGGTCATCACCATACTTACCCATTGTTAACAAACCAAATGCTCACTAAGACGAGAATATAAAAAAGTTGATATACATTTTCATCTAAAATAAAAGTTTATCTCAAATCTTAGTAAACATAAAAAGCCCATACAATAGTTGATTCAAATTGTCCATTGTCCTGCTCATGATCAAGTGTTTACAAGTAAAAGGTTCATGGTACAATGATGATGGATACTTGGTTTTTAAAATAGCTAGCGTAGAGGCTCATAGCTTATAAGTAATGGGTGTTAGATCTTAAACTAAGTTTTTTTTAATTTTATTATAAACTAAAATAACTGTAAATGATAAATACAGTTTATACTCACAAATTTTTATAAGCTGAGATAACACCCAATTCTTTCACGTCTTCCAAATTCCTTTGTTAGAGTAGATATGTTTCAGGATTAGTTGACCATAATCAGCTTTGATGTTCTGTTTCCGCAGTCAAAGATTGATTAAAGGGATTTGATTTCCAAAAAAAGGAATCAATTATATTCAACACAATCGCTATGCCACTTCACATGCCAACGACTGCATATTGTATTTATTAATGAAATGTTATAAGGTGAAATAACACCAAATTCTTTCAAAAAAAAAAATTCAGGATAGATTCAAAGCATTATTCTTAGACTTCACTATCAGTTTAGTATAATCAACTCTGATGTTCTTTCCTCAATCAAATACTGATTTAAAAGACTTGATTTTCCAAAAGGATATCAACTATATTCAACGCAATCCCCATGCCACTTTGCATGCCGACCATTGTATAATGTACTTTATAATTTTGTGTTTTCTAGGAGTGATATTACATACTTACAAAGGAACATGAAACCAGGGAGAATATTATTGAGTTTCAATTGACTCAAATCTTTCACTTATCTTACAAAGACCTCGCAATAAAAAACACAGTTTATTTCATTTCAATAATCTCTTCAATTTAAACATTACATAAACTCTTTTACCCTAGAATTCTAACCATGTTATCCTATAATACTAACATTCTTAAATTTAAGAATGTAATGAGCTGTTTTGCATTAGAATTCTATCCATATTGTCCTGTAATACGAACCATCTTATTTGAAATCTCCTTACTTTTAAGGTGTTGTTTATTTCCATTATATCCTTATAAATTGTCTCCAGATTTTAAGATGAATTTCCTTGTTCTGTAGGCCCTCTTCTCATAAAAGATTAGAACATCAATAACTTCAGAAGAAACGTCCAAGAAATCATATCATGACGGGGCAAATTCTCTGTACAGGTACAGGTTGGCATATTTAATGTTGAGAGCAATTTAACAGAACACTATCTTGTCAGAATGTGGATAGAGACGTGTGGCTATTTACTGTTGAGATTTAAATAGTAGGCATAGATATTTATTAGTTCTTTAAAGAAATTAAAAAAGTTAAAGATTTGAGTTTTTTATAATATTATTATAAAAATTAAATTTTTGTGTAGATTGAGCACTTTCCTTTTAATTATGATTTTTTTGTAAAGCTTAATTAACACACAACCACCATATATTTACCCTTTCATATACTCCTCTAAATCGCTATTTGAATCTTAAATCTCCTAAAAACAAAACTCCATTATACTATCTCTAAAACAATTTTCTCAATATTCAATAATATAACTGTTGATTTTATATTTTTTATAACAAATAAAGCAATCGGCCTCAATATTTACCAATCAAGCAGGGCCAGCTAAAGACCAGTTTTTAGGAGGGGTTAAAGGATTATGTGACCTTGAATGGACACATTCATTATCCTCGCATGTTCTCATAGGATCGACAATACCGGAGAACTATTAATCAATTAATTAATTTATTTTTAGATAGGTTTTAGTTTGAAGAGAATTTAATTATTTTTTTTTTTTGACTTAGAATCAAATTATATTTCCAAACACAATTCACATGTTTTACACATTATAGATACTTTATTTTTTTTAAGACTGAAAAATCATGATTCAACACTCAACGTGTTTGTGTACTCTTGGATCTAAAGAATAACCTATAAAATTTTAGTTTAGTTGGCAGAATTCATTTACAACTTCCCTTTCCATTAGAAATGTAAAGTGAGTCACTGACTTTTAATAATTTAATTTAATTAGTTTTATATTAATGAAGGTCATGTTCTTTATAATTTAAACTTAAACTTTTCCTTAAAGGTTAAAGATATATTAATTTAGGTATCCATCAAAAGATAATTATAACTTTTTCAAATAATTTATTTGATTAAAGACAATACACCTCCACCAGACGATTATGAAATATATTATTTAATATCAAAGGTATTGGAATATTTCTTCAAACGCTTTCACTTTACATATATATTTTAGGTCACTCATATACATTTGTTAATGGTTTCAAAATTTTAACTTCGAAGATTATTAATAGTTTTGAAAATTTGATTTTGGTGGAGAGGGAAAAGAGTTCACTTTTGTAGTTTTTTTTTTTTTTTTAATTTTTGATAAGTGTGGATGAGATGTTAAATTTTTTAATAAATTATTATTTTATATATTATTAAATTATTTAAAATTTTATATTATAAAAATGTTAAATTTGATATATATATATAATTATATGTTTTTTCTTGAAAAAAAAATTATAATTAGGTGTTGTATTTTTGATAAATTATAAATTTCTTTTTTAAAGTTTAAGAATTTATAAATCCATGCAATTTTGATCTCAATTGAATTGTTATAACGATATACTTGTCTTTTTCTATATAAATTAAAATTTTCATATTTTTTTTTTTTTTGGATCTTATTCAATTTTTTTATAAATACAAATATTTTAGAATTCAACATTATTAACATTTTTTTGCAACAACCTTAACAATTCTAGAACTCCACCTCTACTATCTATTCATTGCATCTTAATAGAATAATATTATTTTACAAACTCTTAATTTTCTTTCTAAGACATAAATTCAACCATAAAAACTATAATAAATAGTTTAGCAGTCTTAAAAAGTTAAAAATTTCAATCCATACTCTATCCCGTAATCCAACTATAAATCAGCAACTTAACTAATCTACTTAGCTATGAAATTCATTTGATGTCATCTTCTTTTGCTTTAGCATACAAAAATTCTACTCACTTCATGAAATCATAGTTTGCTTTACCAAATGTAGACATCAAATCCTAACCACTTGTCATCCACGCATCATCCAATCACATTCGATATATATATATATATATATATATATATATATATATATATATATATATATATATATATATATTTCACACCCATTTATCACAACTTAATCTCAACCATCAATATGACTTGATGTGTGTCACATATCAAATACATAATCTTGTCCATTCATGATGATTTAATATCGGTCGCCCGTTGGGGTCGTCGAAACCTTTTAATTTTGAAGTGAGGTTATAAAAGATCATTCATTCTCATGAATGAGGTTAAGCAATATTTTGATTTGTTAAGGTTTGAGAGCCCTTGCATCCATACCCCTCTAAAACCCTAGCACCTTGTCGTCATCCTCTCCTCTTGCCACTTTTGTATCCTTCATTTTTATTGCCCACAACCCTTGCGAACCAAATTTGGCTCTGTAGTACTCTTCTAAAAAATCCTCGAATGTTGTCGAGCATTCCTCGAACACTACTAAGCATCTTGAGATCATTGTAGGGTGTCCACAACTGTTGTAGAACACTCCATGGAATTTCTCAGCCTTTCAGTTTGTTGTCGACAAACCCTCGAACGCTTTCAAGCATTCGTACATCATCAGATCTTAGAAGTAGAAGCATGGACAAGATAAATCAGGTAAAATCTTGACAAGGTAGAATATTTTATTATTTCACATCTTATATTTTTTGTATTTAGATTGTACTTCACCATTTATAGCACTAGGGTTTATAGATTTATCTTTTATAGAGGGTCTCATATAGTGGAGCCCTCGCATATGCTATTGACTTGTTTGGTGTTGTTGATCTATTTGTAGGTACAAAAATTATATTCTTAATGATTGTTGCAGATCAAGTGGTCCTGTAGAGATACTCAAGCCCACCTATAACATGTTTGGAGTAAAAGACGATGTAGAAGACACCTACTATTCATTGCGAACTAGGATTTTCAAAACCCTTCGATTGTAACTATTGTATCAATATACATTATATTGTATCATTCGATATCATGGCTTCGACCATATTAATACAAACTTATCTCTTCATTGTGCAATATATTTTGTGTGTTGATTTTGTTACTAATATATAGGTGTTGTCAAATTTTTCTTTACTAAATGGCGATCATAGTGGGACCCCCAAAGGATTTCTTGTTTTAAATACCTTATCAATATGATTTACATTTTTTGTTCTTGTTGTAGGTTTTTAGAATTTGATCAAGCAAAAATCATGAAAACTAGGATTTCTGGAAGCAACAAGATCTGATCTATGGTCACACTGATGCCCTTCCGCATTCGAGGGATGACCTACCACATATAGAAGATGCTTCACTACATCGAGGATATGCCTCATCACATTCAGGAGACTCTACATCATGTTGAGGAGGGTTGAGCAGAAATACGTAGGTTTCTTGGTAAATCTGAATCAAATCCCACCTCCATTTTTTTTTATTTTTAAAGAGATATTAACAAGAAGATATTTGTTTGTTGTCTAAAAAGAAACTCATTTTTGCATCTTAGGCATTTAAAAATATTTATTCATATAGTTTACACATAGGATAGATCTGCATTTGTGCATCCATGTTAGTTGCATTAGAACATTCATCACATTTGATTTAAGTTTTTGTTGTTTGTGGTGTTTTTACCTTTCATCTTGTATACTATTTAAAAAAAAAAAGCATAAATAGCTACATTTTAGGCTAAAGTCTCTATTAGTACTCAAGATTATTCCCATTGTTGGAATCACTTGATGATTCAGGGTGGAAGAACTAGGTGAACCCTCCACTATTAGAATCACTTGATGATTCAGGGTGGATCTTAAGAGGTGTACCCTAGATTATTTTGGGAAAATTGGTATTGGTATTCTTGATCACAAATTTGGCTAAGTAGAAGAGTATTTTTTGGCATTGTATGAGCACTATAGACAACTGAAACTTTAAAAGGAAGCACAAACGATTCCTTTTAATGTCTAACAATAGTTAGGTTAACTATGGGTTTAGAGTTGACCAAGGTGAGATGGAGGTTAGGCTAGTCAAAATGGTAGACTATGTGAGGTGGTCATGGGTTAGGTTGACCATGCGTTTAATTTTGACTATGATGTGGAATATGACCAAGGTTAAGAGTCAACCATGGTTAGGCTAGGGTAAGCTAGGCTTAGGTGGAAGGTGATGAGCAAGGTGCAACCTAAGTATTGTCATTGTTGTCAACAGAGTCAGGTTGATCAGTTGATGCAATGGTTAGAAGTTGATTGGTGAGCAAGGTGATGGATAGGAGTTGTTTGTTGAGCAAGGTGCAGCAAAAGAATTGCAAAAGTATTGTCATTGTTGTCAACACAGTCAGGTTGATCAGTTGATGCAATGGTTAGAAGTTGATTGGTGAGCAAGGTGATGGATAGGAGTTGTTTGTTGAGCAAGGTGCAGCAAAAGCATTGCAAAAGTATTGTCATTGTTGTCAACACGGTCAGATTGATGCGATTGATGCGGTTCGGAGGTCGATCGGATCAAGTGCGAGAAAGTTTCAAGGAAAACGAGAGGTGACCCAAATTCGAAGCGGCGAGAAAGAGACAAGGAAGAAAACTGTCGCGATATCGCGACATGTTTTTTGTCGCGATTTCGCGACATGGTCGAGGAGAGAGAAGGCGCAGCCGAAAATGTCACGATTTCGTGACATGTCGAGTTTTCGTTGAGGAGAGAGAAAATGTGTCGCGATTTCGCGACAAAAAGTAGGAGAGAGAAAATGCATGCCAAATTGTCGCGATTTCGCGACATGTCCGAGGAGAGAGAAGATGCAAGCAAAACTGTCACGATTTCGTGACATGTCCGAGGAGAGAGAAGATGCGAGCAAAACTATCACGATTTCGCGACATGGTCGAGGAGAGAGAAGGCGCAGCAGGAAATGTCACGATTTCGTGACATGTCGAGTTTTCGCTGAGGAGAGAGAAAATGTGTCGCGATATCGCGACAAAACTGAAGAGAGAGAAACTGCAAGGAAGATTGTCGCGATTTCGCGACATTGTCGAGGAGAGAGAAAGTGCATGCCAATTTGTCGCGATATCGCGACATGGCGGAGGAGAGAGAAAGTGAAAGGTAAAGCTGTCACGATTTCGTGACATGCTGGCAGAGAGAGAAGCAAGGTGAAAAGATGTCACGATTTCGTGACATAAATGGAGGAAAGGAGCTAGCAACGAAAAGTGTCACGATATCGCGACACGTCGGGTTTTAGCGACCCGAAGAGGAGAGAGAATGCTCGAGCAACAAAGGTGTAGCGATATCGCTACATGTTGAAATGAATGGAAACAAAGGTGTAGCGATATCGTTGCATGATGAAAATACATGGCACAAAGGTGTAGCGATTTCGCTACAATTAGGAAGTGCAGAAAACAAAGATGTAGCGATTTCGCTACAAGTGAAAAGACACAGACAAGAAGATTGATGACGTCAGCAAGAGCCGAAAGCGTCACGATTTCACGACAAGAAGGATGATGACGTCAGCAAGAGCCGGAAGCGTCGCGATTTCGTGACATGTTCCATTTTTGCTGGAGTTGGCAAGGAGAGTTGTACGAAAGAGCAAAGTGTCACGATTTCGCGACATGTTCCATTTTATTGGAGTTGGCAAGGAGAGTTGTACGGAAGAGCAAAGTGTCACGATTTCGCGACATGTTCCATTTTCGTTGGAGTTGGCAAGGAGAGTTGTACGGAAGAGCAAAGTGTCACGATTTCGCGACATGTTCCATTTTCATTGGAGTTGGCAAGGAGAGTTGTACGGAAGAGCAAAGTGTCACGATTTCGTGACATGTTCCATTTTTGCGGTTGCTGGCAAAGAAGATTGTACGGAAGCAGAGAACGTCGCGATTTCGCGACATGTTCCATTTTCGTGGTTGCTGGCAAAGAAGAGTGTATGAAAGCTGGAAGCGTCACGATTTCACGACATGCTTAAGGATGACGTCAGCAAATGTTGAAAGTGTCGCGATATCGCGACAAGATGCAGGGAAAGCTTCCAAGAGCCAAAACGGTCACGATTTCGCGACATGCTTAAGGATGACGTCAGCAAAAGTTCTAAGTGTCGCGATATCGTGACATGAACAGAAGGAAAGCTTTCAAAGCCAAAATGGTCACGATTTCACGACGAGCAAGGGCATGAAGTGTGCGGCTTCAAAAAGTGTCACGATATCGCGACAGGTAATGATCTGGCGAGGTAAAACCCGTAGGAGCATGCAAGGTGACACGTGTCAGAAAAAGCAGACAGGAAAATCATGCGACCGGTTACGTAAAATGTAAGCGATGTCGGATCTGCGATTACAAATTGACAGGTGTCGAACATGTACTAAAATAGTTGAATTTGCATGATTGAAAAGCATTCGAAGAATGGTATAGGCAGGATTAAAAAGCATTCGAACTGCTGTATTTGAAGTATTCGAACAGAAAAATATACAGGATTGAAAAAGCATTAGAAAATACATATTTGCAGAATTCAAAGAGTCGGATATGCAGAATAGAAATAGTATTCGAATGGCCGTATTTGAAGTATTCGAACAACCAAATATGCAAGTTCAAAAATGCATTAAAACAAAGTATTGCAAGGAATCGAAGTCATATTGGGGTTTTGAATAGTCGTATTGCATGGATTCACCAGCTGTATTGCAGGGTTCGAATAGTCGTAGTGCATGTAATCAAACAGCCGTATTGCATGGATTCGAACAGTCAGAGTATGTGATTCGACTGCATGCGGGATTGAAAGGTTATAAAAGAATAGTCGTACAGAGAAGAAGTTCTCTCTTGCATGATAGAAGATCTTTGCCAGAAAGAGGCTGGCTGTAAGTGAGCTGTGAGAGTGTTGTAAGAGATTATAACAGTGTTGTGTTAATGTTGTGAAGAGCTGCAAGAGCATGCCATATGAAAGGGTTGTAAGTGTGCAGAAGGTAGAATTGTAAAAGAGTGTATGTTTCCATGAGATTGATTTGATTTAAGCTAGACCAGTGAGGATCTTGTAACACTGAAGGCATTTTTATGTCAATCAAAATTGAAAATAGAAATCCAAGTTGGTGCTTGGAATCAGGGGTTGGTGCTCCTTCCAGTTGATGCTGGTAAATTAGGGGTTGGTGCTCCTTCCGGTGGATCTTTGGTAAATTGATTGTAAAGTTGGTGCTTTGCAATGGCTGGATTTGGATGGGAGTCCAAGCGAGTCTAGTTTGAGGAGTAGCCAAAGCTGGTGAACCTCGTTACATCTTGTGTTATGTTATGCTCTCTTGTGGTACTTGTTGTTTCCGGTTTTAGCTTTCTTTTGTTTTGGCTTTAAGAGTTAAAGCATTAAGTTTTAAAATAGCTACACTGATTCACCCCCCTCTCGGTGCCATTGTAAGACTAACAATTGGTATCGAGCAAGGTTCCCGATTCGAGGCTAAATCGGTCGGGGTTGATCTTGGATTAGTTTACAATGGGTAAGAAGAATATATTATCCTCCATTAAGGCATCTCGGTCAGTTTCAATTCCTTCAGAAGAGAAAATTGCACTAAAGAAGGAAGAAGAAGTGAACTCTGAAGTTTGCAATGAAAACCTGGAGATTGAAGTAGATCTAGAAGGTGAGTTGATCGCCGCTCTTGAAGAGTTAAGTATACAAAATAAAAGCAACAAAAGACTGTCCAAAAAGTTGGAAGAATACGGGGATGAGATTGAAAATCTATGTTTACAAATTCAAGAGGCCAAGAAAGCAGAAGAAGCCTTGAAGACACAGCTGAATGATAAAGTCGATGTATATAGCAAACGTGAAGAAGAATCTAACAAAACTGTTAGTAATCTAAAGTTGCAAGTAGATGTGTCCAAGAGGGTTGAAGAAATTCTCAGGTCTCGGTTCAATGAGAAAAAGGCTGCTTGTTTCCAACAAGAAGAAGAGATTGTTTCTTTGAAGAAACAACTAAAAGAGGCCAATATAAATCTCAAATTACTAGATACAATGATAAATCAACAAAGAAGCTCCACGTCTAAGTTTGGTCTTGGATATGAAGATGAACAACCTTCATCCTCTGAACATGCGAGAGAAGAAGAAGTCCTCGGTTGAAGGTTTGAAAAAAGAAAAGTCTGAAGTCTGAATCCTCAAAAGGAAGAAATCATCAAAGAAAATCTACGACAAAGCAACCACGACAACGAGAGGTTCTCTCACTCTCACTCTTTTAATAATAATGCTTTTAATGGCTATTGTTCTAAATGCAACTACTATGGTCACAAGGCATTTTATTGTGGATGAGAATAATAGATCAAAGAGTTATCTTTGATAAAAACACATCTGCTTTCTCGAGTGAACACCACGTGCAATGTTTTAAATGTAATGGCCATGGGCACATAGCAAGGTTTTTTTCAAGCATTTTTGTATCCAATCTAAGGCCGGACCATAGATTTCATCGGACACACGAGAATGCAATACAGACGGGGAATAAAACATGTGCAATGTTTTAAATGTAATGGTCAAGGGCACATAGCAAGGTTACGTGCAAGCACTTCTGTATCTAATCTAAGGCAAAACCCTAGATTTCATCGGACGCAAAGAATACAATACGAGACGAGAGAATAAATCATGTGCACGGCAGAAAGGAAAATAATCATCCTTCAAGAATGCACAAGAGACAACCCCGCAAGAAAAATGTTCAAGTTCACGAACGGGGGCAAAATAGGGATGTAGTTGAAAAACTCAAGCCCAAGTTCGGGAAAGTCCGGAGAAAGACGAGAAGAAAGGAATTCGTGTCTCCTTGGACAGAAGGAGATTACTCCTCTTTTGCTTTAAGCAGCTCCAGGTGGCACATCCTCAGGGGGAGCAATCTTAAAATTTTATTTTAATGCTCCTTTGTTTTTGGGCCAATTTTCTGAGGATGAAAGGTAAGAAGTCGAGTTATTGTTGTTTGCAGCTAAAGTGTGTTGTCGGTTCTTGTTGTTGTTTTTGAAGGTGTCGTGAAGTGTCTTGTTTAATTTGAAGAGTTGTCACATTTGGTAGTGTTGAGATATGTCACTCTTGTACTGTTGATAATTCTTCCACCAACTGTTCATTACTTCGGATCATAACAGTTCAGAATTTTTTTTTATGCGTGTTTGCTCTAGCTGCATATACGTGTTTCGAGCAGCGTGTATTTGTTTTACACTTTGAGGTAAAGCTTGCAAGATCCTTCTTGTCGCCTTGGTAAGATTATTCAATTCACAGACAGTTCGGGTTAACTGTTGATAAAATATCAATCCGAGGTTAAGAAGTTGAGGTTGAGTAAGGGGCTCTATGGTTGGCCATAAAGTGTTTGTCAAAATGTCTTCTCCAAGATTTGCACTGTTAAAAGTAAAGTGATCTACAGTATCTGTAGAAAACTCAGATCAGGTTTTAAGTTTAAAAAGGAATACGGTTGTGCTTGCGATACAGTATTTATTGCTTGCACTAAGTTGGCGAGTAAATTTGTAGAGTTGGTACAAGTGAGTCTCCTATCAATTTTATTGAAAGATGTGAAATCTGCTTGTTGAAGTGAAGAAGCGTTGGGCGAGAGGTGCCAAGTTTGACCCATGTTGTGGGCAATTTCGTCTTGGTCGTGATGCTCGTGGATAGCAGCAATAAAAGCGCTTTAGCTTTTGTGGTGGTGTTATTCACTTTCTCCAAAGGTTGGAGAACTAAGTTTGGCCAAGGTATATCTTTTATTATTATTTGCTTGGAGTATTTTGAATTGACTTGGCAAATATAATTGATGGAGGTATAAGGTTAAGTTGTCATATTTTGCTTTGACATTATCTTATTGGCATGTTTTGATGATTGTGTTTAAAGAAGTGGAGCTAAAAGGTGTAATAAAGGAAGTTCACTTTATTGCTAATTTATTTTTATTCCTTCCCTAAATTGGTTGAAAGTTTGAGAGTTGTGTGTAGTGTCGGCTTGAAGGTTCAATTATCTTCTACTCAAATAAGGTATGGACTCATTCTTCTTATGAGTATGATTGGTGTATGTTTTCTGAAATAAGGTTGGAGTGAAAAGGTACTCTTCTAGGTATCCCTTGGCTTGGTGTAAATCCTAATTTCTGGTTTGAGATAGTGGAAGCTTTGTGCTCTAGGGCTTATTTTTGTGAGTCTAGCTACTTGCATTAAGTTGGTGGAACCCTTGGTTGGCTGTCTTGAGTTTAATAGTTGAGTTTGAGATTGGGAATTAAGTATAGAACATATTGAGTCTCTAACAATTCTCTGTATGTTTCTATGAAGTTGATAAATCACATTGGGTCTCTAACAATTCTCTTTGTGGGTTCATGCTAAGCGTGGTTCTAGTGAGAACTTGTGTGCTGATCAGGACAAGTTCTATGTGTGCTTCTTAAGCGAGGTTCTTAGTGAGTCTATGACAGAGTACGAGGGTTGAGGCTCGGGAAGACGGCGTGATCCGAAGAGGTCATTTTTTCCAAGTATTGGCTAAGATTTGACTAGACATCGGGATCAAATTCTTAGAGGGAGAATTTATGGATCTGTTCATCATATTGCTCATGTTTATGCTTTTTGCTAACTGGATTAATTTTTTTTTTTTTGCCCGTGAATGTTGTGCATGGACTAAGGGGGAGTTTTGCAGCCGCCCTTTGGTATTATTGTCAAAGGGGGAGAAGAATTACAGGTAATTGCAGACAATTACGTGTGTTGCCAACAATTCCAAAGGGGGAGATTGATGAGCAAGGTGCAACCTAAGTATTGTCATTGTTGTCAACACAGTCAGGTTGATCAGTTGATGCAATGGTTAGAAGTTGATTGGTGAGCAAGGTGATGGATAGGAGTTGTTTGTTGAGCAAGGTGCAGCAAAAGCATTGCAAAAGTATTGTCATTGTTGTCAACACAGTCAGGTTGATCAGTTGATGCAATGGTTAGAAGTGGACAAGTAGGAAGAGAGCAAAAAAAGCAAAAAGTAGCAATTGATGCGATTGATGCGATTTGGAGGTCGATCGGATCAAGTGCAGAAAGTTTCAAGGAAAACGAGAGGTGACCCAGATTCAAAAGCGCGAGAAAGAGACAAGGAAGAAAAGTGTCGCGATATCGCGACATGTTTTCTGTCGCGATTTCGCGACATGGTCGAGGAGAGAGAAGGCGCAGCCGAAAATGTCACGATTTCGTGACATGTCGAGTTTTCGTTGAGGAGAGAGAAAATGTGTCACGATTTCGCGACAAAAAGTAGGAGAGAGAAAATGCATGCCAAATTGTCGCGATTTCGCGACATGTCCGAGGAGAGAGAAGATGCGAGCAAAACTATCGCGATTTCGCGACATGTCCAAGGAGAGAGAAGATGCGAGCAAAACTATCACGATTTCGCGACATGGTCGAGGAGAGAGAAGGCGCAGACGAGGAAATGTCGCGATTTCATGACATGTCGAGTTTTCACTGAGGAGAGAGAAAATGTGTCGCGATATCGCGACAAAACTGAAGAGAGAAACTGCAAGGAAGATTATCACGATTTCGCGACATTGTCATGGAGAGAGAAAGTGCATGCCAATTTGTCGCGATATCGCGACATGGCAGAGGAGAGAGAAAGTGAAAGGTAAATTGTCGCGATTTCGCGACATGCTGGCAAAGAGAGAAGCAAGGTGAAAAGATGTCGCGATTTCGTGACATAAATGGAGGAAAGGAGCTAGCAACGAAAAGTGTCGCGATATCGCGACACGTCGGGTTTTCGCGACCCAAAGAGGAGAGAGAATGCTCAGCAACAAAGGTGTAGCGATATCGCTACATGTTGAAATGAATGGAAACAAAGGTGTAGCGATATCGCTACATGTTGAAATGAATGGAAACAAAGGTGTAGCGATATCGCTGCATGATGAAAATACATGGCACAAAGGTGTAGCGATTTCGCTACAATTAGGAAGTGCAGAAAACAAAGATGTAGCGATTTCGCTACAAGTGAAAAGACACAGACAAGAAGATTGATGACGTCAGCAAGAGCCGAAAGCGTCGCGATTTCGCGACAAGAAGGATGATGACGTCAGCAAGAGCCGGAAGCATTGCGATTTTGCGACATGTTCCATTTTCGTTGGAGTTGGCAAGGAGAGTTGTACGGAAGAGCAAAGTGTCACGATTTCGTGACATGTTCCATTTTTGCTGGAGTTGGCAAGGAGAGTTGTACGGAAGAGCAAAGTGTCGCGATTTCGCGACATGTTCCATTTTCGTTGGAGTTGGCAAGGAGAGTTGTACGGAAGAGCAAAGTGTCGCGATTTCGCGACATGTTCCATTTTCATTGGAGTTGGCAAGGAGAGTTGTACGAAAGAGCAAAGTGTCACGATTTCGCGACATGTTCCATTTTCGCTGGAGTTGGCAAGGAGAGTTGTACGGAAGAGCAAAGTGTCACGATTTCGCGACATGTTCCATTTTCGCGGTTGCTGGCAAAGAAGATTGTACGGAAGCAGAGAACGTCGCGATTTCGCGACATGTTCCATTTTCGCGGTTGCTGGCAAAGAAGAGTGTACGAAAGCCGGAAGCGTCACGATTTCGCGACATGCTTAAGGATGACGTCAGCAAATGTTGAAAGTGTCGCGATATCACGACAAGATGCAGGGAAAGCTTCCAAGAGCCAAAACGGTCACGATTTCGCGACATGCTTAAGGATGACGTCAGCAAAAGTTCTAAGTGTCGCGATATCGCGACATGATGCAAGGAAAGCTTTCAAAGCCAAAATGGTCACGATTTCACGACAGCAAGGGCATGAAGTGTGCGGCTTCAAAAAGTGTCGCGATATCGCGACAGGTAACAGTCTGGCAGGTAAAACCCGCAGGAGCATGCAAGGTGACACGTGTCGAGAAAAAGCAGAGAGGAAAATCATGCAGCCGATTACGTAAAAAGTAAGCGATGTCGGATCGGCAGTTACAAATTGACGAGTGTCGATCATGCATTCGAAATAGTTGAATTTGCATGATTGAAAAGCATTCGAAGAATGGTATAGGGAGGATTAAAAAGCATTCGAACTACTGTATTTGAAGTATTCGAACAGGACAAATATGCGAGGATTGAAAAAGCATTAGAAAAGACATATTTGCAGAATTCAAAGAGTCAGATATGCAGAATAGAAACAGTATTCGAATGGCTGTATTTGAAGTATTCGAACAGCCGAATATGAAAGTTCGAAAATGCATTAAAACAACCGTATTGCAAGGAATCGAACCGCCGTATTGCAGGGTTTCGAATAGTCGTATTGCATGGATTCACCAGCTGTATTGCAGGGTTTCGAATAGTCGTAGTGCATGGAATCAAACAGCCGTATTGCATGGATTCGAACAGTCAGAGTATGTGATTCGATTGCATGCAGGATTGAAAGGTTATAAAAGAATAGTCGTACAGAGAAGAAGTTGCTGCTGCGTGATAGAAGATGCTGCAGAAAGAGGCTGGCTGTAAGTGAGCTGTGAGAGTGTTGTAAGAGATTATAACAGTGTTGTGTTAATGTTGTGAAGAGCTGCAAGAGCATGCCATATGAAAGGGTTGTAAGTGTGCAGAGGTAGAACTGTAAAAGAGTGTATGTTTCCATGAGATTGATTTGATTTAAGCTAGACCAGTGAGGATCTTGTAACACTGAAGGCATTTTTATGTCAATCAAAATTGAAAATAGAAATCCAAGTTGGTGCTTGGAATCAGGGGTTGGTGCTCCTTCCAGTTGATCTTTGGTAAATTAGGGGTTGGTGCTCCTTCCGGTGGATCTTTGGTAAATTGATTGTAAAGTTGGTGCTTTGCAATGGCTGGATTTGGATGGGAGTCCAAGCAGTCTAGTTTGAGGAGTAGCCAAAACTGGTGAACCTCGTTACATCTTGTGTTATGTTATGCTCTCTTGTGGTACTTGCTATTTTTGGTTTTAGCTTTCTTTTGTTTTGGCTTTAAGAGTTAAAGCATTAAGTTTTAAAATAGCTGCACTGATTCACCCCCCCCTCTCAGTGCCATTGTAAGACTAACAGAAGGTAGACTAGTCAAAGGGTAGACTAGGATGAGGTGTACCTAATTTAGGCTAAAGGGGTCATCATATGGTGACCAGGGGCTAAGCATAGAAAATGGCTTAAGTTGCCAAGAGGCCTTCAGTGGGATGAATAGTGATTTTTTGGGAAATTTTACAAATTTTGTAGGTTTTGCAAATTAATTGACCGTTAGCAATGCATAAGGATAAATATGACATTTTTGGGTGTCTACAAATGGAATATTCCAAAAACTCCAACCAGCTAGCTATTTTTCTCAAAATTGACTTCACGAAAGCCTATGATTGCATTTAGTGGAACTTCATTATTGCCATGCTCAAAGCCCTAATTTTTGGCAATGGTTTATCTCTATGGTCAAGATGCTCTTTGCAAATGCATTTGTTGACCTCACTATGAACAAAACTCAATTAGAGGCTATTGGTATTTTTATCTCAATCGAATAAAGTTGCCCTCTTGTCCCATCTCTTTATATCATTGTAGCTAAAGTTTTAGTTTTCTCTTGCTTCATCATGCTAATTTGGGTTTCATTAAGGGTATTTCCATTTCCAATAGTCAATCCTAAGTGATCAATGAATACTTTATGGATGAATCTTTCCTCACATTAGTTGAGGAAGAAAAATACTTCATTCAAGTTATTCATGACTTGGATGCTTTTTGTCTTGCCTTTGGATCCAACATCTAGTGGCCAAAGACTTTGTTTTCAAGTCTACATCTCCCCTCCTAACTTGATTGACTTAGTTTTAATGGAGATGGATATAGGATGAGGAAGTGTTATATAAAAAACTAAAGCCAAACTTACCTACTAGACCATTAAAAAATTTCCTTGAATAACCATCACCATACTTACCCATTATTAACAAATTAAATGCTCACTAAAACCTACATAGTTGATATAAATTTCCATCTAAAATAAATGTCCATCTCAAGTCCTCTATGAAAAAGGCTCATGTTTAAGTTTTACAAGTAAAAAGTTCATGGTACAATGATGATGAATACTTGGTTTTTAAAAGAGCTAATGTAGAGGCTCATAGCTTATAAGTAATGGGTTTTTAATATTTTAAATAAGTTTCTTTAATCAACACATATGAATGATAAATACATTTTATACTTACAATTTTTTATAAGGTGAGATAACACCGTCTTCCAAATTCCTTTGTTAGAGAAGATATGCTTCAGGATTAGTTGACCATAATCAGCTTTGATGTTCTATTTCCTCAGTTAAAGATTGATTAAAGGGATTTGATTTCCTAAAAAGAATCAATTATATTCAACACAATCGCTATGCCACTTCACATGCCGACCACTGGATATAGTATTTTTCAATGAAATGTTATGAGCTGAGATAACACCAAATTCTTTCAAATTTCTTTTTCAGGATAGATTTAGAGCATTATTCTTAGACTTCACTATCAGTTTAGTATAATCAACTCTGATGTTCTTTTCTCAATCAAATACTGATTTAAAAGATTTGATTTTCCAAAAGGAAATCAACTAAATTCAACGCAATCCCCATGCCACTTTGCATGCCGACCGTTGTATAATGTACTTTTTAATTTTGTGTTTTCTAGGAGAGATATTACAGACTTACAAGGAACATGAAACCAGGAAGAATATTATTGGGTTTCAATGGACTCAAATATTTCACTTATCTTACAAAGACCTCGCAATAAAAAACACAGTTTATTTCATTTCAATAATCTCCTCAATTTAAACATTACATAAACTCTTTTACCCTAGAATTCTAACCATGTTATCCTATAATATCAACATTCTTAAATTTAATATTGTAATGAACTCTTTCGCATTAGAATTCTATCCATATTGTCCTGTAATATTAACCATCAATTTGAAATCTCCTTACTTTTAAGGTGTTGTTTATTTCCATTAAATCCTTATAAATTTTCTCCAGATTTTAAGATGAATTTCCTTGTTCCGTAGGCCCTCCTCTCATACAAGATTATTACATCAATAACTTCATTTACTATTCATTCTCCGCCTTGAGAAGAAAAGTCCAAGAAATCATTTCAAGACGGTACAGGTTGACATATTTAATGTTGAGAGCAATTTAAGAGAACACTATCTTCTCAGAATGTGAGTAGAGAGGTGTGGCTATTTATTGTTGAGATTTATATTGTAGGTATAGATATTTATTATTTTTTTAAGGAAATGTAAGAAGTTAAAAGATATTTATATTGTAGGTATAGATATTTATTATTTATTTATTATTTATTATTTGTTGTAGCTTAGGTGGTCTTATAAGGATATTCAAGCCCACCTGTAACTTGTTTGGAGTAGAAGACGATGTGGAAAACACTTAATATTCATTGTGAATTAGGGTTTTCAAAACCCTTCGATTGTAACTATTGTATCAATATACATTGTATTATAACATTGGAGATCGAGGCTCCCACCATATTAATACAAATTTATCTCTTCATTGCGCAATATATTTTGTGTGTTGATTTTTTTATTGCTATCTAGGTGTTGTCAAATTTTTCTTTACAAAATGATGATCATGGTACCTTATCAATATGATTTCCTTTTTTTATTTTTGTTGTAATTTTTTAGACATTTGATTAAGCAAAAATCATGAAACTAGGATTTTTGGAAGCAACATGATTTGATCTATGGTCACATGGATGCCCTTCCACATTCTAGGGATGCCCTACGCATCTAGGAGATGCTTCACTGCATCCAGGAGATGTCTCATCATGTTCATGAGACTCTGCATCATGTCAAGGAGGGTTGAGAAGAAATATGTAGGCTTCTTGGTAAATTTGAATCAAATCCCACCTCTATTTTTATTTGACTTTTAAAGAGATATTTACAAGAAGATATATGTTTGTTGTTTAAAAAGCAACTCATTTTTCTATCGTAGGCATTTACAAATATTTCTTCATATAGTTTGCACATAGGATAGATTTGTATTTGTGCATCCATGTTAGTTGCATTAGAACATTCATCACATTAAATTTAAGTTTTTGTTGTTTGTGGTGTTTTTACATTTTATATTGTATACTATTTGCAAAAAAAAAGCATATATATTTGCATTTTAGGCTAAAGTATCTCGCTTATTACTTTTTCAAGGAATAAATTATTAGTTCTCAAGCTTATTCCAATTGTTGGAATCACATGATGATTTAGGGTGGAAGAACTAGGTGAACCCTCCACTGGTAGAATAACTTGATGATTTAGGGTGGATCTTAAGAGGTGTACCTTAGATTATTTTGGGAAACATGGTATTGGTATTCTTGATCACCAATTTGGTTGGTAGAAGAGAGTTTCTTGGCATTGTATGAGCACCATAGACAAACGAAACTTTAAAAGGAAGCACACACGATTCCTTTTAAGGTTTGACCATAGTTAGGTTAACCATGGGTTCAGAGTTGACCAAAATGAGGTGGAGGCTAGGTTTGTCAAAAGGGTAGACTATGTGAGGTGGCTATGGGTTAGGTTGACCATCAGTTTAAGTTTGACTACAATGTGAAATATGACCAGGGTTAAGAGTCAACCATGGGTAGGCTAGGGTGAGCTAGGCATAGGTGAAAGGTAGACTAGTCAAAGAGTAGACTAGGATGAGGTGTCCCTAAGTTAGGCTAAAGGGGTCATCATATGGTGACCAAGGGCTAAGCATAGAAAAGGGCTTAGTTGGCCAAGGAGGCTTCAGTGGGATGAATAGTGATTTTTGAGAAATTTTACAAATTTTGTAGGTTATGCAAATTAATCCACTGTTAGCACTACATAAGGATAATTGTGACATTTTTGGGTGTCTACAAATGGAATATACCAAAAACTCCAACCAGCTAGCTATTTTTCTCAAAATTGACTTCAAGAAAACCTATGATTGCATTGAGTGGAACTTCATTCTTGCCATGCTCAAAGCCCTAGATTTTGGTAATTGTTTCATATCTATGGTCAAGATGCTCTTTGTAAATGCCTTTGTTGACCTCAGTATGAACAAAACTCAATTAGAGGCTATTGGCATTTTTCTCTCAATCGAACAAAGTTGCCCCCTTGCCCCCTCTCTTTATGTCATTGTAGCTAAAGTTTTAGTTTTCTCCTGCTTCATCACGCTTATTTGGGTTTCATTAAGGGCATTTCCATTTCCAATAGTCAATCCTAAGTGATCAATGGATACTTTATGGATGAATCTTTCCTTTAGTTGAGGATGAAAAATACTTCACTCAAGTTATTCATGAATTGGATACTTTTTTTCTTGCCTCTGGTTCCAATATCTAGTGGTCGAAGACTCTTTGTTTTCGAGTCTACATCTCACCTCCTAGCTTGGTTGACTTAGTTTTAGTGGATATGGATATGGTATGGGAAATTCTTATCCCCTTTAAAACTCTAGAAAAATGTTATATAAAAAACTAAAGCCAAGCTTGCCTACTAAACCAAAAAAAAGTTGCTCTTACTAAAATAGGTTATGAATAGCCATCACCATACTTACCCATTATTAACAAACTAAATGCTCACTAAAACCTATCTTTTATATATTAAAAAGATATAAAGTAGTTGATATAAATTTTCATATAAAATAAATATTCATCTCAAATCCCATATGAAAAAGCCTCATGTTCAAGTCTCTACAAGTAAAAATTTCAATGGTACAATGATGATGGATACATGGTTTTTAAGACAGTTAGTGTAAAGGCTCCTAGGTTATATGTAATGGGTGTTTGATCTTTAAAGAAGTTTCTTTAATTTTATTTTAAACTAAAATAAGTTCAAATATTCAACACATATGAGTGATAAATAGAGTTTATACTTACAATTTTTTATAAGCTGAGATAACACCCAATTCTTTCACGTCTTCCAAATTCCTTTGTTAGAGTAGATAGGCTTCAGGATTAGTTGACCATAATCAACTTTGATGTTCTGTTTCCTCAGTCAAAGATTGATTAAAGGGATTTGATTTCCTAAAAAGAATCAATTATATTCAACACAATTGCTATGCCACTTCACATGCCGACAACTGCATAGTGTATTTTTCAATGAAATGTTATGAGGTGAAATAACACCAAATTCTTTCAAATTTGTTTTTTAGGATAGATTTACATCATTATTCTTAGACTTCACTATTAGTTTACTATAACCAACTCTGATGCTCTTTCCTCAATTAAATACTGATTTAAAAGATTTGATTTTCCAAAAGGAAATCAACTATATTCAACTCAATCCCCATGCCACTTTGCATGCCGACCATTGTATAATGTACTTTTTAATTTTGTGTTTTCTAGGAGTGATATTACAGACTTACAATGGACATGAAACCAAGAAGAATATTATTGAGTTTCAGTGGACTCAACTCCTTCGCTTATCTTACAAAGACCTCGCAATAAAAAATACAGTTTATTTCATTTCAATAATCTCAATTTAAATTTTACATAAACTCTTTTACCCTAGAATTCTAACCATGTTATCCTATAATATAATTTTAATATTGTAATGAGCTCTTTTGTATTAGTATTCTATCCATATTATCTTGTAATATGAACCATATTATTTGAAATCTCCTTACTTTTAAGGTGTTGTTTATTTCCATTATATCCTTATAAATTGTCTCCAGATTTTAAGATGAATTTCCTTGTTATGTAGGACCTTTTCTCATAAAATATTAGTACATCAATAACTTCATTTACTATTCATTTACTGAATTTCCTTGTTATGTAGGACCTTGGCTTCAGAAGAAATGTCGAATAAATCATATCAAGACGGGGTAAATTCTTTATTTTTTGGTAGATTAATAAATTTATTAAAACCAGGGCATTTGAAAGGCACCCTAATGCCTTGTACAACAGAGGATAAAAAAGGAATAGAAAAAATAAATTTTGAACTGCAAGGTAAAACAAAACTACAACCTCAAAAATACATCCTCATACTAAAAGGAGCCAACAACCTTAGACAAACAGGCACTAAGAGAAATGCCAGAGCTCAAAAAGAAGCGGTCCTCGACCAAAAAGGAACTCAAAAATATGTGATCCACCATCGTAGAGGACCCAAAAAAATAGAGGAAGAACCGTCAGCCGTCAAGGGGAATATCCAACTACATGAGGGATGAAGCAACACCTTCCAGACCAGTAACTTTCACATTTGTTTTAGAAATCTCCTTAGTGCTATCCTTGGGAACAACAGTGCATGCCTCCTTAGAAATATCCATTACATCTTCATCGTTGACAACATATTTGACATCAATTTTAGTGTCAAAGGACACCTCAACACCGACCAGGGCTGAAACATGTTTGAAATTGTCACAGAAGAACAAGAGGCTAAGTGCATGGTGTTGTTCTGTGAGGGTGGAAATTTCCTTTCCAATGGCCAAGTGAGCAGTTTCAAGATGGTCAATGGTGGCAAAAGTAGCATGCACAACCAGCTTGTGAAGATACCTTTTGACAAGGTTAGGAGAATTCGACTTATCCTTTGGAGTTTTTACAGAGGTGGACAGAGGGGTTTTGGCAACTTCTTTATGTTTCAACCTCTGGGAACTACCGACAAGGGTCTTTTCAACTTTGGCCTTCTTTATGGTGGAGAAATCAAAAATAGATTTTCCCCATTTCTCTTTTATTTTGGATTTGGAGGTTTTAGGGATCGGGGTTGAGGATGAATTCACCTCGTCAGAATCATGGGAAGGGAGATTACCTGAAGGGAATTGCAACATGAGGTACTTGTAAAGGACCTTAAAAAGACCTTGGTGATAGGGTTTGGCCTCATCCTTTTTAGAATGGTTGGTGGTGATGGTATAATCCATGGACCAGAATAGGGCAGCAGGAGTGCTTATCAGTTTTGAGTCCCAAAAATGATTTACAAATTCAATATGAAAATAACATAATTGAGACTCAGGGTTATCACAAGTAAAATATTGCATTATTGGCTTAAGGATTTCTTTCCAGGGTGTTGAAAAGTCATGGCGAAACAAACCTTTTTTTACCTTCTTGTGGATGGGTGAATTTTTATCGAAGAGTGTCAACTTCGCCTCCTAGTTGTGCTTGTTTCTTCTGATGATTTTTCCATCCAAGTATTGCCCTGTCACGTTCACCAGTAGCTCAAATGAAATTTAGAACTAGACGTCGTGGATGGAAACTAAACCATTGTCCCAAGTTGTCATGAAAGCCTTAGTAGCCTCATCGTCCACCCCGCATAATAGATTGAAAAATTTGATGATCCCATGCTTATCCTTGAACATATCAGTATAAATAGAATCCTGTTCAACAGGTTCAATGAAAACAACTTTTCCTTCCTTCATGCTGACAAAAGAAATTAAGGAAGGTAAATGGGTGGAAAAAAACATAGACCGAAAGGAACAGAAATGAAATGATATGGTTGCTGAAAAATCCATAGGAGGAATAAATAGAAAGTGATGCTTGACCAAAAAGGAAAACCTTGGCGAAAAGGATAATGATGGTTAGAACATTGGGCACGACGCAAAAAAGGGTGATGAAAATGAGTAGGAATATTAGGGCAGATCACCGTCCCAAGGAATATGGATCTTCTGGTGATACTCACATAATAAGGCCAATGGAAAAAGCAAGCACAAAACCTAGAAGGGATTGGGATGCACATTCCAGAAAGCTTAGGGAGAATGTGAAAGGTAAAGCGTTTAGATAGGGTTCTCAAAAACGTAAAATTACAAGCATCATTCCACACGAGAATGAAATGATTTAAAATTAGGGTGGACATAGCATCGGGATTCCTCATGGAAACGATTATAAAAAAATAAGGGGCATAAGTAAGAGGCGGCAGAGAACTTGAAATTATCAACATAAAACCCATTTTCAAAGGAAGATAATGAGAATGATGAACAAAATCTCCATTTTGATTTTTTTTGGAACTTTGGACATGGGCCCAATGAATCACAGAAAAAAGGAGGTCTTGGGCAATGTAAAAATCAAGTATTTTGAGACTCATCACGATAGATGGTATTTTGATCATAATTTGCCAACTCAACAACTTCATTGGGGAGGACATCCGTCCAAGTCATCAAACCTTGAGCATTAACGAAGATGGGGAAAATTCTATGTACAGGTATAGGTTGACATATTTAATGTTGAAAGCAATTTAAGGGAACACTATCTTGTTAGAATGTGGGTAGAGACGTGTGGCTATTTACTGTTGAGATTTAAATTGCAGGTATAGCTAAAGACCAGTTTTTTTAAAGAGAATCAAATTTGAAAAAGCATGGTTAAACACTTAATATGTTTGTGTATTTTTCTTTCTTTAAAGTGAAAAACCTCTTTTAGGACAACTTTGGTTTGAGACACCGCATCAACATTATTAATTGGTTAATTGGATTTTGGGTACCCAATTCAACTTTTTGGTAAGGTGGAGATTCGAACCTAAGACCTCCCTTGGAGGATTGCCCTCTCCTCTCCAACTCACCTACAACACCTGGGTGTTTGTGTACTCTTGGATCTAAAGAATAGCCTATAAAATTTTAGTTTAGTTGGCAACATTTATTTACAACTTCCCTTTTCATTAGAAATGTAAAGTGAGTCACTAACTTTTAATAATTTAATTTAATTAGTTTTATATTAATGAGGGTCATTTTATTTATAATTTAAATTTAATTTTTTTATAAAAGTTTAAAAATATATTAATTTAAGTATTCATAGAAAGATGATTATAACTTTTTCAAATAATTTATTTGATTAAAAATGACACACCTCCACCAAGAGGTTATAAAATATATTATTTAGTATCAAAGGTATTGGAATCTTTCTTCATAACAAACACTTTCACTTTACATATATATTTTAGAAGATCACTCATTTACCTTTCTTAAATATTGCAAATATTTAGTTTCAAATATTATTAATATTATTAATAGTTTTGATAAATTGGTTTTGGTGGAGAGGTAGAAGAGTTCAGTTTTGTAAGTTTTTCTCATAAAAGTGTTTATGAGATGTTAAAATTTTTAATAAATTATTATTTTATATATATTATTAAATTATTTAAAGTTTTATATTATAAAAATGTTAAAATTGATATATTTATTAATATGTTTTTTTCTTAAAAAATAATTGTACTTGGGTGTTGTATTTTTGATAAATTATAATTTTTTTTTAAAGTTTAAGAGTTTACAAATAGATGTAATTCTTATCTCAATTGAATTGTTATAATTATATATCTACGTATTTATATATATATATATATATATATATATATATATATATATATATATATATATATATATATATATATATAAGGATCTTTTTCAATTTTCTTTAAAAATACAAATATTCTAGAATTCAACATTCTTAACATTTTTCTGCAACAACCGTAACAATTCTAGAATTCCACCTCTATTGTCTATGCATTTTTAATAGAGTAATATTTTCAAAACTATTTATTTTCTTTCTAAGACAAATGCAACCATAAGAATTGTAATAAATAGTTTATCAATCTTAAAAAGTTGAAAGTTACAATCCATACTCTATCCCCTAATCCAACCATCAACGAACAATTCAACTAATCCACTTAGCTATGAAGTTTATCCAATGTCATTTTATTTTACTTTAGCCATACAAATATTCTACTCACTTCATGAAATCATAGTTTGCTTTACCAAATATGGATTGCTAGTTTACCTTGATCTATAAATGGATCTTTTGAACTATTTTATATTCCTATGGGATATGATTTTAAATTTACACCTTTCATAATTATCTTATCAACTTCAGCTAAACTTGCTACTTCCTCTAACCATGCAAAAGAGAATTAACTTCATGATCCTTTATTAAATCCCTTCTATTGGTTATCCTATCCTCACATTTGTTTCCTTCTCTTAAAGTACGTGTAAACCTAATTTCTTCAAACTCTATAGCAAGGTCTTGTATTTCCACAATGATATCTTGTATGTTCCATGGAGTGCTTGTTTTCCTCATAATTGCATTTATTAATTTTAATGAATCGTCTTCCATCCATACTCTATTCCACTTTACTTGTCTATATATTTTTAATCCTTCTCATGTTGCCCAACCTTTGAATCCACTATTGAATGCTTAATGTGACAATATCACCCCTATTAGTTCTTATTATTCCTTCTCTTCATACTAGTCCTAGATTTCCTTTAGATGTTCCATCAAAATTCAACTTGACCAACTTTGTTTTTTATAGTTTTCACTTTACATTAGTTTCCTTCCTTTATTTCTCCTATACCCAACATCATAATTCCATTTTATGACTTGACTTCATCTATCAAGGATATTTGCTTCAAGATTAAGTATTGGGTAATTTTATAGGGTTGCTTTAGATTCCTCTATGGGCAAATAACTCTTAATTTTCATTACCTTTAAATTTACTTCATTTCCTTTAAATCATATTCTATTCCTTTCAATTCATATAGTTTAAATTAATGTATATTTCATATACCCATATTGTCTATAACACCTCACTTTTAAAAGTGCTCTTCCATTGCTTTAATCATTCATTACCATGCATTTACCAAACATTATTAAGAATCCGCTGCATAGGTCACATACTATTGAGCAATGTCCCAAGATATGGTCTATAATTTCCTCCTCATTTTTACATAGAACACATTGTAAGGGGCCATGGAAACCCCATTTCATTAGCATCCTAGGATAACATTTTCTTGTGACTTATTAACCATACAAATATTTTGACCTTTGGGATGCTTAGGCTATCCCAAATGTCTCTCCATACTCTAGAGGTATTCCTATTTTGTTGGCACTTTACATTATATCCATTTCTTGCTATACATTCTCTTGACCTATTCAACTCCCAAATCAACTTAAACTCGCTCCCCTCATAATAATAATTGTTGTTATCTTTCTACTCAAATTCCTTCTAGAAACAATGTCCAATATGCTTGTAGAAAATATTCTTTCCATTTGTATCTTCTTTCCTCATCCATGTAAATAATTTTTTAAACCCTATCACCATACTTGTCTTGAAGTAATCTCATCTATGGTTTAAAAATTTGGATCTAGTTTAAATAGTTTTTTTATCACACCAAATATCAGTCCAAATAGATTTTTTTTCTCTAGTTTCCACTACTCATCTTAGACCTTTAGTCACTAGATAAATTAATTTTTTTAAACACTCCCATAGTGTAAAACCATATAGAAGTGACAATGTAGTAAATATTAAGCTTGGCTCATTGGGTCTAATACAATTAAAAAGAATTCTTACCTATTGTCTTTGACTCTCTTTATACAATCTCTAGATTACATTTTTCCTTAGAGATACATTTGCAGCAATAAGAACTCTTAAACAAAAACCTCCCCTAGTTTTATGATCACACACCTTGATCCATTTCACCAAAGGAATTTTTCTTTTATCATGTAAACCTAACCACAAAACTAGTCATATTTCACTAATTTTGGCATATAATACAAGGACATATAATATGTTGAAATGGCATGTAAGACTAATTTAATTAGTTGCAATCTTCCTACTAACAATAACCATCTACATTTTCATATAGTTAGTTTATTCTAAATTTTACTTATAACTAGATTCCACAATTCTATTCTCATTCCCCACTCAAATAAGGGCATCCCTACACATGTTGTTGTAAGATTTGCCTCCTCCATTTTAAGTAACTTGCATATCCTTGCTCTATTTCTAGTAAGAATGTTTAGAAAGTAAATTCTGGATTTTATCCTCTTAACTTTCTATCTGATGCTCTTTCATATTCATTTAATAAGTTATTCAAAGCTCTCGTATTGTTTTTTACTACCCCTTGAAAAAAGGCTACATAATCTACAAGCTATTGATGTTATTAATAGCCTAAGTTTACTTATTAGCCCATATTTGTATGCCTTCTTCAGGTTCCTTCCCAATACCTCTACCATAAGAATTAACATATATGGTGATAGAGGATCTCCTTGTCAAAGGCCCCTCTTGGATTTAAATGATTTTATCACTAGCCCATTGACTAGCATTGGATATGATACTGTAAATACACAAGCTTTAATCCATTTGATCCATTTATTACCAAATATAAACTTTTAAAATACTATAAAAAGAAAATCCCTTTAACCTTATCATAGTTTTTATTCATATCAAGTTTTAAGATCATTGCTCTCTTTTCTAGCAATTGAATGCATCACTTTATAAGCTATTATGATCTTATCTAGAATCTGTGTCCCTTTCACAAATTCCTCTTACTCTTTTAAAATAATTTTGTCTAATAGTGATCTTAATTAATTTGTCATCACTTTGAATATTATCTAATATGCCATATTACATAAGCTTATGGGCTTCAATGAATCAAATAATTTTACATCCTTCTTTTAAGGTATGTATTGTTTTATCCTAGACTATTCCACTACCACCAATAAATAATCCTTCACTATTTCCTAGTTATGCTAATAGAATGTTGCAAAGAGTCCATTGGGACCTGGGGATTTATCCATATCAAAATAAAAGAGTTGAATGAATTCTTCTAGAGTAATAGGCTCCATCAATTTGCTATTGTCTTCATTTGTTATAACTTAAGGAACTTCTTGTAGCACTATATTATTAAGAACTACAATCTCCTTTGATCCAAATATATTATGGTAAAAATCCTGACCTCCTTTTTATAGTTTGCTGTAGTCTTCAATGCAAACCCCTTCTACTAATTTGATTCTACTTATTTTAGATGTTGATCTTTATACTATTATCGTTTGATAAAAAACCCTATATACTAACTTTGCGATGGTACGAATCTCAAGCGATCAATGGTCCCCTTCATGTTTCTATCATCAACAACAAGATGATATAGGCTTGTTGGAAGCTGGTTTGAGCCATGCACTTGACAATTACTAAAAATAGTGTGGATGTACCCAACTCCCCTATGTATTAAAACAAAAATTAAAAAAATCTATGTTTTTATCTCCTTTTAACCAAGTCTATATTGATTTTAATATCAGAAATTTATCTTCCATAAATATTTTTAATGATTCAAAATATTAGTAATGTAAAATGATTCATTAATTTTTAATAATTCATTTAATTATTTTTATGTTAAACGCCATTTTCCACCATTTTTCTCGTGAGTTGAACTTGAATCCTCTTAATAAAATTTTAAAGATATACCAACTTAGATGTCCATGAAAGGAACAATTATAACTATTTTAAAAGAAATTATTTTAACAAGGGCCATGGCCATATTACTCATGATTTGATCTTGATTCCTTATAAAAATATATTTAAAGACATACCAACTCAAATGTCCATAAAGGGATGATTATAACCTTTTTTAAACAATTGTTTTCAATTCCATTAAAATCAAATGTTAAGAATTAAAAAAAAATAATGATAATAGAACAAGATTATTTACAATTTGGGACGAGACCCCTCACAACCTTAACTAGCAAGACCACCTGTTTCCTCCTTTTAACTTTCCAACAAACTTTTGTAACTCTAAAACCCAAGATCCTAAGAACTAACCTTTTTTAGTTACAACATTGAAAGGAAATTTATATTAGGGCCTTATGGAACCTTTGATGAAAAATTAATCCCTAAAATTTATTTTGTGAGTAGGGTATAAAGTGTTCAGTAAGTAATTTTTTCAATGAAGTCATAATAAACAAATCAATTAATTAGTTAAATTCTTTTTAATGAGGAAATTCAAGTTTGAATCTTGATAACTGATATATGTATAATAATTATCATACGTTCAAGTTATTGTAATACTATTATATCATCATCATGTAATATAAATGAAACATATTTCAATTTTATATAATTAATTTAAATAAAAGTCAATTAACACATATATGTTATTATACAAATATTAAATATTTATTGTACATAATTTTTTTTATTAATTTATTTTATAAAAACTAATCATATGTATAATTATTAGTTTGATAATTTATTTCTTGCACAAAATAATTATATTTAAAATTTGATAATTATACATCTTGACATTTATCTGTATTTTCAACTTGAAAAAATGTCTAAACAAAAGGCAATGAAATTATGAATTTATCTTTGTGAAAAACAAAGGAATGTTTTGAATTCTAACTAAATTGAAATTTTTAATACTTAGCACCTAAAATTCATGACTCTGTGATCAACACCAAGTCTAATAAAATGTAAGGTTTTTTAGAAATTAAAAAATAAAAATGTTATGTATATAGGGATTCAAAATTTTAAATATGAAATTATGAAAATCATTGTTAAGTGTTAAAGGTATTTGAATCTTTCATGATATCTTTGTCTAAGGTTTTTTAAGATTTGTTTAGATGTTGTATTTAATGTTTAATCCTTTGCATATTCTCCACCTTGAGTAGATATTCTCCTTTAATATAGCCTCAACTCTAGTCGACACTCCATCCTTTGATTAAGTTGTTTTTACAGATTGCCATGGCTCCAACCAAATACTCATGGAAACCCATTCCAAAAGTATTCCACAAGGTAATGTTTACACCCTTGATATTCAAGAATTTGACAATGCATGCAAATGGATTGAGCAACACATGCTTATTAGATATTTTCTAGGGTATATACCCAATGACACCCTCATCCATCAATTTATCTAGAATGCATGGCATCTCCATGATACTAAAGTGGAGAATATACGAAACCTCGCTGAGGGGTTTTTCCACTTCAGTTTACTAATCCTTATAATTTCATAGTTGTCCTAAGTAGAGGCATTTCATATATTAGGAATACCTTTTGATTATTCAATCATAGCATAGTAATTTTACTATTTCTATGGATGTCTCATTGAAAGTATCCACGTGGATGAAATTCCCTAGTCTCTCTCTTCTATTGTGGCTTTTTTTACAACAACTGGTCATCACTATTGGAAAATTTGTTTGCATAGAATAACAAAAATTCGATGTCGGTCGCCCCCACAAGCATTTTGTGTTTTGATATTGACCTCTTTAAGGACCTCAAAGAAATTATTAAAATCCAAGTCATAGATATCCATTTCTAACAAAGGTTGATTTATATTAGCCTTATGAATACATGTAATAGATGATAGTTAGCAACTCATAAATAAAATATTTTCCCCTCATGGAGGGCTATTTCAAAGCCAAGTATCCCTTGATGGTTATTCCTACACTTGTACCAATTCCATTAGATATCAATGGGTTAGAATAATTTACAATAATGATAAAAATAATTATTGTATCTCATACCTTATAGGACCCTCACACAAACCCTCACTTTCCATTGCTTCAGTTGTGCCTCATACTCCCACCATCCCTATCGATCATAGCTCCAACCTTGTAGCTATCATTCCAATCCCCTCATAGCCTCATGTTGAGAACCCTACTAGCTCCCCACTATTTTCCATCACCCCTTCTCTAATATTCCTTCCCTCGTCACCCTTAGCTCCTCCAAGTGACTTTCCCACAAGGGTGATTCATTGCTCTTAGAGTTTTATTATGGAGTTATTAGGAGCTCCATTATAAAAGGGAAGTCAAATCAACTTCATATGGGAGAATCATCAATGTTTTATTTGAAATACCTTTCATTCTCTTATGGAATTTGAGGATGCTAAGGAATCAAAGGGGATTATACTGCTTTAGCATTCCTCATGAAGTGTCTTTCATGTAGTTTTCATGGTTTGACATGCCCAATTAGAAAGCACTTGACCCGTCAAAGTATTTTGGATATATATTCAATATTTTGTGCTATCGATATTCTCTACTTGTAGGAAGTCAAGGTGACATACTTTATTTTTCATAGTACTTATTAGTTTATCTAGCCTCAGGGCCATTTTACTCCACCTCTCATACTTTTGGTAGAGGAGCAATTCTTTTTGTGTGTGATGCCTACCACTCCAATTTTATGACTTAGGGAGTGGATCCAAATTCTCATACAATTTGGATTATTATAGATCTTGTGGGTCATCCCTTTGGTATTCTCAATATTTATGCTCCCATTGATACTTTAAGTAAATCTGATCTCTGGTGGTAGATTACTTTATCCTTTTCCATGGTCACCTAGATTGTTAGTGGTGTCTTTAATATGGTTGAATATGCACATGATAAAGTTGGTGTCCTTCTTATATGTTGGGATATGGGAGAACACAAGGCTTGGTACTTTATGAATAATAAATTAGGTATTTTTAACACTAATTCCTTTTTCTTATCCTCCTTCTCTGGTCATACTTGATTCTCATTGTCTAATTAATATTATGAAAACAATTGAATGTTGAATTTCCTTGATAGAGCTTTGATTTTTTTTTTATCTAGGAGCATTTTCCTTTTCTCACTTGTCTAAGTTGACTAATTTTGTGGAAGCTCTTCCTATTCCCAACATCTTTGATTATTCCCCCATATATTTCTCCACTAAAATATCAACCTCCCCTCCTTACCCTTAACCTCCCAATTCTTTCTAAATACCTCATTTCTTCACCATCCCACATTTATTTTATATATTAGGAGGATATAAAAATTTGTTTCTTGTCCTTCTTATAGCACTTACTGGATTTATTGGTGGTTAGACACCATCCATAGAACAACCTCCTTTCTTAGTTATCTTGATAAATATGTTACCAATTTCAAGGATTGGTCCAATGTTGCTCTCAAATAGGAATTGCATCAAGCTTCCTGATAGCTTGAGTCTTGACCTTTTAATCATGATCTCCAATAGCATGTGGCACAAGTTTATTACTAATGTATACTATGTAGGAGATATCAGATAAATACCAAAATACATTAAATCAAAACTGGAGATAAGGTCTCTAAGGAAATTTTCCATTGTCTTAGGCCCCATTATCACAATGCTTGCATCAAGGTCATTCAAGAGGTTGAGGTTTGAATTACCAACTTTATAGAGGTTTCTTAACCTTTGTCTAACATTATTGGTAAGTCTTTGCCTCATAAGAGACTTCAGACCAAAGGAAGCAAGTCCTTTATTATTGTCTTGTTATTGTTCCCAACAAACTCTTTAATGCTCAAATATTTTCATGTGATTGGCCACTCTTGCTCAAATATCTACAAAAGACCCTCTCTCAAATGGCCAATGATAAAGCTCCTAGGCTATACGACTTACCCTATGAATTTTACAAAGCTCTTTGGGATCTTGTAGGTCCTGATCTACCATAAATTAACAAGGGTAATATCAAATTTATCTAAGGGCTAGATACCCTAATTTTATCACCATTTGACATCTGATCACCCTTCCCAATATGTTATAAAATATTATTACCAAAGCCTTAACCTTGTGTCTATGTAATTTTTTGAGGGATTAAGGATCCCAGAGATGCCATGGTGTCTGTAAATATTTTTGACATATGAGGGATTGCCTCGATGGCATACCATTCTAGCCGGGCTAGGTAGGTGTCAAAAAGTTCCTTGTAATATTTCAGGAGTGGGCACCTATATTGGAATAGGCCTTTAACTTGATTTACTATGAGCAAGGAGTCACCAAAGATCTTCAATATTTTAATGCCCATTGCTACAACTTTTTGGAGTCCTAAGATCAAATCCTCATACTCTGTGTTGTTGTTTGTGCAAGGGAAGTCTAGTTTGAATTATAAGGGCAATGGTGTTCCTTGCGGTGTGATAAATACTATTCTTACTCCGCCCCCTTGCTCACATTTTGAACCATATAAGAACAACGAAATTTCTCTTTCTTTCTCAGGTTCTTCGAGTTCAAGTGGATCTAATAATGCAAATACTACATCATTAGGCAACTCTATGGTGAGAGGCTTGCTATCCTCAAGATGAGCCTCTGCCAGTTGATATGCTATAACTTGTCCCTTGATGGAATTTTGGCTTATGAACTCTAGATCAAATTATATCAGTAACATCATCCACTTTGTAGTACAAGTATTATGATGTGTCTTGTTTGTCATGTACTACAAAGAATTTTATTTGGATATAATGTAGGTTGTATGGCTCAACATGTAGTGTCACAACCTTTTGGTTGCAAAAAATACTACTAAACATAATATTTCTACACACACATATCCTAGCTCATAACTCACCAAGGTGCAACTAATGTAATATACAACTTGCTCTTTATTTTGTGCATTCTTTTGGTCTAACAAGGTGCCGAAAGCAAAAATAGTAGTTAATATGTGTAGCAAATATGGAATGTCTAGCCTTGGTGGAGCCAACACTAGAAGTGTGGCCAGGTATGTTTTGATCTCTGCAATTGCTTCTTGGCACTCTTCATCCCAATGAAATGGGATATCCTTGCATAGAAACTAGTTCATGGGTCAACACTTGTCTAATAATTATGCAATGAACCATTTTATGGATGTTATCTTGCCTTGTAGGCTTCTTAATTCCCTAATGTTGGTAGGGGCGGCCATTTCCTATATAGCCTTGACTTTTTTCGGATCGACCTCGATGCCTCTATTAGAAATTATGAATACCAAAAGCTTGCCAAAAGTTACACGAAATATGCACTTCTTAGGATTTAATCTTACATTGTTCTCAATGAGGCAGTTAAAGACTTGTCTAAGGACTTCAACATGTTCTTGTTGCAATAGGGACTTTTCAAGTAAGTCATCCATGTAATATTCTAAGATCTTATGCATGTAGTCATGGAATATGTATGTCATGGCCCGCTGATATGTGGCACCATAATTCTTGAGACTGAATGACATCACTTTGTAACAAAATGTTCCCCATGGAGTAATGAAAGTTGTTTTTTGTTTATCCTCAGGTTTAATCTGGATCTGGTTGTATCCAAAAAAACCATCCATTAGGGAGAGCATTCCGTGACCTGTGGTTACATCCACAAGAGCATATATGTTTGGAAACAGGAACAAATCCTTTGGAGTTGCCCTATTTAAGTCTCTAAAGTTTGTGTATATACAAACTCTTTCGTCAGGTTTTCCCATGGGTACCATGTTCGATATCCACTTAAGGTAGTTGATAGGAACTATGAAAACTACATCCAATAGTTTTTGCAATTTGTTCTTTACCATCAAAGCGACGGTGGGATGCATTTTTCTCAACTTTTGTTTGATTGGTTTCTTCATGGGGTCCAATGAAAGGTTGTGAATGACTAACTTTGGATCTATCCTAGGCATATCCTTGTAAGTCCAAGTAAACATATTTGGCCTCTCTTTCAGGAGAGAAATTATGATGGCTTGTTCTTTTGGAGATAGAATTTCTTTGAACTTGAATTTCTTTGGTTGAGTAGGATCATTGCTAATGTCCACTTCGAAAGTTGCTTCTATAGCCATATGTGATCCATACTCTAATTGGTGAGGCATGGGTATCAAGTGAATATCATTGACGATATTTATAGGTCCTATTGATTCAAGATCCAAACCAGCATGGAATACGTCATGGGTACAACCTGGTGTGAAATTAAAAGGTTGTAACATATTTTCATTAGAGAAAATATCTTCAGACTCTATGGGTGAATCAGTGCAGTTCCAATCAATTGTATCTGTGTCAATATACAAAGGTTTTGTGGGATCATCTAGGTTATGAACTGGAGTGGTCAAATCAATGGATATTGTATTGATGTATGGGATGAAATCTCCAGGACCACATGGGTTAAATCTTATCTCTAAGTTTTCCCTTCCATGCTCATGATGAGGCTTTGGAGGAATGGGAATCTCTGGATCTAGCCCATGATTCAAGCTGATAATAGGATCATTGGATTCTAAGAATTCCCTAAATTTTGGTGGAGGGGATTGACCATGCGATGAATGACAACTAAGTCAATAGGTCTCCCTAAATATTTCAAGCTAGGGTCTATGGTGCAAAGTGTCGCTTCTCTTTTCACCAACATATTGAATTTTCATAAATGGTGATGTCCAAGATAGGCCATCTCAGTCTCATCCTCAAAATCATCATCACTTATCCAGAAGCCATTAGCATTAGTGTGCATCCCTAAGATGTGGGGTTCATGTCTTGTCTCTAAGTAAGCCATCTCTATTTCATCCTAATACTCTTCGTCACTTATGAAAAATCCATTTGCATTTGTATGTTACCCCAAGTCATGGTGCTATTACCTTACCCCTAAGTAGGATCTCTATGTTGAGTCCTCTAACTCATAGTAAATTTTTCCCGATATGTATCCACTCTCATTATGGATGGACCAAGTAAGTCTTCGTAAATAGCGAGGCCCATGATAGGCCAAGCCATCTTGTGCTTCATCATTACTTGGTACATATATGTTTTCTTCTTGCTCATCATCCCATGAGTTGTAACCTACTAATGTGGCCTCAATTGTGAGTCCTGGATGATAAGTCTCGGGCGACGGGATGTTCACCACAACTACTTGTCTACTACACATAAGTCTTGAACTTAGTGGATGATAAGGAATAAAATCAATGTCTTATTCTAACCCCAAGCTCAATCTATTTAAGGCTACTACTAGAGAGTCATCCTGACTGATGTGGTAACCTACCCCAAACGTATTAGTAGGAAGCTGGTATTATGGGTCGAGTGGATGCCTATGCCCCTGCTCATATATACCAAGACCGTAATAATGCCAATGGCAATGTTCAAATTAGCTTAGAGAAAAATTAGGATTAGAGAGGTAATGAACATTAACAGTGAATAATTTGTCGTTGTCCTCTTCCTCTTCAGTAGACTTATAGGTGCAGTCTAGTCTAGCATAGACAAATTTTGTCTGGTTGGTAGGGATTCCAAGCAGAACCACTATTCCCACTGGTGGTCTAAATTCTTTTGGTTTTCCCATGTCTTGTGCAAATTATATGATAGGTGTGAATATTATATTTTGCATAAGGTATTCTCCTATCCCTGTGCTTGCAAAGTGTATGGTTGCATGCGATGTGGATGATCTCACAGATGACACTGGTGAAGTAGGGTGGTAATCATCATCTTCGACTTGCTCTTGGATATCTTCTTTGTCCATGGGACTTGGACCTTCCTCAATGGCTATGGTTAGCACTTCCATGAGATTTATTTCCTCAACTAAGAGTGCCTTTATCTTCTTATTATATTTTGGCTTAGACATTGATGGTTTCTTAGAAGAATTAGTCATGTTGGGTGCATGTAGATATGTGGATGTTGATGGGTCTTTTTGTACCCCTTTCTCTTTGTACTTCAGTTGTGTAATTGGATATGAAGGCCCTACATACAAGTGGGTAGAACGGATCACAAAATCTCCTATAAAATCCACCTAATGGACATACTTCAATGGCTCATAATTGACCAACACCATATAGACTTTGTTATCATGCACATACTTGACACATTGGTGTAATATTTAAGGGACACACTTCATGTCCCTTATCCAAGCTCACCCTAAAATGATGTTGTATTGCATGGCCCCTTACAAGACATGATATATCATGAGGATGGTATTATGCCCTACCTTGATAGGTAAGACTATCATTCCCATAGTATTGCATAAAGCATCATTGAAATCTCTTAATCTGTAGGCTCCCATAACGATATGTGACTTGGGGATTTTTAGGTGTTCTATGGCAGTTGTTGTGATGATGTTGATTGATGAACCTGTATTGACCAAGATACTCTTGAAAGGTAAATCATTGACTAACACCAAAAGGTACAACAGAGGGTCTAGTAAGGAAGTAGGTACTATCTTAATATCATAATCATAAAATCAGATTGCAGGTTCTTGGCATTCTTGTACTTGTCCTAAAAAATAGGTGAATGCATGTGGGTCTTCTGGTTGAAGCTCAATTGCCTTTAATATTTCCATAAAATTTTCCTTATGCTTCGAGGACTATTGTATGAGCTCATAGATAGATATCTTGGTCAGAGTCATTTGTAAATTTTTCTTAAGTCTACTCCGAACGATCACCACAGGTCAGGTTGGTGGACCTGGAGGGTTGTTTTTCTCTTGTATCTACCTGGGTGCAACTGGGACATTAATGGGTGTCATGAGAGGTTGTGGTTGACCATACCATCTAATCCTAGTTGCTACATTGACAATTTATACCATCCCAAAACATCTGTGGATAGGTATATCAACTCGAACCTGATTGACTTGGCCCCCTTGCCCTTTAGGGGCCTCATTATTTGGTAGCAGGTTTTGTAAATGCCCATATCTCTATTATCCGAAGCTAATGGTTTGTCAACTTTGAGTTCTCTTGCCTCAATAATGTTTTAAAATTGGTGCTTAAAACCATTGCAAACCTCAATGTTATGCCCCGGTATCCTATGATAAGGGAAAAATTGATCTTCCCTATATCCTTTTGGTTTAGGATGGTTGGGATATATAAGAGTTATGTCAAGATCTGCTTGTTGTGGTGCAGTGGTAAATGCCCTAGGTGTTGGTAGAGGCTGACCCAGGTTCCATTCCCCTTGTCTCCATCCTGTAGATATATGGTATAGTTAGGAATGTCCTATGTGCTGGTAGAGGCCGACAAGGCTCCATTCCTCCTATGCCCAACCTATTGAAAGTGGCACCTCTAAAGGGGTGTTTTCCACTATAAATTAGTTTTAACCTAGTTTTTGTAGGTGAGTTGGAGAGGAGAGGGTAATCCTCCAAGGGAGATCCCAGGTTCGAATCTCCACCCTACCAAAAAGCTAAATTGGGTACTCAAAATCCAATTGATAATGTTGGTGTAGGCAGGGCTGGGTGCGACTCCCGGGTGACTTTGATGGTATAGAACCCCCTATTCATGGTCTCTCAGACCAAGGCATCCCCGCAAGAGGTTTTTCTCTTAAAAAAAAATAAGAGTTATGTCAGGGAATCTGATCTTTCCTGCCTCACTCAATTGGTTGAATATTGATTGCATTGATTATGTTAATGGTGTAAAGTAGTGAGGGGGTTTTCATTATTTTTTTCTCCCCTAATTGTTATTTTGATCATAGTTTGCTGGTGGGGGATGTACTTGATAATTTGAGGGTTTCTACACAGCACCATCCTTAGGCACAACCAAAAATACTTGATTAACTGGGGCAGGGTTTACCTACTTTTGCTTATTTTTTCCATTTTTGTCATTCTTGTTCCAGTCCTTGTTTAGGAGTTTGATGGTTCCCTCATCTAATTTTATTTCCTCAATGAGTTTGGCCTATGCCAAAGCTTCCTCAAATGAGGGGTATGTTGGTCCGGATTTCATGCACACCCCGGGAAAGGATGAAGCAAGGAAGCTCCGGAGACACCCACGGGACGGATCCCACTCAACTTTAGGATCTAGCTGGTTATCCAAGGTGCGAGTTACAGAGTTGGGTCGAATGGCTATTCACTCTTTTCCACATCTGGAATAGATTTCAATATGGACTGCTCTGTTACCTTACAGGGGGTTCCTGAACTTGTTCAGTAGTTGCAGAAGTTGTTACTTGTTTATCAGATTTGACTTGAATTCTTGATCTAGCTCTCATGGGTCAGCAGATTCAAATAAAATACAAACAAAGAAAGTAAAAATGGATCATTCACCAAAAGCAAAGAGAGGGTAGGGTAGGGCAGAAAGAGAAGTTTATCAGACATCAACTGTAAAACCCTAAACTATCAATCTTATCTATGTTATCATCTTCACAACAGAACAAATCAAAGAAGAAAGTGTCCAGTCAGTCTAAGATCACTTTCAACTAAGAGCACAAGGCAAAGTGGAACAGATCTAGCAAAAAATTATAAATCCAAGGGCAGCTGGTTAAAACTGGTATCTTTCACCGACAGCCTAGCTCACACAGTGAAGACAGAGCAATTAGAACAAACTTAACCTCAAATCTGTAATTTCCCCTAGCAGACAATAGAACAACTGAAGCCTAACAGCATATTTAAACTTGATAACACAGATTCATAGCATATATCTAACAAAATTTAAATGAAACGGAAAACAAAAGAAGATACACTTATCACACTCTACAAAATATTAGGCTCCTGGCCATGCTATCACAGAAAAGCTAAAGCACATCAACTCCAAGTCCATAAACAAAGGATTTCACAAGATTTGCAAGAAATTGCTTATAAGCCTTTTATTTCTAAGTCTCCGCCTCCCGCAATTACATTGAGAAGAAGTATTTATAGACTCAGGACAGACCCTGATCATTTCAGAAATATCTTCTTCTAATAACTGCAAATATTATCACATCTAAACCCTAGGACCCAATTTTTACAATAAAAATCCATTTAAAAATCAAAGTCCGGATAGAACTTGACCATTCCCGCTAATCATGTGCGATCACTGCCATAAATGGAGAAGATAAAATCTAAAGCCACTTGCATTCATCTGCAGTTGCAAATAAATGCCTCCATTAATTCTGCTGGTGAGCCGGATGAGTCACCACTTCTCCATCAATTTGATCTCCGCAAAGCCATCCCGAGTTGAAATTATCTCCATGCTATTAATTCTGCAATAAATCTCCATTGAATGCTTTTACCGGCTTCTTTTCCTCTAGCATGGCGGTGTTCGATCAAATCTGCACTTTAACTTTGACTTTATAGACTTTCCCGATTGTCCCGCAAGTGCCAGATGGGATCCTGCATGAAAGACAAAAAGATTTTATTAGTACTTTAAAATCATTAAATTAAAGCATTTAAACATTAAAATAGATTAAAAACTAGCTAAAAAGCTTGCATGTCGGCTTCTGTTTGTCTGCCTCACGCTTTGACACGTGTCGCTACCCCAGGATGCCTTCTGTTTTCCGCTGGAATGCACTTCTGGCTCATTTGAGGACTTTCTCTCTCCTGTCGTGAAAATGAGACATGTCACGATTTCGTGACATGTCACGATTTCGTGATATGTCACGAAATTGCGACGTCCCCAGCGCTATGGCAACTTGTCTCTCTGTCGGCCATGAAAATGTGACATGTCGCGATTTCGTGACATGTCACGAAATCGCACCTCCTGCCGGCGACCGTACATCTTCCTTGCTTCCTGTCGTGATTTCGTGACATGTCGCAAAATCATGCCTCTCGCTGGCCGCCGTACAACCTTCTCAAAACGTGCAGCGCGTCACTACCATTCTCACCCTTGATCTTCGAAACATGCAGCGCATCGCTGCAAGCTCCAGCCCACGATTTTGAAACATGCAGCGCATCGCTGCACCCTTTTACCCCTGATTTCAAAACATGCAGCGCATCGCTACAATTTTCTCCCTTCACCTTCGAAACGTGCAGTGCATCGCTGCAACTTTTTCTTCTTGACTTCGAAACATGCAGCACATTGCTGCAAGCTCCAGCCCACGATTTCGAAACATGCAGCGCATCGCTGCAAGCTCCGGCCCATGATTTTGAGACACGCAGTGCATCGCTACAGCTTTCTCCCTTCGGCTCTTTCTTTCGAAATCGTCGCGATTTCGTGACACTTCCAAAAATGGAAAGTGTCGCGATTTCGCGACATAAAACTCCCTTAGCTGATTTTCTCCTTTCCAGTCGCGAAAACGCGACATGTCACGATTTCGTGACATGTCGCAAAATCGCGCCCTTCCGTACAGCTTATCTTCTCTCTCCTCCGACAGACAGCGATTTCGTGAAACTTTCCAAAAATGGAAATTTCGCGATATCGTGACATTTCCAAAAATGGAAAGTGTCGCGATTTCGCTACGTTCCGTACCACTATGCCTTCTCTCTCCAGATTTGTCGCGATTTCGTGACGTCACGAAATCGTGCCTATTTTCTTACTTAGCCGATTTTCATGCATTTTCTCTCTCTTGCCACGAAAATGCGACATGTCACGATTTCGCGCTGATCCGTACAGCCTGCTTCTCTCTCCTCCGGCCGGTAGCGATTTCGCGACAGTTTCCATAAATGGAAACATCGCGATATCGCGACACTTCCAAAAATGGAAAGTGTCACGATTTCGCTACACAAAAATGACTTAGCTGATTTTCTATTTTCCTGTCGCGATATCGCGACATTTCCGAAAATGGAAGTTTCGCGATATCGCGACACTACCAAAAATGGAAAGTTTGATTTTTCATGAATTTATGCAGCTATTTTCTAGATTTTCTCGGGACCGGTGCAAGATTTTCTTTGTGCATGAATGATTTCTAGCATGTAAAAAATGAATTCTTGGGTAACACAGCTAGAATGCAAGAAAGAGCACAACTTTAAAAAGGAGGCAAGAAAATTTGGATTTAAAACCGAAAATGATCAAGAGGGTCCCTGCTGCAAAAATGGAATTTCAGAGTTTTCAAGAGGATGGAATCTCATTTTTCAGTGGGGGTGTGTTGCTTCTCAACAAATCGCGATATCTGCGGGTAAAATAGTAGCACTATTTTAGAACCCAAGACTCCGGTTTCAAAACAAAAAGACCATGCATCATGCCTTGCCACAAACATTCTTCACAATAAATTGACTGCTAACTGCCAGCTGTTAAAATTTCCCAAGGACATACTAGGCTGAATTACTTCAAGGAAGATTTCTGATGTGCAATTTCAAAGGGTATAAAATTTCTTCAAGGATGACTGAATTGAATGATAAACTTGGATTAATCAACTTTTCTAGATTGTAAAAGGGGAAACCGAGTAGAGCTCTGTTTACTAGTTTAGCCTTTAATGACCTAGACAGAGTTACCCTTTAGATTTACACGACCCAATTTACAACTGCAGGGCAGAATCTATAACTTAGAAGAAAATATTTTTGGAAGTATTGGCTGCCTCTTTTAATTGAACCACTCTTTTTTCTCTTTTTTTTTTATATCTCTCCCTCTGAAATATATCAATATCTGAAATGCTTTTAGGGAAATCACAATTTTCTTTTATCATTTGATCAATCTGGAACTGTTTCAGTCTAGGCATTGATAGCCTCTGTGGATACCCAAATAATTGCATGAACCATAGTCCCCTCTTATAACCAGCTTTTCTTGGATTCCCCGGGAGTTCCTCCAACAAAACAGCATAGCAGTTTTTCTATTATTAAAACAACTGTGGCAAGTAAGACACAAGATCCAATCATCTCTCTACCTTTGTCCTGAATAACAAAATAGCTCTACTGTTCAGTGCAAGCAGACTATCTCAATTGGAATAATGATGACCATGAACACTGGATTGAGGCTGGATTGATCAGCTTAGAATAAACAATTTTCAGCAGGCTGACTTTTCATTGATGCTCAGACAAAGGTTAAAAGACAAAATTTTAGAAGCCAAAGGACTTTGTACTTCCAAGGACAGGCATAGGCTTTAAAGCAAAACATAATAAAAATGCACAGACTGCAAATAAAACTGCACAAGCAACAAAATAAAACTAAAAAAAAAGACTGTACAGACAGCAAAGAAAAGAAAAAGCAGGGAAGAAAATAAAAACTGTACAGACAATAAAAGAAATAAACTAAAAGAACTGAAGCAAATAAAAACTGCTGAACTATAGCAAAGCTAAATTGCAACAAAGACTGAAATAAACTAAAGCAACTGAAATAAACTAAACTACAACTGAAAACTGCACAGCTGTAAAGACAAAGGAATAAAACAAACTGCAAGGCTATTTACAAAGGATGCAAAGCACAGCTGTATAGGCAGCAAAATTAAGCTAAAACAAATAAACTAAGAACTGAAGCAAATAAATTAAAACTGCAACTGTACAAACATTGAAAGGAAAAGAAACTGCACTGACAAAAGGAATAAATAAACTGAACAAACAGCAAAGAGAAAGAACTGAAAAAAACAACTAAAGCAAATGCACAGAAATCTAGCACCAAACTAAAGCAAAATAAACTTGCAGAGCTATTCACAATATGTACACATATTACAACTTCCCTTCATACTCAAAAAATGCAGCAGTTGGGAAAGCAGAGAAATGGTGCCTTAAATTTTTTTTGACCATGTGCAAGTAATTTAGAAAAATTACCTTTCAGGTCCTGTTGACGAAATGCACTCCAGACTATGCTTCAAAAATTTGCTATCTGGGAAAGACTTGGGTTTACTGTCTTCCTCGTCCCATTTGAAAAACAAATCTGCAACTCCTTCAAATTAAACAAATCATATAATAACAAATCATATGATAACATGTTTATGCTTCTAATTGAAGGGTTTGCAGAGTTCTTTCAAAAGGACCGAATGTAAAAACCCCCAGGATCAAATACCTTAAAATCTTGACAGACCCGCACCACCACATCTTCAAAATTATGTGACAATTGAAATAAATCATGTTTTATCTGTATGCCCTGGTTCTTAACAACTTGAACATTTTGTGGTTGCTGCACTGCTTCAATATCCAGGACTTCAATTTTTATCCCTCTAGAAGAATGCTTACAATTTTCCTTTTCACCTGAGCCTTGCTTAGATTTAACCTCATCAATGTGTAATATCCAACTGTCACTGTTGTGATGGTTTAGAGCTGTAACTGTTCCCACCTTTTCAGTTGCCAAATTATAAACTCCAATATCTGCATCAACACAGTTTATAGCCTTTTCTTTGACATTATGTTCAGAAGTTGCAGGCTTATGTTGAGACAGTTCATCAATTCCAAGTTGGCTGACCACATTCATATTTACTATCTTTTCCTCCTTTTCTTGAAATCCAACAGGTGGTCCAGAGTAAGCCTCAATCAAGCTATCCTTTTGTTCAACAATCTGAGGCAATTCATAGAGGGTGATGTCAGCTTTAAGTTCCCTCATATCCTCAATGATGCTATCCTCCTCAGTTACTTCTGCATAGTGATATTGAATCTCACTTTCATCATCTTCTAATGAGGAAGGATCATTGTTAAGTTCTGGACTCTAACATTTCAAGTCATAACTGTCTATTTTGAACTGTTGAAAATCTTGCATTTCATCCACAGGAGTCTGTACAAGACTTTCTGTCTCTTCAGGAAAAGTGAAAGAATCTAAAACCCTGGTTGTACTATTTTTGGGTGAACTAGAAATATCAATATTTCTTTGATCTCTAGGAAAATTTAACTCACCAGGAAAAACTTCAGATTTGGGTGGTGCCAGATCACAACTGTTCACTTCAAGCTCTTCCACTTTGAACTTGTCAGAACTTTTCTCTATATTTTGCACATGCTGAGTGGATGTGACAGTTAACGAAGTCTCCTTGGGTAGATCATGACATGTTGGCACTAACTCATGATGTGGAATGGGGTCTGGAATAGGCATGTTCTGTGTAACATAGGATATCAAAGGACTACTCAGAATTTGAGGCCCTAACTGTCTCTCAAGAATTAAGGCTTCTTTATAAGCCCCTGCCAGGGTTGTGATATTAATGTCTCTCTTGAGAAAAATAGAGGTCACCGAATCCAATGCATTCTTGTAGATTTCTAAGGCCAGATTTGCATTTGGGATGTAATGGCCAGTCATTCTATCGTAAGCTCTTTGGAACCTCATATTGAAAGACCTGACAGTTTCTCCCGACTCTCTCTTGATGCTGGAAAATTGTTGGTATAACACACTAGGGTCTATCACTTCCCCAAATTGTGATATAAAAGCTTTCTCTAGATCATCCCAGCTAGTAATGGAATTGCTGGTGAGGTTTAAAAACCAGTCATAAGCTCCCTCCTGGAGAGTGAACGGGAACAATCTGCAGGCAACATCTTCATGCTGTATATTCAATAATCTTAAAGCATTTTTAAAAGCTAGCAGATGTTCTTCTGCAGTTCTTGCCCCATCATGTTTATATCTGGGGAGATACCTTTCCGGGCTTCTAGGCAGGTCATGGGCTATACCCGGAATATTCAAAGCGGTGGGGCCCAACCAATTTGCCATTAGTTACCACCTGGCTGACAGTGATGTTCTGAGTTGTAATTGGATAACTGCAAGTGGAGATAAAACTGTTCTTAACTTGAGGTCTTCTCTGGCAATTTTAAAAACTGTACTGACAATTTACAAAACTGTACTGACAATTTACAAAATTGTTCGGAGTTCACTGTGGGTCCTTCAAATGTTGCTGTTATGCCCTTACAATACTTGAACTGAGTTCATAGGCCCTCCTTCTAGCGCCAATTAGGTGTTGGTCCGGCTTTCATGCACACCCCGGGAAAGGATGAAGCAAGGAAGCTCCGGAGACACCCACGGGACGGATCCCACTCAACTTTAGGATCTAGCTGGTTATCCAAGGTGCGAGTTACAGAGTTGGGTCGAATGGCTATTCAATCTTTTCCAAATCTGGAATAGATTTCAATATGGACTGCTCTGTTACCTTACAGGGGGTTCCTGAACTTGTTCAGTAGTTGCAGAAGTTGTTACTTGTTTATCAGATTTGACTTGAATTCTTGATCTAGCTCTCATGGGTCAGTAGATTCAAATAAAATAGAAACAAAGAAAGTAAAAATGGATCATTCACCGAAAGCAAAGAGAGGGTAGGGTAGGGCAGAAAGAGAAGTTTATTAGACATCAACTGTAAAACCCTAAACTATCAATTGTATCTATGCTATCATCTTCACAATAGAACAAATCAAAGAAGAAAGTGTCCAGTCAGTCTAAGATCACTTTCAACTAAGAGCACAAGGCAAAGTGGAACAGATCTAGCAGAAAATTATAAATCCAAGGGCAGTTGGTTAAAACTGGTATCTTTCACCGACAGCCTAGCTCACACAGTGAAGACAGAGCAATTAGAACAAACTTAACCTCAAATCTGTAATTTCCCCTAGCAGACAATAGAACAACTGAAGCCTAACAACATATTTAAACTTGATAACACAGATTCACAACATATATCTAACAAACTTTAAATGAAACGGATGACAAAAGAAGATACACTTATCACACTCTGCAAAAGATTAGGCTCCTGGCCATGCTATCACAGAAAAGCTAAAGCACATCAACTCCAAGTCTAGAAACAAAGGATTTCACAAGATTTGCAAGAAATTGCTTATAAGCCTTTTATTTCTAAGTCTCCGCCTCCCGCAATTACATTGAGAAGAAGTATTTATAGACTCAGGACAGACCCTGATCTTTTTAGAAATATCTTCTTCTCATAACTGCAAATATTATCACATCTAACCCCTAGGACCCGGGTTTTACAATAAAAATCCATTTAAAAATAAAAGTCCGGATAGAACTTGACCATTCTGCCAATCTGTGCAGTCAGCTGCCATAAATGGAGAAGATAAAATCTAAAGCCACTTGCATTCATCCGCAGTTGCAAATAAATGCCTCCATTAATTTTGCTCGGTGAGCCGGATGAGTCACCACTTCTCCATCAATTTGATCTCCGCAAAGCCATCCCGAGTTGAAATTATCTCCATGCTATTAATTCTGCAATAAATATCCATTGAATGCTTTTACCGGCTTCTTTTCCTCTAGCATGGCGATGTTCGATCAAATCTGCACTTTAAATTTGACTTTATAGCCTTTTCCGGTTGTCCCGCAAGTGCCAGATGGAATCTTGCATGAAAGACAAAAAGATTATATTAGTACTTTAAAATCATTAAATTAAAGCATTTAAACATTAAAACAGATTAAAAACCAGATAAAAAGCTTGAATGTCGGCTTCTATTTGTCTGCCTCATGCTTTGACACGTGTCGCTACCCTAGGATGCCTTCTGTTTCCCGCTGGAATGCACTTCTGGCTCATTTGAAGACTTTCTCTCTCCTACCGTGAAAATGATACATGTGATTTCACGACATGTCGCGAAATCGCGACGTCCCCAGCGCTATGGCAACTTGTCTCTCTGTCGGTCGCGAAAATGTGACATGTCACGATTTTGCGACATGTCGCGAAATCGCACCTCCTGCCGGCGGCCGTACATCTTCCTTGCTTCCTGTCGCGATTTTGCGACATGTCGCAAAATCGTGCCTCTCGCTGGTCGCCGTACAACCTTCTCAAAACATGCAGCATGTCGCTACCATTCTCACCCTTTATATTTGAAACATGCAGCCCATCGCTGCAAGCTCCAGCCCGTGATTTTGAAACATTCAACGCATCGCTGCACCCTTTTACCCCTGATTTCGAAACGTGCAGCGCATCGCTGCAACTTTTTCTTCTTGACTTCGAAACATGCAGTGCATCGCTGCAAGCTCCAGCCCACGATTTTGAAACATGCAGCGCATCGCTACAAGCTCCAGCCCGTGATTTTGAGACATGCAGCGCATCGCTGCAGCTTTCTCCCTTCGGCACTTTCTTCCGAAATCGTCACGATTTCGCGACACTTCCAAAAATGGAAAGTGTCGCGATTTCGCGACATAAAACTCCCTTAGCTGATTTTCTCCTTTCTAGTCGTGAAAACGTGACATGTCGCGATTTCGTGACATGTCACGATTTCACGCTGATCTGTACAACCTGCTTCTCTCTCCTCCGGCCGGTAGCGATTTCGTGACGGTTTCCATAAATGGAAACGTCGCGATATCGCGACACTTCCAAAAATGGAAAGTGTCACGATTTCGCTACACAAAAATGACTTAGCTGCTTTTCTATTTTCCTGTCGCGATATCGCGACATTTCCGAAAATGGAAGTGTCGCGATATCACGACACTACCAAAAATGGAAAGTTTGATTTTTCATGAATTTATGCAATTGTTTTCTAGATTTTCTCGGGACCGGTGCAAGATTTTCTTTGTGCATGAATGATTTCTAGCATGTAAAAAATGAATTCTTGGGTAACACAGCTAGAATGCAAGAAAGAGCACAACTTTAAAAAGGAGGCAAGCAAATTTGGATTTAAAACCGAAAATGATCAAGAGGGTCCCTGCTGCAAAAATGGAATTTCAGAGTTTTCAAGAGGATGGAATCTCATTTTTCAGTGGGGGTGTGTTGCTTCTCAACAGGGTACTATTATAGTTGTAGAAAGAGGGAGATGTGTTTGGAACAACTCTTGGTGAACATGCGGACAAACTCTTCTGTGGGGACGAAGAATGATAGTTTTGTCATGATCTTTCTCCTTCTATTACCATAATCCATTACTGGCTCATCATCATAATGTTTCAAATTGGCAAGGTCTGAAAGGTTCACTTTTCTCTTAGCACCAAAGGAGAAATGCTTCAAAAAAGCATTTACTAGTTGCTTAAAATTGGTTATGTTATGCTTGGGCAATTGGTTAAACCATTGAGTGGCATCACTCGAAAATGTCATGATGAATATCCTTAGCATAAGAGCATCATTTTCTTCAAGATGAAAACATGCATTGATGAAATTGGGGACATGCTCTTGTGCATCTTCTCCACCCTTAAATTTTTCCAACCTAGGCATCTCAAAATGCTTAGGATATGCAGGGCTAGGAACTGATGGGCATAATGGTTGATTATGTATTTTTCTCAATGTTGGTTGATTCCTAGTCATCTCATGTTTCTCAAAGGACTTCATCTTTTCAATAAGATCTTGAAATGCCTTTGAGGCGAGGAGTTCCTCTTCTTGTAGGCCCCTCATGGTGGTAATGGAGGTAACCCCCTATCCACTTCATTTGTTCCATTTTCTTCCCTCCTATGAGGGGATTCAGGACATGTCTACTCTTGATTTTGTTCATGATTATATGGGTGATTCCATTGTGTGCTCTCTTGTCTAGTGCACCTTTTTCTTGGTCAGTATGTGCGTTGATATCTTTGATGATCATTAAAAAAAATTTGATGGTTGATGCGAGCTAGCTGCTTAACTTGCTCTCTTAAATACTGCTCATGTTGGTGCAATAGTTTTTCTCTTTGCTTTTCATGTTCAATAACTTTCACAAGATCTTGCTTTTTGCGCAAGATATTCTCTAACCGTCGCATGTGGTCAGCATACACTGTCATAGAGGACTCTTGCTTGTATGATCTTTTTTTGGTGGTTCTAACGTGCAAATTCCTCGAGGAAGTTTCTATTGTTTCTCTACTCTTGCTAGCTAATGTAACTTTTTCAGTGTATGTTTGAGTGTTTTCATGATCAAATTTTGTATTTTTACTACGAGGCCATTCTGAGGCACCCCAAACTGATAGGTATGCTTAGAAGTCACATTTTATGAAATTCCAGATGCAAAGTTCTTAGTAACTATGGTTCTTTGAGTTGGCCTCTGATGAAACATATCCAACTCATCCAGTTATCTTGTTTTCCATGGATGATCCCATGGGATGCCATTCACTCCAATAAGATCATAGTTTATGGGAATCCTTCCTCTTCTGTGAAGGGTATCTTATTTTTTATGCCTATGAATCGATATTTCTCTAGTTTCTTGTCCTTCAGTAGGCAGACTTGTTCCATATATTTCTTGTGAAGCTTGAGAAGTTGTAACTCTTGAGTGCCCTCTTGATGATGAAGGCTTTATGGTCACATGCTCTCTCCATGATAATGGAGATGTAGAAACCTTGTTATCCTTATGTGAATATTGAGCTTTAGAACCTTCTTTATGTCTATGTGAGGAGGAAGCCTTTGAAGCTTCTTCATGCCTTTGATAAGTTTCTATGTGTTTAGAGGAGGCCTTTGAGGTCCCCTCATGTCTCCTTGATGAGGATGGCTTTGAATCCTCTCTTTTTTTATGTGACTTTGTTCCATGATGTGGTTCCCTACTTGGGGTTTCTCAAGGATAACCCCCAAGGGTTGAGTTATCACCCCTTAGGATCATGGACCTACATCTCACGGTCTTGTGGGTAGGTCATCCAATATGATTACAACTTTTCCTATGGGTATGGGCTGCTTCAGACTCTCCTTTGGCATCATATCGAGGGTATTTACTTCTTGTTTTGACCATTTTTGCTTTTAGGAATTTGTATTTTGAGTTGAAATTCAATGTACGCAAACAATATCAAGCAAATATTTATCTTGATTATCAATTTAAGTGTGTCCTAAATTGTTTGTTGTATTTTGATGATTTGTTGTTCCTTTGATTTCTTGATTTTGTTCTTGGATTAAGAATGAGAAGACTCATCCATAGTGATAATCAATTACATCCATGACAAATATGATTTTCCCAAAAGATGCTAGGGTACACCGTTGAAGTCCTTGTGGGGGGTTCACCTAGCTCTTCCACTTTGAACCAATTATTGTTCCAAAAGTGGGAGATAGTTTGAGCACAATTTACTTAGTACCACTATAAGTAAGTTTCTCGATCCGTTTCTAGGAAGCTCTAGGGGGCAAGCCAGTGGAAGGAGATGAATTTCAACATCACTAGACTGAATTGAGGGTTGGTGATGAAATCCAAATCCTCAATTTTTAAATGATGCATATGTGTGTGGTGTTCATTTTAAGCTTGTGTAAAGTAAAATGCATCATATAGCAGCAATAAATCTGTCCTATATGCCTAAATGCAAAGAGATGTTTCAATTTTTAGAAAAATGCATGACCTACCATGATTTGTATGGATGCACTTTATTCTGTGCAGTTATGGCCTCTAGAAGGGCCTCAAATCAAGAAAACAACATACAATGTCTAGCACATTGGATTCTAGGGCAAACTTTACAAGCAAAAGCTATTATTCCTAGCAATGCCTAGTGGAAAATCTAAAAAGAAACTCTAAGATGTGCAAGATGCAACTTATTTTTCTTTCATTATTTTAGTTTTCCAAATAGAAATGTGTTTTAAGTTCATTGTTTTAAACAAAAAAAGCAGAAAAAAAATCATAAAGTACCAAAAAATCTATACCAACCTCTAATCCAGCTTTGATAACCAAGGTTCTAGCCTCTACTGCACTCCTATGTTGTCTACAGTTGACCATAGTGGCTAGTTTATAGCCGATGTTAGCAGGAGTGGCTTATTGTTGGCCACTATAGATTAGAGCGGCTTATTTTTAGCCTTTGTATCTCATAGTGACTACACCTTCACACAAAACTAAGTCAGTTTCTAGGTAGAAAAATGAAAAATTAGTGGAAGGCCCATCGTGATCGCCATCAATAGCGACCTTGGGATGCATGCACACTTTACTCTACTTACAATATTATACCCAAGATGAAATGAAAGACCATGAAAAAACATATAACATGGAAGTAACAAAGATAGATCTCTCTATTTTTATTGAAACTCGGTTACATGTCAGTACCTCTTAGGGATACCCATTTTGATACAATGAATTACAAGTGATGAAGAAGTCCCCTAGCAAATGGTGGTGTGCTTTCAAAAGATTCTCAGTTACACACATGAAAATGTATGAGGGCTTACAGATGCATCCTTATATATGTTTTATTGCTAGAGGGATCCTCTTGCTCTCGTATCCTATAGCTTTCGTCCAATGAACCTGTGTCCATGTGAGCAATGAAACAACACATACTTAGATATCCGAGATTGCCTCCATAGATGAGGTTGTTAGATACTCAAATAAAACAAGTGTAAATGGAACTAATGCTATGGATTTGAATGAATAAAAGTTATGCTAGTGATATGCAAATATGAAGAAATCAAAGTAATGAAACTAATGTCTAAAACCCTAATCTAGCCTCGCGGGCCACTGTCCAGGACAGCTGTCACTAAAGTGAATCTCGCTCTCTTTGGTCCAAGGCTATGGATCAAAGATTTTCTCTGATGTTGAAATGGTGGTTGCTATGCTCTCCAATTTGTCAGGGCTTCACCATAATGTGATCTCCAAGGGAAACTCTCCAAGTCTTGAAAGCTCTCCTCAGTGATCTAATGCGTTCCTGTATATCTGGATTCCTTGATTATTTTCTGGTGCTCTAATATTACAACTTTTAAATTGTGTGAAACCCTAAATTCTATGCTCAAAACCCTAGGATTGAATCCCTCATGCATAGTGAATGTTAGCATGAGAAGCTTTTTGTATTTTCTATGTTTAAATACTAGTTAACTGAAGTCTAAATTTAGACTCAAGTCTTCTATGTGAACTGGTTGTGAAGGGGAATGTAAAGTTACTCCCGATCACCTTTATTGCATGCAAACTACCACTTATACCTCTAATTAGGATTTTTTTTTTGGTAAAATGCTTTTTATGGCTTAGTCGCTATCGTCTGCAGTGACTAAGATTTGGTCGTTGCCATCTACAGCGACTAAGGTCTAGCTGCTCTAAGCTTGAGTATCTAAGATCTGACCACTCTAGCCTTGAGCAGCTAATCTTGAATGGGCTTAGAATACCCCAAATGGGTGGTGAAAACCACTTTTGATGCTTGGAAAGTCCAAGGTTATGTTCTATGATCTTATGAATGTGCCTATGTGAGTAGCTCCTCTAAACATGACATGTTTTAGGTGTCTATATGATGATGGAGGGTTTAACATGGGCTCAAAATTAACTTTGGATAGATCAATGACATGAACAACGCCAGCATACCAGTGAAGAAAAGGGTACAACAAGTGAACCATCATCCAAATGATGTCATAGGAGAGAGGCACAAATAAAGATATCACCCAATAGGTAGAAGACTTTCGGTTGAGCAGCTACTACTATCATGGTTGACAACCTCCAATCCCACAAGTCGATACCCCATGACATAGGATTAACATCCAAGTACAAAACCATATTTGTCAAAACATACCACAAGGTTTATTAGGAAAATCCAACACCTCATGGTACAATAGGGTTATGCATAAGGGGTTGGACTCAAAATGTACTTGTAAAAAAATTGTGAATCCTAATCAAAATTAAGGTGAATCATGTAGAATTCTAAGCAATTCAAATTGAGCATCTTCATACCAAAATTTGGGGTATTTGAAGCCCTAAAATGTAATGTAACCTTTGGATCCACATCTGACCTATTAAATCATCTTATAACTTCATAAAAATACCACCATTATATCAGGATTGAAAAGTGCTTTCCAACAAGTACAAATATGCCTATGTTTGGATATATATTATGGAAAATTGACCCTAATAAAAACTTAGTCCTAAAAATTTTAGGCGAATGGGCCAACATCAAGGGTCCTCATATTTGCCAATTTCTAATTTTGAAAATCCTAATATTCACCCAATTGGCAAATATTCACCCCTATGCATAACCCTGTGGTACACTATTCCATGAACAAATTTACTGCTAACTCTAAATAGGTACCACCAAATGATAGACAATGAGTAACATCGCACTAGAGAGTTTCCTCGATATAGTAGTTAATATTTAGCTATTGGTTAATGAAAAGCACACAACGTGGCTTAACAACAATGTAAGTATAACTAATTGGTGATACAACATAGACCAGGGGAGATATTATTGTTCAAACGTAGCACCTTAGAGGGTATGTTATAAATGATGTAGGGGCCTCCAAGTGTTTTTTACATAGTAGGTATTGCAACCCAACCAAAATAGATGTAAGGATACACAATCCCATCAAAAAACCCAACTATATTTGATGAATAAAGAAAGAGAAAACAACTTAATCAACCAACCTATAAAAATTGGGTTGTTTCTTCCAAATTCTTCCTTCTTAGTTTCTACTGGTTATGAGACACTCATCCTCTTAGCAACATTATTGCTTCTTCTCAGTTGTTTATCGTTCTTAGGTGTTCATCATCCTCTAAAATATTCTTCTCATACATATCATGGATATTTTGGGTTTAAATAATTCCTTCCTCTACATAACAGTTTTTCTCACATTAAAACTCATCTGCCTATCATCAATACCTTCTCATACATATAACGGATATTTTATAATAAATCATTATTCTCTTCTCCCAAAACTTCACCATCAATGAAGCAATCCATTTTTTATTAGACAAAAAATTCTTCATGCAAGCTATCCTCCTTGTTAGCATGATCTTCGCACTTGAGGCAGACGGTTCTTTTAAATCCAATCTTACAAGGTTCCTGCTCTATATTTATCTAAAAGTGGTCTCTAACACTCCAATGAAACTCTATAACCATTTGGATGGAGTTTCTTTTATTTTCAAGAGATTCTATTATTGCTTAATTAAAAGCCTCACTAATTCTTAAATGAATATTTATTTTCATTTAATTAAAATCTTTACTAACTTATTAAATGAATCTCTATTATCATTTAATTAAAAACTTTACTAACTTATTAAATGAATCTCTATTATCATTTAATTAAAATTTTTACTATATTGTTAAATGAATCTTTATTATCATTTAATTAAAAGCTTTACTAATTTATTTATTTATTTATTTTTTATTTTTTAATTTACATGGTGGAATCGGTAGCCACCACAAATCTGGGTAGGCTATCTGGATTTTATGGTCACCATGGTATTTTGTGTTGCCCGCCCTGGAAGCTGCCACATAGTTCTTCATGCAATACGCTACTATAACCACCATGTCACAATCATTTTAAATATTTTACGCTAATAAAAGCACTAGGAAATGGACAAGCATTTAGTCCAATGAGGCCCAAGATTTGAACGTTGGACCTCCACCCCCCTTACGGGGTTAGCTTTACTAATTTAATAAATGAATCTCTATTATCATTTGATTAAAAGCTTTGGTATCTTATTAAATGAATTTCTATTATCATTTAATTAAAATATTTACTAACTTATTAAATGAATCTCTATTATCATTTAATTAAAAGCTTTACTAACTTATTAAATTAATCTCTATTATCATTTAATTAAAAGCTTTACTAACTTATTAAATGAATCTCTATTATAATTTAATTAAAAGCTTTACTAACATATTAAGTGAATCTCTATTATCATTTAATTAAAATCTTTACTAACTTATTAAATAAATATCTATTATCATTTAATTAAAAACTTTACTATATTATTAAATGAATCTCTATTATCTTTTAATTAAAAGCTTTACTATCTTTTAAAATCTATTATCATTTAATTAGAATCTTATAGCATATAAAACATAATGGGGTCATCTTAATGAGCTTTTAGCAATATGCCACTCATTCAGCAATCCAATGGATTTAAGTGCAATCAAACTTATGCACAACTTTCTAAAACCAGTGATGTAACAAGTGATCAAATAAAAGACACTTAATTAGATGCAACAAGAAAAGAGGGAATCTTTCCATCAACCTAGTTACTTATCTTAACCCGAGAGTTTATGATAGCTACTAGGCTATCAACTGAGGCTCAAGGTGGCTAGCTAGTTTATGCTTATCCCTAACTGATAATGAATTCCTATATGAAGGTATCCATCCATGTTACCTCTGATTTGCCTTAGTTATCACTTCTCCAAACTCATGTACCCCGTTGTAGTTGGATGATTCTACCTCTTCCACCCACGAGTGTACCTAATTGTGCGCATTAACAATATGTCAGCAATACCATGTCCTTTCAAAGATAAACTAAGCATTGCATAGTTTTTTCATTTGCATATAACTGAGCATCAAAGCATCATAATCAATACATAGTTTTCATGCAAAAAATCTGACCAGGAGTGTCATGACAACTTCATATTCAGCCACATTATTGGTGCACAAAAATTCAACTCTATAAGGAATACCTAAGTAGTTACCCTTAATATATGTAAAATTTATTCCTACACTAGCTCCAAACTATGATTTTGCCCCATCAAATATCATGGTCCACATTTTTGTGGTTAGTAAAAAGGAAGTCGGTGGTGGAAACGCTTCCAAATACTAAGACATTCACGGGAATATTCACAGAATTTTTTCACAATCCCTCAACCTCACAGTTGCATGCAAGTATTTAACAGATTTACAAATTAATTACACTTTAGAAAATATAGAGAAAAATCACAGAAACACATAACACAGATTTTTTACCATGGGGAAAACCATTTTTGGTAGAAAACCCCACACCCCAAACACCCTTCAACAATTGTATTATCAGTAAACAAATTTATAATACAATTTAGGTGCTTCATAGGAGCACAACTCTGCTACAGAATTCAGGCTGCATCACAACACAATAAAAACTTATATCTTCAGGCCAAATACACAAGTGATATATATAGCGGGATACAAGAAAACATGCCATCAATGTAACTGACGAAACAGTGCAACAATGAAACGACATATTCCATTTCCGAATACTGCACACCGTAATGGCACCTTCCAATCCGATAACGCATATCCTGCCAAAATCTCGTTCTCAACATGCACGATATCACAGGAATAACACATTCCAAATTTGAGCGATGGTTACCGGTTTCATCGAAAGTTTACTACATTTGAGACATTCGTTCCTAACAATCTCCCACTTGTTGAAGACCTGCAAGCAACCCAATTTAATTGCTTAAGGCCCAAAGGCCCATTGTATCGCAACACTACCAAAAATTGTCAGTACTAAATGGCTTAGTTAAACAATCAACAACATTGACCAGAGTATCTACTTTCTCAAGATTTACCTTCCCATCTTCAACCATGTCTCTCACAAAGTGAAACTGTACATCTATATGTTTAGTCCTTGCATGATAAGTGGGATTCTTTGCCAAACATATGGCACTCTGACTATTGCAACATATGGTAATAACCCCTGCATCAAAACCAATATTAGTACTAAGTCTCTTGAGCCAAATTGCCTCTTTACAGGTATGAGTCGCTGCCATGTATTCAGCCTATGTAGTGGATAAAGCGACTACTACCTGCCTCTTGCTCATCCAGTTCATATCTCCACCAAACATAGTGAACATGTAGCCACTGGTGGATCACCTACAATCTATATCTCTAGCCCAATCAAAGTCAACATATCCATGGATACTCAATGCTCTCTTCTGTCCAAACCCATGATAACACAAGGTATAATCTATAGTGCCTTGAAGGTATCTGAACACTCGCTTCACTGCATCCCAGTGCACCCGTCCTAGATTTTACATGTATCTGCTCAACACTCCCACTGCTTGGGCAATGTCTGGTCTCGTGCACACCATAGCATACATAATACTACCTAATGCACTCGCATATGGCACTTTAGCCATGTCCTCCATCTCTGAAGGAGACTTCAAATAATCCTCAACCGACAAATTCGTTCCCATAGTCATAGGAATGGTCAAGGATCTACACTCTGTCATGTTGAACTTGTCAAGTATGGCACTCACATATTTGCCTTGGCTGACCCAAAGCTTTCTGCTAACCCTATCCCTTCTGATATCCATACCCAAGATGTACCGAGCTTCACCTAAATCTTTCATATCAAATTGTACTGCAAGTTGAGACTTCAGATCACTTATGTACTTCTTCCCATTACCAATCAAAAGCATATCATCAACATATAAGCAGATTATGAGAAGATGACCATTTTCCATCTTATAATAGACACAATGATCACTCTTAGATCTACGAAATCCCAAGCTTAACACATAGGTGTCAAACTTCTGGTACCACATCCTAGGCGACTGCTTAAGACCATAAAGATATTTCTTAAGTTTACATACCAGGTTCTTTTTACCTTTCTCTATGAAGTGTTCAGGCTGTGACATGTAAATATCTTCCTTCAGATCACCGTGAAGGAATGTTGTCTTGACATCCATTTGCTCGATCTCCATATCAAATGCAGCTGCCAAAGCAAGCAAATATCGAATGGAAGTCAACTTAGCCATTGGAGAGAATATTTCACCGTAATCTATCCCCTCCACCTGTGAGTAACCCTTAGCCACCAACCGCACCTTGTGCTTCTCAACATTGCCATCGAGTCCAACTTTCTTTTTGAAGACCCATTTCGAACCAACTGGTTTTCGTCCCTTTGGAAAAGGTACAAGATCCCACGTGTCATTCTTTTTGAGTGCAACCATTTCCTCCTCCATGGCTCTCAACTAAGAATCAGAATCATCCATACCTAAAGCCTCTGAAACTGAACGTGGCTCATCAACATTAGCAATCAAAGAATAAATACATGATGAATCAAATAAACTTTAGTCTCTTAACCTATCAGGTGACCGTCTAATGCGGGTGGACCTTCTCACTATATGAGTTGGAGGTTGTTCCTCCTCACTGGAATCACCTGAGCTAATCGAGCTCTCCTTATCTATAGGTCCTGTAGGAGTACGTAGTTCTTCTTTCTCTAGTGTGAGTGGAATTGGAACTACCTCCTTACTCTGTTTCTATTCCCCTGGTTGCAACTCAACTATAGAAGGCTTAAGCTGTCAAAATGACACTCTTGCTATAAATTACCTTCTGTGCCACTGGATCCCATAATTTATAACCCTTTACACCGATTCCATAATCGATGAAAATATACTTAACTGCTTTGTGTTCCAGCTTACTCCTTTTAACACTAGGAATGTGAGCATAACATTCACAACCAAAAACATGAATATGTCTAATGGAAGGCTTCTTACCAGACCAAGCCTCCATGGGGGTTTTGTCAACGAGCATTGAAGTGGGAGAACGATTGACCAAGTAGCATGCAGTGGCAACAACTTCAGCCTAGAAATCTTGTCCTAGACCAACACCACTCAACATACTCCTCGCTCTCTCCATCAATATCCGGTTCATACACTCTGCAACTCCATTCTATTGTGGTGTGTATGGAATTATTTTATGCCTCTCGATGCCATGGTCTCGACACAACCTATCAAATTATGCTGAACATAATTCCCCACCATTATCAGTTCTCAACACTTTGATCTTTTTACTAGTCTGAGTTTCTACAAAGGATTTATACTCCTTAAACTTGCTGAAGACTTCAGATTTACTCCTTATGAAATATACAAATGTCCTCCTACTAAAGTCATCTATAAAAGATACAAAGTAAATTGATTTTCTTAAATAAGGAACACTCACTGGACCAAACACATCACTATGCACATAGTCTAACACACCAAAAGAATGGTGAGAACTCTTGTAAAAAGAAACTCTATTTTGTTTTCCATAGATACAGTGATCACAGAATTCAAAATCCAGATTACAATCGTCAAGCCCATCTACGAGACTTTTATTTTTGAGAGTACGCAAACCTTTTTCACCTATGTGGCCTAAACGGTAGTGCCAGAGTATAGTTTTCTCTGCTGGTAGCTTAGTCTCCATGGCATTGGTACCTTTCAGTACCTAGAAGGGATGACCATCAGCACTCGAACCAACTGATTTGTTTTATGCATGCTCTAATGGTAACTTTGAAGCCCTCTTCTTCGGCATCTCCGAAGAGCTATTGCACTGGATAGTGCTCACGTCCAACCTGTAGAGTGTACCAATTCAAACACCTCTAGCTAGAACCATAGCCCCTCGAGTCATCTTATATCCTTTCTATGAAAAGGTGACTTGCACTTCCGCATCAACAAGTTTGCTCACTAAGAGCAAGTTTCGTACCAAGCCCGGTATGTGCAGCTTTCCATCAATTCCTTTTACTCTACCATTAGGAAACCTTATCTTTATTCTACCATGACCAACAATCAGTAGGTGACTATCATCCCCAAGATAAATATTCTCGCCATCATATTTCTCATACTTTGAGAACCAACCTCAATGTGAGGTCATATGGAAAGATGCTCCCGAGTCGATTAACCATACATCCTCAGATGCATGTGACACCAAGGCTGCTACAAAGGCTTCTCCATCATCCTGCAAAGATTTTTTAGACTCAGAATCTGAAAAGGACTTACCCTTCTTCTTCTCCTCTTTGCACTCCTTTCGGATGTGTCCCTTTTTCCCGCAATTCTAGTACTTGACCTTGGATTTCTTGTTTGGAGATTTTTATTTCTCTGGGGATTTGGATTTGCCCTTCTTATCCTTGTCATTTTTCTTGCCCTTCTCCTTCGATCTTCCTCTCGTAGCTGCAAGAGCTTCCTTGGCCATCTATGATGATTTTCTCTGCATCTCCTCTGACAACAGTGAAGACACAACATCATCCATCTTGAAAGTTGTGGTTGTGCTTCCAATCACCATGACCAAGTGATCCCAAGAATCTAATAATGAACAAGGAAGTAGCATGCAATGATCCTCCTCCTCAATTTTCATGCCAACAAAAGCTATCTGGGCAATGCACATATTGAAGGTATTGAAATGCTCTACGACAGATCCTCCTTCCTCCATTTTCAACGAATAGAGCTTATTTCGCAAGAACAACTTGTTTACCAAGGATTTCCCTTGATAAATCACACCAAGCTTATTCCATAATTTTGCAGAAGTCTTCTCCTCTTGCACATTCAGAAGAACGAAATCCGCTAAGCATAATCAGATTAAACCCTTGGCTTTTCTGTCCATTAAATCCCAAGCCTCCTGTGTTGTAGCTGCTGGCTTTGTCATGGATACTACTGGCCATAGATCTCTATCCACCAACAAGTCTTCCATTTTGAGCTTCCACAACTCGTAGTTACTGTCGTTGAATTTATCCATGTCTATTCTCCCTGAATAACTCACCATGCTTCAACTGCAAAAGAGATTTACAAACAAACAAAAAATTGCAAAGCTCCCACTAAATGTATTAGCACAAAAAACCACTACCCAAACAACTAAGACCAAAAATGGCTAGGCTCTGATACCAATTGAAAAGGAAGCTGGTGGTGGAAATGCTTCCAAATACTAAGACATTCACGGGAAGATTCACATAATTTTTTCACAATCTCTCAACCTCACAGTTGCATGTAAGTATTTAACATATTTACAAATTAATTACACTTCAGAAAATACAGAGAACAAACATAGAAAAATATAACACAATTTTTTTACCATGGGGAAAACCTTTTTTCATAAAAAAACCCACACCCCAAACACCCTTCAACAATTGTATTATCAGTAAATAAATTTACAATACAATTTAAGTGCTTCATAGGAGCACAACTCTGCTACAGAATTTAGGCTACATCACAACACAATAAAAACTTATATCTTCAGGCCAAATACACAAGTGATATATATAGCGGGATACAAGAAAACATACCATCAATGTAATTGACGAAACAATGCAACAATGAAACAACATCTTCCATTCCTGAATACTGCACATAGTAATGGCACCTTCCAATCCGATAATGCATATCCTGCCAAAATCTCATTCTCAACATGCATGGTATCACAGGAATAACACATTCCAAATTTGGATGATGGTTACCGGTTTCATCTGAATTTTGCTACGGTTGAGACATCTGTTCCTAACAGTTAGAATTATAGTAGATTTTGCATCAACCTTTACTCTAATTTTTGGATCCATATCTTGATCATAAAAAACTTGTTCTAAAAATGGTGTATTCTAAACTAAGTATACTCCTATTTCTTTCTCATCAACAGAATTAACCAGATTAATCATAGTATCATCACATTTATTTAATTCCATAGAATACTTGATAAATGGTTCTCTCATAAGAGTAGAATTTTATATTCTTGACAATGGGATGGTAGCATAAGACCAATATAATTGAATAGAACCACCTAACTATTTTTTTGAGTGTCTACTCAGAAGCAAGGAAAAGAAGAGGTCCACATCCACAACTACTACATCCATTACAATGTCTTTCTTTGGATATTGATATAGGAATACTAACAAACCAGTTATTATTCCAACACATGGTATATGCCTATTGTCTATTATTGAAACATGAAGAGAGTCTCTTGTGCAAATAAGTCCCAACTGATATGCTATTTTTTTAGGCATACTGTTATGCGAAGCACCACTATCAAGCATGGAATTGTGGATAACATATTGGTCCTCAAACTCTAATTTATACCTGAGGGACACATAAAAATATATGACTAAAGAAGGTATTCTAGTCTCATATTTTTTTGGTTTGGTGGTATTACATGACTAATTTCATGTCTATTCTATTAACCCAAAGGTTTTGTAGACTTAATCTCTATTAATTTACCAAAAGTTATATTAAATTTTTGTTTGGTTATCTCTAAACCAACATCAAATTTGATTTTCTTGACATCTAATATTTTTATATATTCCTCTTTTTGTTTCTTTTATAAATCTTCATCTACTTTAACTACTTTAGGAGTGGCTTTCTTATATATTTGTTATTTTTTTAATAGGTTATTTTTTTGGGCTTGTTTGCCCTTTATTTTCACTAGTAGATATTTTTTCTACCTTTCTTAGCGTTGTTCTATTCCTTAGATTTATGGTATACATTCTTTCTAATTTCTCTATCTCTTTTTCTTTTGGGATCAATTTTCCTTGTTTCATTTTGTTATATATAGAATCTTGTGATATTTACATGATATTTATATTATCAGTGACTAAAATTTTAGGCCGATGGTTAGAAGCATATAATTCCATATTTTATTCAAACAACGTTTCTCTAGACTCATCTTCTTGAGTCCAATAAATATTAATCCTTATACCTTTTTCAGATTCATCTTCAAGATATACATTATTATGCATACTCAAATAGATTCCATAATCAGCTAAGTTGTGAGGAGCATCACAAGTAGAACAATAAAAAGAAAAATGTGTTGTTATATTAAAATAAGGAATTATATTTGGGACAGTACATACATTTTTTTTAATTTCTCTTTTTTCCAACCATTTTTATTGTTGCTATTTCTATTTCCTTATTTTGAATTGTTATTACTCCAATTTCTATTGAAAGTTTTTCTAAAATGAGGTCTACAATATTACTTCTATTTTTCACCTTGATAATGTGAAGATTCACTATTATTTTCTATTCTTGCTAATTTTTTATTCATTGGATTAAACATATCTATCATCTAATTAACCAATTTTTCCATAGGGTCTTTGATCTATTGCTTTAATATTATAAATTCCACTTTTTTGGATTTCTTATCGGGATGATTTAGGTCTAAGGAATAAGACTTAATTTTACCACTATCTATCATATTCCTTTCAATATGAATTGCTTTATCAATGTATGCATCAATAGTAGTTAATTGTTCTTGTCTTAGCTCATAATGCATTCTTATAAAAACAAATTGACTAGATATCATTGGGTCTTAACACAATAATGATTTTATTTTAAATATTGATAAATATTATATTAAAATCGCCTACTGACTCATTCTCTTTATTTTTCATGGTATCCAATTTTGTTAAAAGAAATTGTTCATTCTTCTTTTCACCATACTTCTTAAGGAAAATTTTTCCCATTTCATAAAAATTGTGAATAGTACCAGTTGGAATACTCTTAAACCATTCTTGGGAATATTTTTCTAGTGTTTGTAAAAATAGCCTAAGGACTACATATTCCTCATTCACTTCAAGGTTATCCATAGCGTACATAAAATATTTAATGTGATATTCACTAAAGATAACGTTATTTCCTTGAAACTTAGGTAGATATTTATGTGTTTTTCTAGGCAAGGGATGCAATACAAGGGGTTAGACAAAAGGGATGTACTTATTGGTTCTCCATTGATGTAAGTTGGGTGGTGGGTTGTCCATGTTAAATACAAGGGTATTTTTAAGAGGATTTACAATAATAATAGTAGGATTAACAGTAGAACATTATCCACAAAAGTAGAATATGAATTATCTCTAGAAACAAAAATTTTATATGAGAGACTTGTGTTACATGTCTAAAAAATACCTTTGGATTTGATAATTCTAGAAGAAACCCTCGAGTATTCCTTGTTGATGCTAGGACAATATGCTACTTCTTTCTTGATTTATTTAATTCTATGTATTAACCAGTTGGAGTCACTAGCACGGTATGTACAGAATGAATGGGGTGATCTGGTCAAGATTGCTCAACCTTGATACTCTTATCCTCATAAGATGTTTATACACTTTAGATGTTTGTGAAATGTGGTAAAATAAAAGAGTTATTAAGAACCAATATAACCCATGACTATTGTACTTTAAAATTTGAAAACTTAAAACAAGGATAAATATGAAAAATCAAAGATAAAACTCAAAATACTCCCTAAAAATAGTACCCATAACTATAGGCATGTATTTTTGCTAAAAGGTTTGATAAAAAAATATAGAGTTCCTAGAACTCCCAACAACAAGCATTCTAATCCTCAATAATGATGCCAAAATATGTTGTGGAATTATCTTGTGTCCTTTAATTATGGGTGTCACACCACAATATATTTCTTGATCACAAGTAGTATTATAGAATTTTGTGGATCTACCACTTTAATTTATGAAAATATTATCCAAGGGACTCTAGAAAGACTAAATTGGGTTAGGATAACCCTAAAGTGAGCTCACAATGTTTCTTTATGTTCTCATGTTTATCCAAATAAAAAATATTAAAGTTAATGTTCTTTGACCAAGATTTGTAATAATTGTCTAATTATACCTAGACTGGTGCCTTATCCATTTTCAATTGTAGCAAGATTGTAAACACATTAATGTAACAAAAATAAAGGGAAATAAGATGTTGATTCAATATTATTCAGTCAAATAATGTAATAAGCACAATTGATTATCAATGAAAGAAAGCATCAATTACACATTCAAATCATATAATATGTAAAAGAGACACACATTCAATATTGAACACAAAGAATTGCCAAGGGAAGAAGTTGGAATTGTATTAATATCAAATAACTTTACAATGAGAGTTTGGCTAAAATTGGCACATAGCTTTGTAAATGAATACAATAAAAAATATTGTTCAAATAATGTAACAAGAACTCTTCAACCTCTCGTTACAATATGGTAACAATAGACCTCCAAAATTTTGATTCAATAGCTAGAAATGAGCATAGTTTCTTGAATAATTCCCTATCAAGACCTGCATAGTAATGGGAGGAATGAGAAATAATATAGAGAAAAGACACAAAGGGGAATACAACAAAAAAAAAAATAAGTGCACTCTTAGTATACTTCTAATCAAAATGGATATACAAAAACTTAAACCTTTTATTGGTTGCAATAGTCCCTTTTATAACTTTTAAGTGCCTTATTCCAGTTATAATTATTTTCATCTGATCCCTCCATATGTCATCATCCTTAGCCATTGATTGGTTGTGTGTGTTACAGTATTATAGGTGGCCTGAGTTATTTCATAAAAAAAAATTACCCCTTGGCTCATATTGGTACTTTGGATAAAAAATGTGTTACAACTATTATTATATATATTCTTTTAATAATTTATGGTTGACCAATCCATTGGTTGATGTTCCCTTCTATGGTGGGACTGATGCTTATTTCTTATGACTTCGTTATCTCATATTAGTTATCCTACATCTTGTAGTTGTACTACCTCCCATCAAAAGCAAATAGTGGTATTAGAGCACATGGTAGATCAATAGGAATAAGGAGATCCACAAGGAACTCTGCTTTATATTTACAAATTGGATCCACCACTGTGCACTATTGCATGCAAACATCACCGCAAGAGAGACTAAAAGAAATCCACAAATATTAGTCCTAGAATTTCTAAGATTACATCTAGATAGAGTCTTTCCATAGGGTTATAGAAAAACTCATGAAGACTAGGGATCAACATAAATTACACTAATTTGACAAATCAACTAGTGAAGTTCATTATCTACAGAATTATAAATTCTTCCATTCCAGTTTATAACATCTTGTTGTAGGAAAATGATATTCAGAGAAATTTGGGAAGCTTCCTACAGTATAGTTAGGAAGAAGATATTCATTAGAATTATTCTATCACTTGCAACAACAAGTAGAATACTGAGGATTTCAGTGACCTAAAAAAAAGGTCGCATTACAAGAGTTATGAACCTATAGATTGTAGAAGAGAAGAAAAGGACATAGTAGCCTTATTGTAGACTCAAGGAAGAAGAAGAATCTAGAGACAAGTCCAGAAGGAGATAGAATATTGGTGATATCCATTGAAGATCAATATCTACAGAGTACAGAAGAAGAAAATTCTATAGGATCCCTGCTACAAATTCAAAGGAGAAAAGAAGACTCTAATGAAAAGTCCTAGTGAATATAGGATATTGGTGATCTCCAGTGCAGATTGAATATTTTACCCTAAATAAGTTGAAGAGACCCTTAGAAGGGCAGTTACAAAACTCCTAGTTTTGGAATATTGGAGGTTTGTGATCTCCATTAAAGCCTACAATTTGCAAAAGTAAAAGACTAGCAAAGGTCATGTTATAGATTCTAGCAGTACTAGTTTATAGAGATATGAGAATAAGATCTCATTACCAACACTTCCTTAGTAGAAGGTTGAAGGAAATGTCTCATTTAGAATACCAGAGAATCTATGAGATTGAACACCTTGGTTAGGTCTCAAGGAGAAACAAGTAAAAAGCTTGGAGAGCTTTAGTTCATAATTCAAAGGTCATTAAAGGAGTTCCTAGGAGAACTCACTAGAGAAATATACCAGTAAGAAGTTACAGATAAAGCAGAGTTTAGAATAATTATTGCCATCTGACAACAAGCTCAAAAGGAGAAGAATTTTGCAAGGAGTGCCAAATTCTGGAGGATATTTTTGAAGACCTCAAGACATTCATATTCTTGAGAAGAGGGTTGAGATTGAAGTTAGAATTCATAAAGGAGAAAGGAGCCTAACTTTACTACCAAAATTGAAATGTTTGAATATTACCATTGAAATCTAGAATGCTCATTTAGAGATAGGGGTTTGTTGAATCTTCAACAAAATTCTAAAGGTTTATAGAAAATAAAACTTAGCTATGATTTGGGGGAAGTACCTACCAAATTTTTGAGTTTCAAGAACAATATTTTAGTAGAAATTGACTATGAGAAAGCATCAATCAGGATAACATTACTACCTAAAAAACTTTAGATCGATAGAGAGCATTCTAAAGGAGAATCAAAACCACCATACTATAGTTTCAAAGCAGAAATATAGAATAGTTACTAAGCTATGAATTGGTGAGAAAAGGATATTTTACAGACAACCAAGAATAGCTAAAAATCCATCCAGTTAAAGGTAGCAATAAGGTGAGTCTAATCACCTAGCAATCCTCCATATACAAAGATTATTAAGGTAAGAAACTTGGGTGCAAAAGCGTTCATTAGTTAAAATTTAATTTGGGTTATTATCTAGTTCCATTAAGCACCATTTTAAGTTTTTTAAAAGTTGCAAAATAAGGTTGCATATTATAGTCTTCAAGGACAATGTAGAAGGAAGTTTTTTTAAGGTTTATACTTGCACAATAAAATATGAATTAGATATATATCATCGTATTATTCAGCTATAGCAAAGAAGACTACATTAAGTTACATAATTTAGAGTGCAATTACTAGTGCATGATTTTTGATTCATTTACAAGAGTAATAAGGAGAAACTATTACTACACTATATTAATTATTCAAAGTTCATTGAGAATTTTTAGTTAAGGTGAACATTAGTTCAAAGTTAAACCTCTAAATTTTAGTTGCATGATTAAGTGCTTGGATTCATTGGTGTTAAAATTATCCAAGTTAGAGGTTAGTGTTGTATTAAAAGAAAGGCAACAATACATTGCTCTTAGGGATTAGAGCAAGCAGTTGACATATCTAAGAAGCAAAATAAAAGCTTCAAAAATATGTATTCATTTATTATCAAGCTATACATCAAGAAGATATCATATCAAAGGAGAAGAATAACATAAAAGGGATATAAAGAACTCTTAAAACTTTGGTGTAAAAATAAGGTATCTTATTTATGTTATAGATATGCACCATATACCTCCTAAAGAGGGCATAATATAGAATGCCCCAAGATACTATAGATAGCAAGTATCCTACATCCACGATATACTAAAATTTAGAAGATAGATAAGGTGAGCCAACCTAGGGCATAAACATAGTTTTAAGGTGTCTAAAGACAACATATTTAGTAGCTTATCTAGTGCCCATGATTGCATCAACCTACAACACAAGTACCTACATAACGATAAATTCAAGGGCAATGAATAAAAATGGAATACTAATGATAAAAATGAAGGTGAAATACCCAGTAATGTGGAAAAAAATAGCATTAAGGCCTATGTAAGAAGTTGCTTATCTCTTGCACTTCTACGTAAAATATAGCACCAAAGCTATCATCTATCATCTACCTATGTGGATAGAACGGTGCTAAGGATGAGCACGAATAAGCAGGGAGTTATATACAAGGAAGAACTTTGAATAACCACCAACTGAAATGAAGCCACCATTGGAGCACCCTTATTTTCCTTAGATGGAGATACCCACACAACAACTAAGCTTGTCTCAAAATAAAAAAACATTGAAGATAGCAATGAAGGTTATTTGCTGGCAAATAATATACAAGAAGGAGACGTTAGATGAAGGTTTACATGCATGAAACCTAAGTAGCACTTGGCACAATGGGCATATTTTCCCTCTCATTCCTAACACTCAAGATAAAGGCACCCATTGGAGTAATGTCTTTCATCATCATTTTAACACCCCAAAAATCTTGAACACCTGCCAAGAAGAATTCCTACCTATACCATGAAGTCTAATGCCTTCAAGTAACAATGCAAGTGAAAGAGGAGATGATAGAGTCTTTGAAATGCCTTGTGCCACTTGGAACACACATTAAGAAGGTAGAAGCATGATTTCATTCTTCATAAAAAGGAGCGCTCATAGAGGAAAATATATCTAGAATTGGTACTAAGTGGAGAATATATTGAAGGCACGAAGTTAGGATTTAAAGGAACATTTAATACTATCATAAGGGACGTCCACCAAGCCTATCATAAATCAGCAAGGAGGTATAGTATATTTCAAGGTGACTGAAGTCAAACATAGCACCAATATATCATACGAAGGTATTATATTATAAGGCTTAATTATTTGCTTTCATAAGGAGTAATAAGGAATAGTATAATATTGAAACTATTATTACTATTTGCATTCACATTTATATGAAAAATCAATCATATGTTTGAAAGCAAATTTAAAGGAATTTTATAAATCTAAATATATTAATATTTGAAATTAAAACCATAGGAGTTATAAGGGTTTCTACTTGGAGAAATTAAATTCTATTATTGTAAATATTATAGTTTTCTAATATTCCAAATTAGGGAGTTATAATGTATTCTACACCAAAAATATATTATTGGAATTTAGAAACATTAAACTATTAATATCAAGGGGTATAAAAATAAGTTCTTCATTTACTTAAAGGAGTTTTAATTATATATTTAAACTTGTCTCATACTCATACTAAAGAGAAAAAATAAATCCAACCATAGAGAACTTCAAATTAAGTGTATAATTCATTAGGAGAGATAAGGTGAAATAGAAGTTGATTATTGTTATTTACAAAATATTATAAAATCAACTCAAAAGTAAACTATTATTTACCAAGCACTTTATTAAGCTTATAGCTTACTTTATTCACTAGGGAGACATAAGGATTATATTAAAGTTTGGAAAGGTCTCTATCAAAAATAGAGTCATACACTAGGGAGAGATAAGGTAGATCTAAAGTATTAAAAGAACTCTTTCATACACTACAATGGATAAAGCAGGAAGAGAGACATTTCATCACAATACATACTACAAAAGGGCTCAAGATCAGAATCTATCCAATATACCATATCAAATATGTAAAATTATGTCAATATCAAACTGTTTCATAGGTCAAAGCAAAAATGATATTTGGTATATTGATTCAGGAGAAATCTACCACATGTTAGAAAATATACATTGGTTTGATTTTCTTGATATCACTAATAGTTATAAGTTAAAATTATAGATGGAAATAACTATCATATACATGGATATGGGTGTGTGCCACCCAGTAAATTGTTTCCAAAATTTCTACTATATGATGCTATGTATGTTCCTAAATTAATATTTAATCTCATCCTAGTATCCAAGTTAGTAGAAAGTAAAAGGATGATTGACTTAAGATACATAAATGGAGCTAACATGTGTCTTATTATACATCAAAATGAAGTTGAAGCTACTAGATCAATCCATAGAAATATATATGCTCTAGATTCTATCAAAACCTCACAAGATATTGTTGTGTTTCAAAACAATACTAATGTAGTTTATGAAGAGTAGGTTAGAGAGAATGAAGAACCTATATATCATAACAACATAAGAAGAAATAGAAGGTTCAAAATTAAAAGGATGAGAGGTCAGACCAAATTGAAGATTGTTTGAAAGAAAAATATCCATATTGAATACTAAAGTCTTAAATACCCAAATAATGTAATACAATGGGGTGTTAGAGTATATTACTTTATTTAGGTCATGTAAATGTACCACCTTTGGTACATATCTAGAGTAGGAGTTTACTTCAAAGTAAATTTAGTTAGTTACTTCAAGTATTATAATTAATGCTCAAGTGTCAATGTGCAATTTTTAAATGTGCATGTAGTCCACATGTACATGAGTCCTAGGTAGATTAAAGGCCAAGAAATCTATCTTCCTATATAAAATCCTGATAGGTAGTGTGTAATAGTGTATTAGAGAGAAGTAGGAGAGAGTGATATAGTAACTACATAGTGTGTAGTACACAGTGTATGTGTGTGTAGTAAGGTACAATGTAGTTCTTTCATATAATTTCATGGAGTGTTCATGTCCTCCATTATATAGCATTGTACTATTTTTGTCACTCTCATTAATGGAATATTTATGAGTTATTTGCAGATGTTCATTTTCTTATTTTCTTGCATATTATTGTGCCATTAGTTTTATAGTTATCTCATATTAGTTATCCTACATCTTGTGGTTGTACAACCTCCCATAAAAATATAATAGTGTGATATTATTCTTTTGTGTTTTTACCATTATTTGCTTTCTTGAGAAAAGGTGCACATGCGATCAACTATTTTTTTAAGAAAGTTAGCCTACCTAGCCAATTATTTCTCATTATCAAGATCACAGTCAAAGCATTATATTTTTTTTAGGATCATAATTTTTAAATTGGCCACTTGTAGGTATTCTTCTAGAGTGAATCCTACTTTAGATAACTCATCATTAATCTCATCTTCCCATTCAACCACATTTCTAGTCCAACTTTGCTAGCCTGGTTTATCTCTCAAAAATATTTAGATATTTATAAATTCTTCTGCATAATAAATTATGGGGCCATCATCCAACACTATCTATCCTTCACTCATATCTACATAGTACTCTTAAAACATCAAAAAATTAGGATATATTTTGTTCACCCTTTCTTTTGTCTGTTCCAAGAGATGTTTTAGGTTATTTGCAGAAATCTTAACTAAGCCAATGTTGTAGAATATCCCCCTTAGATCCTCTAACTTATTCTAAATTTTATTTTGCATTTCTCTTTTGTATTTAGAGATAAAGTCAAAGCAATCAATACTTTTGATGATGATTTGAGATTCTATTCTTGAGGCTATAGCCTAGAAATTTGACATCTATTGTCATAGGTTGTTTACTTCTTCTTGTAACTTCTCATTTTTAGTCTAAATTTGGTGTTTTTTAGTATTCAAATCTTGGTTGCTTTTGTAGATACTCTCTACCATGGCCACATTAAATTGAACCTAATCCCTTGCTAAGACTAGAAGATGTTTTGGTATTGAATTGTCTTATCAATTTGAAGGGATGTGATTTGAGCCATCGGTATTGTTTTCTTTACTATTACAAGAGTCTCTGTTGATACTTGAGTACCCTGGTTATCTAGCTCTTTTACTCTGTAGTGAGACTCTTCTTGATATTTCCCTTCATTTATGGCTTGTATTTGTCTCTCTTCTTCAGGATAAAAATGTATAGCCTCTTCTTCTACTTGTGTCAAGGTGAGGCTTTCATGAGTTGTTAAAGAAATAAGAGACTCCAATCTTGGATTTTTGCTCCTTGGGAAACTTGGAGGAGAAGTAAACTTGATATAATATACCCTGAGTAAATTGTATAACCCCCATACTTGTTGAATCCTCTTGAGCACTATTAAATAAATCTTTCGTTCCTCTTTGTCTATTACTATGACTACTTGAGGGAGTTATACTACTAGCTCAATATTTTTCTTGGGAGCCATAAATGCCTTGGTAAGCTTGTGAGGGATGAATTATGTCTGTGTTGAGAAAGTTTTAACAAATTTTTTCTCTTTTTTTTATTACTAAGGTAGTGTTATGGGAAGAGTGAGTGATCGAAGGGTCCTCTGCTTTTGCTCCTACCAAACTTTTCACTTCCATTAAAACTTCTATTTGCTCAAGCTCTCGAATAATGATCTCCAACACAGGGTCTTTGTATTCTTTAGGGTGCATGGTCCAAATTAAGGGGGTAACTAACTCAAATATAGTATTCCTTAATATGTTCAAGTTGATAGGGTAGTTTCCTACCATATCTATCTGAGTATGTGGACTACCATTTGAAAAAGCCTACCATAAGGGTCCTAGAGATTCCCCTTTCCTCAAAGCTACCTACATTGTATCTTTGAATAAGTCCCCTCGATGAGTTATCACCCAATTTGATATTTTATTTAAAATAATATTATAATAGACATGGGGGTCATATGGTCTCCAAGTGATCTCAACGAAGCCATATGAATCTATTTTTTTCAAGGGTGTTATAAGACTATGATATCCCTTATATACATAATATCCAATTTAAGGGATGTTTACGTAGGGAATTTTAGATTTCTTTTTCATTGCCCTCTTTTAGGTCTCTTTTGCAACCTACCTGATAATATCTAATTTTGCAATTGACATAGGGCAAAATCTAGGTAAGACCTTTGGGGGCTTATATCCTTATGTAAGTGGCATCTTCAGTTAAAAAATAATCCCCTACACTATTTTCATGTAAGAATTTGGTCACACTTGAGAAAATTCAATGAGGCTTATTAGAAAAGAGCTTAGTATATATATTTTAGAGGAATTTACCAAAAAATCGGTATAACTAGACTCACCCTCTTGTATATATGAGAGTCTTTCTTGAAAAAATTCTTCATACACTCCTCCCCATTCTACAATTGTCCTTTTATCCATATAATCTATTATTAAGTGCAAAAAATAGGGTATTACTTCCCCTATTCTATAGTGGCTTTCTGTAGTCCCTAGAGCTCTCTGTCTATGGTGTCATTGAGCATGTTTTCCCACTTGTACATGGTTGGCTATCCTTTTCTATTACACTGGAATATTAAATACATGACCTCTTTTTCTACCCAATTTAAATCTTGGTTTCCCATTAGTATATTTATTATATTGACATAATCTTTTTCTCAAGGATGGAGTGCAAACTTATGTGCAGGAAATTGTGATGACAATTTTTCATTATAATCAAATAGTTTAGTTTTAAAAGTAGTCCCAATCATATTTTGGGCTTGAGAAGTCAGTACCTTTTTGTCTACAATCCTCATATATATTTTTTAACTGAAATACTATGTTGATCTTATTCGAGGTAATGTTGAACAGAGTTTGATTTGCATGGTCTTTTATCACCCTTTTTTTGGGTCATAAGCCACCGTCAACCAAGATAAAAATTAGAAGAGTAATAGACCTTGGGGTATATAAGTCTTCCTAGGTTGCACATCCATTTATTATTGTACCGTATGGTTCCATTTCAAGCTTCGTATGCCCTTCTGTGAAGTTCTTTGAGTAAGATGGGATGATGGTAATATTCCTCACTTGGATGATAGCTAAAAGCTACAATATGTTCTACTACCCATTTTTGCTTAGCTGTGTATTGTTAGTCTCATCCTGATAGACTAGAAAATTTCTTTGTGTCTTTAATAGAATTTATACCCTATAATCATTGGTGTGGCGATACATTGATTAAGTCTTTGACCTTTATCATGGTGGTGGTATTTTTGGAAACAACATTGGAGGAAGCCATTGTACTATGTTAAGATTTCAGTATGGTTTTTACAACAAACAAAAATTCACAAAACTTTGTGTATTCATAGTGTGACCATGAGTGGTAAGCTAGGCAAGAATTTATAGCGTTTCTAGGGTATTTTATACATGTACTATAATTAATCCTTCAACTACTATTTTATTCTTTCTACCACCCAACAACTGCCACCTTACTTATATAATGATATTACCTATAATGAGAGTGTCTTTTTATGATTACCTTTTGGTAATTTATCATTGATTTGTACACTTGTCTAAATCAGATCTCCCTGATGAATCTTAGTTTCTTTAAGGTGCATGCCTAATAAGATCTAGAAACATTACATGCTCATCATTGTACTTTGACCTACATGCTTTAAATTTTTATTTTCCAATTTCTGTGAGTCATCAATACTTGCTTCAAAACATGTGCCAATCAGCTAGCGAATTTTTTCATTGCTTGATTTGGAGGCATTTTATCTCTACCACTAGCTATAACTATCATGTTTGAAAAAAATTTAAGCTATAAAATTTTCACCAAAATTTTAAAGTGTTTCTCATAGAAATCCTTTTGGTCTCATGGTACAACTTATTTTTTTGTACTTCAATAAAGAACCAGTTGATGTCAATTAAAATAAATTAAAAAAATTGAACTTACAATGTTTCAGCAATGTACAAATTCCTTATCATTTTGTTTTTGCTAATCACATGACAACGCCTAAGCTTTGGTGAGCCAATTTAGGCCATCCACCCTTGTTTGGTGAGATAATGATATTTATCCATAATTGGGCCAATCAGGTCCTTCTGCCTAACCTTCTATGGTAGAATCAAAGTCATCCACCTTTCTTTTGCGACTTCTATCCAATCAGGTCTTAGTGTTGATGTTGTGGTGCTTGAATATGGGTCGTTCACCTTTTTTATGGTGCCACAATATGAGCCACTCATTTCTCAACAAATCACATTGAGGCACCCTGCTCTGGGTGACCAAATCTTGTGGTGCCATGTGACATTATTTTTCTTTTTAAGACTTTAGGTATATATGGCCATAGTATTTAATTTCCAATTGAAGGGGACGCATAGACATGCGAACTTTAGGTTATAGAAAAATTTGATATTTTTTCATAGGGAGGCCTTAAAATATTATAAACAACAATAATTTCCTAAGGAAAAATTAATATTATGGATAATGAAATTAAAACAACAAAAAAAAGGGGGAACTAAGTGTACGCATTTTGGACCCTTATATACAAGAAATAAATTTTTGGTGATGATGGCACAATATAAGGTTGACCATGGTGGGGGGGACTTATTCAAAGGGAACATAATCATAAGGACAAACCTTGGGACCTTGGAAATTAATTTGGATAACATAGGTTTCACTTATGAAGGAGTAAGATTTAGTGGGCCTTAGGACTTAGGACTTTATATTTTTGACATGATTATTGTGCCTTGATATAGATAGATTTTTACTTATCCAAACACCTTAAGATTTTTAGTGGCACAACTCTTTTATGTTTTTCCTCTCACGAATTAGAGATCGATGCCCAAGCTTTGATGGGCCAATCAGGATCATTCACCTTCATGCAGTGATGCATTGTAAGTCATATCTTTTGGACCAATAATATGTTAGTGCCCTACCTTTGGTGATCAAATCAGAACCATTCACCCCTACTTTGGCAGAAAAATTAGAACTATCTATTTCTAGCCAATTGGATGTGGGTGCCCTACTTTGGGTAGGCAAATCAGAAGTGTTTATCCTTCTTTGGTGATGTACTATGGACCATCCTTTCTTGGATCAATAGGATGCCAATAATGGTGCTATGTTGTGAAAATATGGACCACTCATTTTATTTTGATAAAACCTTAGGAGGAATTTCAATTAATTGCAAATTTTATCGATGTGGGCATAAATTTATAAGTATTTATCATTTGGGATATGAGACTAAGTCAAAGACTAGAAAAATGTGACCTTAAACCTTTGTGTAAAGGAACTGATTTATGGATCTAAGGAACAGACCTATTATGCAAAAAATTAAGTGGAAGGGGGGATTTTGAGTCTATGGGCTTGTGATGACCTATGAACCTTAGAAGATCAAAAATATTATTTTTCAAAAGACTTTGTAGGTGTGAATTTTCTTGGGAATATGCAATGCCGAAGGGAGAAAAAAACATGAATGGCCTAAGGTGTAGGATTTAAAAATAATATTCAATGAAACTTAGACCTAAGGGACTTATGAAAGGAAAAATAAAATGGAGGGCAATGATTAGGGATTTTCAATGGAGGATTTTTAGGACTAAATTTTTAAATTGGAGGCTCAAGACATGTGAACCTATGGCTTCATAAAAATTGATTTTTTTAGGACATTGCAAGAATAGACATGTTTTCAACCAAAACAAAAAATTTCCAAGGACTATTGGATATGACTATATTATGTTGACCATCCTTATTTGAAAAAGCTTGAAATATTTATAACCTTAGCTCAACAAAAATAACTAGACCTAGGACTCCACAAGACACATTAAAATTTGAAACTAGGGGTAGCTTTCAAGTTGGATTTTGAGGATCTAACAATACCCAAGCTAACTGACTTGAGCTTGAGTATAGCATTTTGATTGATTGTGGTACACTAGGATGATGTATGATATATATATATATATATATATATATATATATATATAAATTTTTGAGATGATATGTGTTGGAATGTGTGTTGTGTTGATGTGATGTGAAATTTGATGTTAATTTGATGATTGCCTCGATAGTTATTATGGAGTGACACCAATGTTTTATGATGGATATGATAGGCATGGACAATCATAGATTTAACTTTGGAATTGATTTAGAATTTTTAAAAAATTATTTCAATTTGGAAAATTCCAAGTGTTGAAGGGGTAATATGATTTTGGCAAAATTTCAAAAGAAATATTTGGCAAGTGGGAATATGAAATATGAATGTGATTAAATATAGGTCAATGAAGAGGTTTGAGTTTAATTTAGAATATTTAGGCAATGTTTGATATGATTTTATAAATTTCAATTTTACCATGTGTTGTTACCTTTGCACAACTCACCCCAATTGGGGACCCACTTGAATTTTATTTTTGCTTACACCAAGGTTTTGAATTTATGGACACCCATGTGTTACTTTTCCTTGCATTGAATATTTTTTTAAACTTGGTTGAATCAAATATTTTAGAAAGGTGTTTACATATATCTTTTTAGTTTACTGACAATGAATTTCAATTCCTTTTCAAGGTTTGAAATATCTATTTTTAAGCTGCTTTTAGGGTTTTTATAATTTCACCATAATTAGTAGCTATAAACCTAAAATGACAATAACGTTTGCTAGAGAGCTCCATTTTAGGTGATTCAAATCCTAATAGAAATATATTTAAATTATATTTACAATGGTATTAAACTTACATGCACAATATTAATATTGCAAGATATTCAGTGAAAATATCATTCAACAACATTAATTCCCTATAGCAATCTATGAATTTAAAAAATGCCATATATTCCAATACACAATGAATTTTATAGTTATATCAACAATTCTAGATACCCATTTATCCAAATTATAAATATGGGAAGTTTCATAAAATTTTGGGCACTTTGAAATTTTACCCTATTTTTACAGTACAAGACTATTTTGAGCTCCTAATCATGCATTAATTTCATGGATTCAAAAAAATAAGGTTCATTATCCATAAAATGAGGATTGAAACCATATTTAAAACATGTATAAACATTCCTACTTTGTTACCTTCAATTGCCTTTCTTATCGTTTGCTATATCACCGCCTATTCAAATTCATTTTGGCACCGAAGATTACATTTAAATTCAAATCCCCTAATCATGAAAGTAATGATGTCATTTTTCAAAATCGTGACCTAAAATTTCATACATAGTCTAAATAAACAATTCCATGCCTCCCCATTGCACTAAACTCTATGCTCCTTCCTCACATCTAAGGGTACATAAGCAAATAGATCCAATGGTACACACAAATCAATAGAATAGAAGGTCCCTTTTTAAGTTGTTAATCATCTAGAATTAATAAGGAGTCTCATTTCCAATGAATGAATAACACTTATATTTCATTAGGTTAGGCACAAAAATAAAAAAACCACTAAAAGACATGTGTAAATCGAACAATTTGCATTGATCCTTGAGATATCAATGATACACATGTATCCAATAGAGCATTCATCCATCTAATGTTTAAGACTTATGTCCATGTCCCCCCTTCTTCATTAAGTTCAAAATATTTTCCATAGATCTTGCAATATGCATGAATCAAAACAGATATGGTGGTACGCACGCATCCTAATCTACTTGACTTTGAGTCCAAAAATTAATTTCCTTCACATTCTTAAATATTAAACCCTAGGTCATAATAATAAAAAAAATTCTACGATTTTAATGTAAAAATTTAAGCTATGTGCCCCTTGCAGTAGAATTCATGCATGTTATTATAATCTAAGGCTAAGCATGTATCATCATCAAATCTAACAATACACATGAATCAAGAGAAGGTTCCTTTTTTAAGCCTCTAACTGCTTTGAAAATATTAAATAATACTAGGACTAATGAAGGAAAGTCACGTGGAATCCACTAGGATGAATGCAAACAAACAAAAAAAGTTTGTTGAAAATTTAAATTAAGATCTACTGGTATGCATTGATCATTGAGATGTCAATGGTATGCATGAATGGGAGTCTAATAAAGCATTTTCCAAAGCCTTTGTATTTTTTATGTAAAAGACCAAAAATTTTGATTTTATAATTTTCCTAAGGTATTCTTCTAAATCTATAAGGCATTGAAATTAAATTTTATTAAGGATTTTTGGAATTCCCTTATGTCCTCGACAACAACACTAAAAATTGTGCATCTTGCTAAAAATCAATGGTATGCATCAATCAATTCAAAATCAAATGACACACATTGATCAAAGAGGAACTTAAAATATGGTTAATGAAATAAAATGATTAATAAATTTTGTATAGAAAGATCAAAGAATCAACATTTTAAAATTAGATTAAGGCGATTTGTTTTTAAAACTTGATGTTTCGGATGCCAAATAAAATAAAAAGTGGATGAGGAATGAAATATTGTGTCACAAAAACCTAGCCCTTACTAAGAGGCCTTAATAAATAATGAAATCCTTGCAATTAATTTTAATACTTTGGCATTAAGAATTAAAATAAAATTTTAATGTTAAATTTAATACTTTGGATCTAAACTTAAAAGCAAAGATAATTAACATGGAGTTAAATAAAAGATTTTATACCTTAGAAAATGACCTTAGTTTTAATTTTAATACTTTGGCATTAAAATTAAAAGGTATGTTAACAATATAAATATGTTGAAAAACTTTATTATTATTAACATATATCATTCACCATTATGCAAAAATATCAAATCATTCATCCACAAGTAATTAACCACAATAACAATCCACATATGAGAGAGAGATAGATAATACCCTTAAGGTATGAGAACACAAATAATAATCCTTAAGGAAGGAATAACTCCACAAGATCTCCCAAGATGAGAGATGCCACTTAAGGAGGGCAAAGTCCCATAAGCCACTTCGTGGGAAAATACGATTACATAAGATTCATCTCCAATGATGATTACAATGACAAATATCTCTTCTTCATATTCTTATTCTACTTTGGGGAGCCTACTACTAATATAATATTATATTATAATATAATATAATATTATATTATATTATAATACAATAAACCTTAGCTTATGTGTGGCCCATGCCAACCCTTATACTATATAACAACATATCCCCAAATATCTATTCCTAGGTACCCTAACATGCCACACTTCTTACAAATATTTCATCCTTGAAACATGTGAAGAAACAAGATAATATGATTTTCTAAGAAATATTAGCAACTTGTACCAATATCGATCATCCATCCATCCAAGTGAAACACGTTGATGTTGGTATACCATTTTGTTACTTGAGTATCCAAATCTGCTTCATTGGCTTCATGCTTTTGCTACTGTATTTTGATAACTTGAATTATGGGTCCACTTTTTCCTTGATGCTGATGATCCACTTTGAAAACCAAGATCACTATGCTTTCTCTACCAAACACTACCATAGTTGGCGCCCTTCTAATTCCATGTAGAACCATAATATTTTTGCCTTGAACCATGCCTCCAAGATTGTTGTCACTCATGGTGGTGTGGATGGTGATATGGTGTAACCTTAACTTGATGTTCTACCTTCTTTGACTTCTCAACATTTGGTTCCATTGTTTTAAATTCTTATACATATTGTTCTTTCATGTATACCAATTGTTGCAGAACTTTATTATTATTAACATATATCATTCACCATTATGCAAAAATATCAAATTATTCATCCACAAGTAATTAACCACAATAAAAATCCACAAATTAGAGAGAGATAGATAATACCCTTAAGGTAGGGGAACACCAATAATAATCCTTAAGGAAGGAATAACTCGACAAGATCTCCCAAGATGAGATATGTCACTTAAGGAGGGCAAAGTCCCATAAGCCACTTTGTGGGCAAAGACGATTACATAAGATTCATCTCCAATGATGATTAAAATGACAAATATCTCTTCTTTATATATCCATCTTCTTATTCTAATTTGGGGAACCTACTAATAATATAATATTATATTATAATATAATCTAATATAATATTATAATACAATCAACCTTGGGTTATGTGTGGCCCATGCCAACCCTTATACAATTTAATAATATATCCCCAAATATCTATTCCTAGGTACCCTAACAAAACGTTTCTTTTATAAAATGAGATATAATGGCAAATAATGCTTAAGTCATTTAAATGATTAATAATGTTAACATTGTAAGATTAAATGACAAAATTAAACGTAAATTAAAATATATAAGCAATTTATAACATTTTATTAATAGCCCAAATATATATATTTGTGTGTGTGATAAAACATAATGACTAATATAACCTAAAGGTATTTAAATAATTAAAGACACTTACATTGTTAGACTCATAAGATAATGAATGAAAATAATAAAGGGATATAAATATAAAGACTTATAACATGTATAAAAATAATAACAACTGAATGTTTATTTATATAATGGTATAAATGAAAAAGAAAAATTAAAAAGAATATATATATATATATATATATATATATATATAAAGAGACCGAATTATTATAACTAATTAACAACAATTGAAGAAATGAAAAAATGGCTGAAGCATTGATGAATTTAGAGGTAAACTAAGTGCCCAGCAGAGATTTAGAGGAAATACATTGAACCTTGACCTAATTCAGAACTTGGTGCATGATAAATCAAACCACATGGGACGTGATGATTCAGTTATCTAATCTTCAAGGAGAAGCTACCAAAATAGTTAATAGAATCAATGGCTGAAATTGAAGATCTTGACAAAGAAGAACCGCAAATTGACACATCATGTAGGAGACAACTCATCAATATAACTGTAAACCATTAAAATACAACTGTAAACCATTGATATATTCAAATATGTAGGGCTAGAAATAGTCACTAAGACCACATTTCAAAATGTCATAATCCACTATAGAAATAGGTATTTTTAGAATTTTCCTTTTTCTTTTGGTATTTGGTGGATTTTTGCACCCCTAGCATTGTACTTGAAGAATTATGATTGTAATAATCTATAGTGAGAAAATATGAGAGTGTACTTTCATGAATATATTCCTATAATACAAAATATTGTACTCTTGAGTGTAATCTACGCATGATGATGGTGGTTGCATTGAAATTTATTCCAATTTTTTGCTCTCTTTCCTTTGAAGATGGCATCATCTTAGTTTTCGATTGCGTGATAGCTGATCAAGACTAAGATCAGTTTTATTCATAATTGATTACTAAAAAAAATTATTTTTCAAGTCTTCATGATCACAATTGCTAGTTTTATTTCCTTTCTCTAACCCTTTAATTTTTATTTTATTTTACAATCAAGTAATTAGAAGTAGTTTAGTTTGATATTTATGATATTTTACATTGATAAATATGTATTTTACTATTATAAATTTCATAATATCTCTTTTAATGTGTTTCAATATTATAATCAAAAAGTGACAAGCCTAGAATATTTCTCTCATATGCTTTTACCGTGGAATTTATCAAGAATAAGATAATTGAATAATTATTGTAGTAGCTTGAGCTTTAATTAGTCCCTAAAATCAGAATTAATCACTCATCCTTGTAATAGCTATATGTGGCCCTAAACATTCCAATATTTTTCTTTTGTTTTATTCTTTATACTATGAAATTATAAATCAACCAAGTTAGACCAACCTTACCAAAACCTTGGGGGAATAAAGAATCCATTTCAAAAGAGGATATCTTGTCTTGATCATTGGTATATGTTTACAACTAGTTATAGGTATCACTCAATAGGAAATGGTGCTAGAAGGAGGGCCTAAAATTTTTAATTGACTATTACTATAAATATAATTAGTTTAATAACCTCAGTTGTTAGCTCTGATTCATTCTTATTATAGATCACTTAAGTCTAAGCTTAATTCATGATTTCTTGAATTATCATTGTTATACATTCATTTATATTATATTGCTTGATTGTCAACACTAGAAACTAGGGTTATTATCACTAGGTTGAATTCTTCTTAAGATAATTAATTTCATAGTCTTTAATTTCATAGTCCTTCTCCTACTAGAAGACCTAGACAAGGTAAAGATCAGTCAAGTACTCTTCCTCCCATTACCTCATCCCAATCCATCACACTATATATTAATCTATTTTTCACTTCATTAAGTACACCAATGGCAATATTTCCACCTTGATTAGGTGGTAGTATTCCACTAAATTTACCTATACCAGCCCATGATATGCCCAAGAATGTTGAAAGGTACTTGCCTAGGTATATACATGATAGGGCTAGAATAGCTAAAGAGCACATACAAGCTTATAAGGATGATTTAATTCGATTGCAGGTTGAACATGAAGATGTGGCCTATAGAATGTTTCCCCTCACCTTGGATGAACTAGCATATGACTGGTACATTAGTCTACTTGTAAATTTTATCACTTCCTGGGTTGAGCTGGAAACAACATTCATTAGCCAGTTTAGATTACCCATAGACCCAACTATCATATATCATTTGTGTGCAACAAATAGAAGGGAGCCCAATGAGCCTTGAAATCTATTCAATACCAGATCTCACAAGTATTATAATCGACTAACTCCACCCTATACACTTAAAATTAACGTAACTACATAGATGTATATTAGATCTTTAGATCCTCTTACATCCATGTTTGTAAGAAGAGATCCTCAAATTACCACTCTACCCATGGCATATAGTGAAGCCTTAACTATAGAACAATAGTTAATACATCAAAGTTTTAGAATTGGTCAATTAACTTCTTTAGAATAGCCAAATGCATTTAACCAAGTCCTAATTATTAATCAATTTCTTTCACAATAGCTATCAATGATAAATACTCTACCATATACCAATTTTAATCAACAATATAATCATATTACCGCTTCCACCCATCTAGCTATTCCTTCATATTTAGATAACCAATTTACTTCCCATAGGAATAGTGATAATAATCCTCAAACAACACCAACAATTAATGCTACCTAAAATTAAATTCAAACATTTTCAAATCTTAATCCCACTCAAAATATACCTACATTTTTAAATGCAAATCTAAATAAGAACATACCTATTTTCTTGAGTTCTACTTCATCTACCAATAATACTCCAAATCAGGCCATTGCAGGCCAAACTGCTAATAATGACAATTCTTAGCTCGACAATTTACAAAGACTTATTCAAAATCTTAGTAGCGACATGATTCAACTATAGAAGCAAGTACCTCAAAATACACCTCCTAATAATCCCAATCCAAATAGAAACTTTAACTTTCAAATATTTAATCGCCAATGGAACACTCATCCAAACAATGGAGTGTTAGCTTTTGAGGATATGTGCAGTGGAGTTCTAATAAATTACATGAAATATGAAAGAAAGTGAAACAACAATATGACTAAAATATACTATAAATAATATAAATTATGAAAATAGAATGCAATATGGAGGAAATGATCACTCCATTAATATGAGCTAAAGAGCTACATTGTACTCCATAAAAGAGAACTATTACCAAGAGCTTGATATATTCTTGATATGAGCTTGATGTGAGCTTGATATGAGCTTTATGTAAGCTTGATGTCTAACTATGAGATCCTTTATATAGGAATATAGAATCCTTGGCCAACATCCTACCTAGTTGTACAAGGGGACATCTTGCACATTACAACTTGCACATTGCCACTTGTGCATTTATTACATTGCTTGAAGTAAGTAGATAACCTCTCCCTAAAGTAATATCCTATCCTAAATATGTACCTAAGGTGGTACATTTACATGACCTAAATGATGTAATAAACTCTAAATCTAACACCCCATTTATTGAATTATTTAGGTATTGAAGATTTCAATCTTCAATATGGATCTTCTTCTTGAGAATGCTCTTTGATTTGATCAATTGATTTTTTTTGCTTTGGAGTCCTCCTTTATCTGGACCATCTTCTTCTTCATAATTGGAGCTTGTATTCTCCTTCATTGCTTATTGTAATTTGATCAAGTAAGTAGTTAGTGTCTTCATATGATGCAAAAAGAGTTGTAGCTACGAATTACTTTGTCTTTTGAATATGCCTATCTAGTTCAGTTTTGATGATCTCTTTAGCATGTCTCTTATTCCTTTTCCTCCTTCTTCTCTTGTGATTTTGCATTGATGCTTGTGAAATTTCTACTTCATGAGGAGTTATCTTCTCATCACAATAATATTGACTAGTTTCTTCATGCGTTGAGTGAGTACAAATACAATTAGTGATAGGTAAATCATCAAAAATTCCTTGGATGTGAATATAACTATCTTTTGTGAATTCCACCATGTATTGAAGATATTTTCATGAAGATAACCAATTAATGCTTCAAATTTACCCTCTTTTTCTTCCATAAGAAATAAGAAGAATCTCTCCTTATCACTAGTTGATAGTTTTTCATATCCTTCAAGGGTATCTATCAAGTTTTGATAATATAACTCCATTTCATGAAATAATTCTTTATTAATAAAGGTATTTTTATTATTTCATCCATATTCCTTCTTGAGCATTTCTTGATATTCCTTAGAATTGTATATATGGATTTGATAGAAGTCCTTTGAATACCCTAATTTGAATTTTCAAGTATTCTATATTATGACTCCCTAGTTTAGAGTATGAGGATTTGATTTGATAGAACCTTTATAAAGCATAGGTTTTGTAGGCTTCCTTATATCTCCCTAATTTGATTTAATTCTTGAAGAATTATCTTGTAGATGTCCTTATGACTCCTAGATGGATTAAGTACTTGATAATATTTGATGAATGCTATTATTATCAAGTTTTGTAGAATGTTTTATGTCTCCCTAGTGATTTTGTATATACTATATGATAGATAAAGTGCTTTTGATAATAATAGTTCAATTTTGAGTTGATTTTGTAAAGTTTTGTAAATAGCAATAATCAACTTCTTTTACACCTTATTACTCCTATTGAACTTAAAAACTTTCTATTTTGATGAGGTTTTAATAGTTGGATTTCTTTTATCCCTTTTATGTGTTTTGAGACAAGTATACCAATTAATTTCCAACTCTTAATATTCCTTAATAAACCTTATTTTATAGCCTTGTAATAATTTGATATTTATTGTTTCTAATTTCTAGTTTCCTACTTTGATGTAGTATTCCTTATAAATCCCTGATGTGGAATATTAGAAAATAATTATTTTATTTTATTTTTAGTTTACATGGTGGAATAAGTAGCTACTATGAATCTAGGTAGGTTGTCCATCTTTTTATGGCCACCACAATATTTTGTGTTGTCTGCCCCAAAAGCTGCCACACAGTTCTTCGTGCAATCTACTCTTATAACCACAATGCCACAATCATTTTAAACCTTTTACGTCACTGAAAGAACCAAGAAATGAACAAGCATTCAGTCCAACGAGACCTAATATTTGAATCTTGGACCTCTACCGCCCTTACGGGGTTTGCTCAAACCAATTGATCTACACCTCGGACCTGAAAACAATTATTTGCAATAATAAAAAATCTAATTTTTTCAATTAGAAATTCTTATTTCTCCTATGTTTTAATATTGCAAATAGTAGTCTATTTATATATATTTTCCCTTTATATATTCCTTTCAAATATGGTTGATTTATCCTAAATTTTCAACCTTATATTAGACCTTATAACTCCATATTAATGAAATCAATTTTGATAAAGTGAAAACCTTGCCTTTTAATAATGTACTCCCTATGTATTCGGTCCAGGTTTTAGATGTATATGACAGTCCTATTTAATACCTTTTCCTTGAGCACTATGGTTTACATTGATTCACCTTTGACTTCAATGTTTAGATGGTGGAGCTTCAACCCTAGAATTTTGACCTTCCTTGAATACCTTAAACCAGAGCTTTTAATGCTCTTCACCTCTCTTCCACGTTGTAACTCATGCTGCTGCAAATGTTGTAAATGCTATGACTACTACAAATGCTCTAAATAATGTATTCCATGGTCTTTGATACCTTTTAATAGATGGAGGATCTTGGACTATGTGACAAGTTTCATGACAATTATCCTTGAGTGCTAGAGATGCTTATTATCACTTTTAAAACTCTACCAAGTAAATGATGAGAATTATGATATTAGATGAGTGCTCATTATTACCAACCTTCTTCCCTATATATTTTCTTGGTCAAGCTTGTAACAGATGGATGCTCATGTGGGAAATATTAGTGTTTTCTTCTAGGTGACAAATGTCACCTTTCCTTTGTGCATCATCTTTCTATGTAATGCATCTCCAACATTTCTTTACAATACCCTTATAAACAATGCAATGCGACTAGCTCTTCCTTTGTTCGATGGTGCTTGATATGAGTTGGTTCCAACTAGAATAGTAAGCAACACCTTGGGATCTTGGAGTAATATTTTTCCAATGCTTGTGTGGATTTTTTGAGCTACTCCAATGGTTCTCCTTGGATGTACATCCTTCAACCTATTATGAAATCCTTTTGTAGATAATATTTTCCTTTAATATAATGCTTCTCCTTAATTTTTTTTCTTGCATGTTTGGATGTCCAAAATGTAGAAGATATGAGCTTTTTGAGTGGCTTTATTCCCTTGCGAGGAGAAAGCTTTTGCACAACTGCCTTGGACTATTTGTATTATTGTAAATAATGTGCTTTTTTGGCACAAAATATCTATCTTTTTTCCTATGTAGGGCAGATTAGAGTAGTGTAATACAAATGTAAATACTTTGTATATAAAATACCTTTTTGCACCTCCTTTTGCAATCTGATTTTTCTGGTCTTATGGTAGCTTTTGAAATAGGTGATGGCATATTTGATGGTCTCTTTTGCTAGAAAAATCTCTTCATTGCTTGGTGAATTTGGTAATAAATCCAAGATAATAACCACTTATATTGAAGCTCTTTTTGTAGAAGTAATTTCTACAGTTTTGTTTGTAAATAGACTTTACTGCACTTTGAATCTAAGACTCATCAAGTCTCGATTTGAAGTGATTTTGATAGTGGCTTTCTTCTCCACTCCTTGGAGGAATATTATTTGATATTGGTGGATTCTTTGGGCCATGAGATGTTGGAGGTTCTGTGCACCAAATAGTATCTCTAGAAACTTTGATAATTTGCTAGTTTTGTGTCCTCGATCTTTTAAAAATAAAAAAAAACAAAGCAACCTTTTTGAGAGTAATTAGTGTAGTGCAAATGATATTAATAATACTACTAGTTTAATGCACTAACAATATCACCTTATCACTCCAATAAAATCTTAAAATAATTTATATGCACCTAATAATCTCTACAACTTTTAAGAGTAATATGTAATGAACCCTTCATAATTATTCTGCAATTTGTTTTTCACTACAATCAATATTGTAGGATATAGTCTTCTTGCTTTCTAGATAGAAAATAGGTAGATGATAATTTTATTTCTTTCAAAAATATCCAAATCCTATTAATGTGCAAATAATACTTAAAAATAATTCTTTTTTTTTTTGAACTTGAATACTATAATGCAATCTATTCTTCTACAAATTTTAATCCAAATATGGTGCTTAATGGAATTTGATAATGAACCTTAATTTGAAGTTCAACTAATTGCACCCTAGTTTTTTACCTTTAATGGCTTTTGTAGATGATGTAGATCTTGGTTTTTTTATTTACCAAGTTGTTGCTTTGTATTGGATGGATATGCAACTTATTTTTTGAATTTCCTAAACAACTTTCTGCTTCACCAATTTGTAGCCTCGAAATTTCTGTCTTGAGACTTTGATTTGGTGGCTTGATCCTTCCAGTGATATTCTGCTTTCTACTGTAGATTTAGAGAACTCATTTCTCTGAATTGTGCCTCTGTGAGAGGTAATCTCCAAATATCCTAGATTTGGTAAGCTTCTTCTCTCTAAATTTTCCTTCAAGCTTCTTGTCAAATTTTGAACTCAAACAGGATCTTCTCATGATTTTGAATGTCTTGAGGTCTTCACTAGATTCTTCTTTTGGATTTGGTACTCCTTTCCAAATTCTTCTTCTTCGATTTGGCACTCTTTTCCAATTTATTTTTCTCTTGGGCTTGATTTTGGATGGCGATAATTGTCCCAAGTCCTTCACTATCATGAGCTTTCTCCTTGGTAGTGAATTTATTGAACATGTTCTCCTAGTAACTCTTTTGACGATGCTTTTGCAAGCTCTACAAAAAGGCTCTCCAAGCATTCTTCTTTATCTTCTCCTTGAGGCCTCTCCAAGGTCTTATATTTTGCATATTCTTTGGTCTTCCAACTAAGACCTTTTGTTCAACATTCTACTTCTAGAAGTGTTGGTGATGAGATCTTCTTTCTTAGATCTCTGAAATCTATTACTTTTGGATTTGAATAGGAATCTCCTAGTCCTTCTCTTTCTTCCAAGAATGAAAGTTATTTTATGAGATCTTCTACTGATCTCTTCAACTTCTTCTGAGAGAAGTATTTAATCAGTAAAGGATATCATCAATATCCTATTTCTTGGACTGTTTTCTAGAGTCTTCTTTAGGAACTCCATTCTAGAGTTTTCTTCTGAATTAGTAACTTTTCTTTTGAATTTGGAAATTTCTTCTAGAATTTTCTTCAGAGATCTCTTATTTGGAGTTTAATTTTGAATCAAGATCTTATCTTCTAAATAAGGAAATTTTCTCTGAAATATTTTTCAAAAGCTCTTCTTTGGATTTTTCTTCTAAGTCATGAATTTATCTTCTAAGTTAGGAATTATTTTCTAAAGTTTTCTTTAGGAACTCTTATTTGGAGTTTACTTCTAAATCAAGAATTCTTCTTCTGAATTAGGAATTCATCTTAGAAGTTTTCTTTAGTATTAGGGCTTCTATGGCCTTTTTCTTGATCAAGGATTATATGTCTTTTTCATATTCTACAACCTATAGGTATTAATATTGAATGGAGATCACCAATCTCTTATCTCCTCCTTGACTCAAATTTTGGAATCTCTTCTTTCTTGAGTCTTCTATAAGGCTACTATGGCATTTTATTTACTTATACACTTTGTAGGATTGCAACTCTTGTAATGGGACCTTATTTGAGGTCTTTGAAATATTTAGTCTTCTTCCTTGTTGTTGCAAGTGCTGAAATGATTCTAAGAAGATATTCTTTCCAACTCTCTTGTAGGAAGCTTCCCAAATTTTTCTTGAATCTCATTTTTCTGCAACAAGTTATTAGAAATTGAAATTGAAGAATTTATAATTCTAGAGATAATAATCTTCACTAGTTGATTTGTCAAACTAGTGGCTTGAATGCTAAGTCCTAGTCTTCACGATTTTTTCTACAACTCTGTGGAAATATTCTAGCCAAATATAATCTCATATTTTATGCAACTTAGATTTATTTCAATCCTTGTTTTTCTAATCATGTTGACTAATGTGGCTATTTTTATCAAATAATTATAATGACATATTTTGCATGCAGTGATGCACAATGATAAATTCAATTTGTAAAGATGCATGCCAACAGTAGCAACAGTAACTTTACCTATTCCTCTTGACCTACTGGACTTCTCTTATAATGGATGTAGGTCCTCCTATCCTGATTCATCGTCGCTATAATGCCACTATTATCTTTTGAGGATATATGCAGTGGAGAGATCTAACATAGGTCCTAATAAAATACAAGAAATATGAAAGAAAGTGAAACAACAATATGACTAAAATATACTATAAATATAAATGATAAAAATATATTACAATATGGAGGAAATAGTCACTCCATTAATATGATCTAAAGAGCTACATTGTACTCCATAGGTTAGTACTATTACCAAGATCTTGATATATGCTTGATGTGAGCTTGCTATGAGATTGATGTGAGCTTGATGTTTAATCTACCACTCTGAAACCCTTTATATAGGAAGATAGATTCCTTGGCCAACACTCTACCTAGTTGTACAAGGGGACACCTTGCATATTACAACTTACACATTGCCACTTGTGCATTTATTATATTTCTTGAAGTAACTAGATAACTTCCCCCTAAAGTAATCTCCTATCCTAACTATGTACCTAAGGTGGTACATTTACATGACCCAAATGATGTAATATACTCTAACTCTAACATGGATGAGTACCCAATCCAATCGCCAATTAGCCTAACACTATTACCAATAAAAATTAGGCTAATACCATTGTGAATATTTTTTATTTAGCTTTAAATAACTGGTGTAGAATCCATTCCACAACCCAACATAATGAAATTGATTGTCCTAAATTTAAAACAACTTTAGATATAGTTCAAAAGGAGATGGAAAACATGGAGATAGTGCCTAATGAGGATAACACTAATCATACTAGCACTAGTAATGGAACAACCTTAGTTGTTGAAATATTTGAATCATCAGAAGGAGATGGGATCCCTAGAAGAAGAAGTCCAAGCCTATAGATAGTTTAAGAAAAGAAATAATTACATGCTAAGAAGTAAAGGTAAAGCTCCTCTCACTTCTTCTACTCCACCAAATAGTACTATTGTTCCTCTTGATACTTAGGCTAACAATAACCCTAATCCTCCATATAAATCTAACATTCCTCCACAACCACACAAAACCATAGAATAAGATAAACCTACCTATAACATCATAGAATATTTGAAGAAAATGAAAGTAAATATATCACTGTTTGAAGTTGCATAATTAACTGATCAACAAGAATTGTTAATTAAAACATTTGGTGCTCATAATAAATATTAATCTAATAAAATCAAATATTCTCAAATAATTTTTATAAAATACAAACAGGATGCACCTCATTTTCTTATGATAATTATAATTATAGGTAAAAACCTACAAAATTGCCTAGTTGATTCAGGAGCCTCAAGAAATGTAATGCCTCATATAGCTTGCCAAAGGTTAGGTCTGAAGACTACCCCTTATGATAGAGTGGTATTTTAGTTAGATAAATCTGAAGTAAATGTGGTTGGTATGCTCAAAAACATTCATATATAGTTAGCATTAGAACCTAGAATTCAACAATATATAGATATTCAAGTTGTAGATATACCTGATGGATATGGAATGCTACTCAATAGAGACTGGTCTAGAAACTTAAATGGATATATGGCAACAAATTTCTCTCATATGTGGTTACCATGGTGAGGTGTAGCCAATAAAATTAGGATAGAAAGAGAACCTAGACCAAAGAACTAATAATTGAATATAATAATACCAATGAAGTTCTCTATAATGAATCAAAATTAGGAGTTTATACTCTTGAATCTAAACAAATCACTAATAAGTCAAAAGCTGAAATATCACCAAAAAAAAAACAAAAGATGAAGTTTAATTTGGACATTAAAATTTTATGGATCAAAATCCAAACAAGGTAGTAGAGAAGACATAGAATTAGTTGTTCCTAAAGGTAAGTCCCATATGGATGCTTACCGATTGTAATTCCCATGTACTTGTAACATTGTTGAATATGAAGCATTAATATACATACTATAGTTAACCCTTAAGAATAATTTAAAGTGCCTAAAAGTATTAGGAGATTCAAAATTAGTTGTCAAGCAACATGTCATGATAAAATATTTATTCACTATAGGAATAGAACGAGAGATCTAATAAACAAATTTTATGCTTTTAACATTAAACTAATATCTAGGAAGAAAAATAGGATTGCAGATACCTTAGCAATATCATCAAGCACACTGAAACCAATGGATAGTAAGAAACACAATAAATTCTCTATTGAACTAGTCACCTATCCATTCGTACCTGATAATGTAAAGAATTTCCAAGTGTTTGATGATGATAAACATATATTTGATTTTGTTACTAATTCAGGTATATTTGAAAACCAGATTATTGATGAAGATGGAAGGATGCTAGGTGAAGAAAAAGAGTACCATGAGGTAAAATTGAAGACAAATTCAATCCCTGAAGGTATGGTCTCTTTGGAATGATTATTTGATATTGATTATAAAAGTAATAAATGTAGTAAAGTTTCATTTTAGAATGATGCATGTGATATTGTTAATATAGGGACTAGTCAAAATCCATAGAATGTGCTAATAGGTAAAGCATGCACTAGCAAGGTTATGCATAGTAGCTATTTATCGCCACATTGATTAAAATTAGGATTTTTAAAATTTGGAATTGGCTAATATTTGGAACCCTTGACTAGGGCACATTAGCCAAAAATTTATGGGTGCAATTTTTTTTAATCGATTCACCCCAATTTTATAATAAATTGACCATTTTAAGTTTAAATTTCCAACATTGCCCATAATAATAGTGAACCTTCTACATGCATTTGGACACTATTCGTCTAGATTTCAAAACTAATTCACTAAATTTTTATAAATACATTTTGGGGCCGACCCTTTACACATAACCTTGTGCACTAGGCAAGAAAAGAAGATATTATACAAGCTCTTAAATATTATAAAAATGTCATAGCTTGGAGCTATGAAGACCTGAAAACATATGATCAATCCATTATTACTTATACTATCCCTTTAAAAATAGATGCAAAGCCATTTAGGCAAAAACAAAGGCCTATTAATCCATTGTTAGTGTAGACACCAAAGTTTAGTAATTTGCACTCACATTTCCATAAATTCACCAAAAATATCACCAATTCCTCAATTTCCTACCAAAACCCTCAAATTCCCATTTTTTCCTCCAATTTCTCTAAAATTCTCTAAATTCCTCTTTATTTTCCTAAATTTTCTCTAATTCCTTAAATTCTTCCTAAATATTCCCCTAATCCTCCTAAATCCCCCCTACTCCCATTTATTTCCTCTAATCCTCTATTAATCTTCCTAATTCTTCTAATCCACCTCAAAATTCCCATAACCTCACTTATCCACCAAATCCCCAATCAATTCCCTAATTATGCCCTAATCATCCCTTAACCTCAAGTCAAAATTCATAATAAATGTGCATTAAATCCCTAGGTCTCGTTCACATTCCACCTCACAATATTTTTGAATTTAAAATTCTTGCACACTTTCCAAGGCCATTATTGCATTAAACGTGCAAAGCCCTTTTCACACTTGGAAAAATTGCTACTACAGATCTTGGGTACCCTGCCCCTCCTGCTCACAAAATTTTATAAATTCTCCCCTATTTTCTCAATCTCATGAAGGATAGAAGAAATGACAGAGACACACTGATGTTGCAAAAATAGTAATATATTATAGTACACGATTTTATTTTCTATTTTTATTATTGTTTTATTTTGTTCAATGTTTTTGTAGGTGCTACTAATCTATTTTCTATTTGCATGTGTGCAAGTATTTCAAGGCATAATCCAACGGTGGTCACTACAAACCCACCACTCTCGATCTTGTAACATGGAAGATATGACACCAAAATTATTATTGTAAAAGGGATCATTCCCTTGATTTAGCACATTGTTGTGAAAACATCCTCCAAAGGATCTTTTGTATCAAAATAAACTTATTTTAATAATATAAAGTCTTTTTATTTTTGTCCATGCATGGTGCAATTTTCCTTGTTTACAAATGGTGATCACGGTTAATATTATTTTGCTTTTATCCAAACTTACTTCTTGTTTTTTTTTTTTGTGGTTGTAGGTTTGCTATACAATAGTAGCTCTGGGGACACATAAAACCACATCCAAAAACTTTCCAATCATTGAAAAAAATAGTACTATTATTTTTTATTTCACATTTTGTCATAAAAAAATAAATGCTTCTTCTCTTTTTGTTTCTTTTTGTTTATCCTTTACATTTGATTGTTTTTCTTTTTAAAAAAATTCTTGTTGTTTTATATTATACTAGTTTAAAAAGAAAACTTGTAGCTCCTTCCCTTTTATTTTTTATTTAAAAAAAATAAAAACTAGTTTTTATGACTCTTGTCATTTTATTTTTTATTTAATTAAAACAAAAAAATATGGTTCTCATTATCTTCTTTTTTTTGCTTTTCACAAAAAAAATAAAAGGGGCTACACCCTTTGTTTCGTGCCCCTATTGCTATGCACCAACATGTATCCACTACGGTGCACTCTTATCCTACAATTGTCCCAGCCACCATTACATGCCCTATATTTCCTACATGACCTTCATCATGCTACTCTCCCTCTCCCTCTCCCATCGTAGCCCCTACCACACCCATAACTCACAACTCTCACTCACTCTTGTGTTGCACACCCCCATACTCCCTGCCTCCTCCTATGGGCTACTCCACAAGCACCCTCCTCTCCTTCTCCCTCTCCCACCGTAGCCCCTACCACACCCACAAATCATATCTCTCCCTCACTCTTGTGTTGCACACCCCCCATACCCCTTGCCTCCTCCTATGGATTTTTCCACGAGTGACCCCCTCTCATGTGCCCTAACGGACCATGATCTATGTGTGGCCCTCTCCCCTCATCTCCTGTGCACGTGGCCCTCTCTTCTCATCTCCCATGTCGTAGAAAGCCATGCTCTATGTGTGGCCCCCTCCTCTCCTCCTCTCAGACCCCTATGGATATGTTCAAAGTATTTTTGGCTAAATTTGAAAGACAAATAGGGAAGAAGGTAAAAGCACTAAGTACTGATAATGAAGGTGAGTATTGCTCTAAGGATTTTGATGCATTTTGTAGGTTGCATGGCATTGCAAGGAAAGAAACTACACCATACTCCCCATAGTAAAATTGTGTTGCAAAAAGGTTAAATAGAACCTTAGTGGAGAAGGCAAGGAGCATGAGAGAGGATGCACACTTAAGCAATTAGTCAAGATGACTAGGACAATTGTGAATGACAATTATAGTTTAAAAAATAGAGAAATAAAAAGAAGACAACTAAAAAATAATGCACACCAAATAAAATAATAGTAAGGATATTTTACATTGCAATCTCGAGCCAATGGTTGTTACAGTGTAATACCTAGCCAACAATGGTTGTTACAATACAAGGTTTTTATAGTACAATGCTCAAACCTAGGCTTGCAACTTGTCGTTCAACACAACAACCCTTTCTACATTCCCAAATGACATTAACAAAACAACCTCTCATTAAGGTGTGTTTACCCCATGTTTCAGACCAGAAAAAGAGCACTACAAAGCAAAACATGAACCACTATTGCATACCTCCCAACCTACCTTCTCTGGAGTAACACTCTACCACTACCACAAGCACTATAGAAAAAAAGTGAGCTCTGACCTCTGGCACTACAGTCTGAAAATACGAGCTCTTACCTTTGCCACTGTAACCTTGAAAATGTGGGCTCTTACCTCTGCCACTATAGTATGAAAATATGGGTGTTAATTTTGGGGATGGAATTTCAAATACAGTTGTCTTGCCACTGCTGACACCAGACAGAGTAGTGGCCACTCATCGAACAACTCTCACTTGGCAACTACTCTAGACAAGGCTGTAAGCCTACCTTTCCTTGAAACCAACTGAATTTTTATGCAGCCAAAGACTTGGTCAATGCATCTACAAAATTTCTTTCTATCCTCACCTTGAGTAACTTTGCATCTCTAGTTTCTACCACTTCTCTAAATAAGTGAAATCTCACTCTAATGTGTTTAGTCCTCGAGTGAAACTTGGGATTCATTGGAAGATCAATTGCACTTTGGTTGTCACACCAAAGAGGTATTAGTCCTTGCTCAAATACCACATCCTCATATAGAAAATACAACTATATAGCTTCTTTAGATACCTCTACAACAACAATGTACTTAGATTTTGTTGTATATTGAGAACCCACTTCTTTCTTCTTACTTATCCAACTAATTGCACCACCAAACAACATGAACATATATGCACTTCTCCAAAATCTAAATCAATAAAACCTTGTAATTATTTGTTTTCGGCTATGCCATAACATATTGCATAGTATTTTATCCCTTGTAGATACTTCATTATCCTATTAACAACAACCCAATGTTGCTTACCTGGATTTGACATGAATCTACTTACAACACCCACTACATGGACTAAATCAGGTCTTGTACACACCATTGCATACATGAGTTTTCCAACTGCATTCGCATATGGTACATGTATCATTTCATCCTCTTCTTGCTTGTTATTTGGACTCATTTCGTTTGACAATGTCACTCCCACTTAATATGGAGTGATCATAGGAGTGCTCTTATCCATGGTAAATTGTTCAAGGAGATCCGCTATGTATTTTATTTGGTCGATCCAAAGCCTTCTTGTCATGTTGTCTCTCTTGACTTCAATGCCCCAAAAATAATGCAATGGACCCAATTCTTTCATGTCACACTTCCTTGACAATTTAGACTTTGTCCTTTTTACCAAATCCTTTGATTCACTAAGAAAAAGAATATCATCAACATACAAGACCAAAATAATGAAGTGATTTACCTTTTGCATGAAGTAGATGCAATGATATCCATCACTTCTTGTGAAACCATGCTCAATCACATGCTTGTCAAACTTGTGGTACCATTATCTTGGGGATTGTTTCAATCCATAGAGTGTTTTCTTCAATTTGCACATTAAGCTCCTACTCCCACTTGCTAGAAACCTTTTCAGTTTTTGCATATAAATGTCCTCATTGAGCTCTCCATGAAGGAAGGTTTTCTTCACATCCATTTGCTCAATTTCCCAATCATAAGTTGTTGCCATTGACAATAGTAATATAATTTAAACAAGTTTTGCCATAGTAGAGAAGGTTTCATTAAAGTCTATACCCTCTAATTTAGTATATCCTTTTGCCACCAGCCTTGCTTTATATCTTTCCATTGAACCATCATCTTTGTACTTTATCTTAAAATTCCATTTACAACCAACTGCTTTGCTATCCTTAGGTAATGGTTGCAAATACCAAGTTTGATTTTGTTCAAGTGACCTCATTTCTTCTTCGATAGCCATTTTCCAATGAATAGATTCATCACTATTAAGAGCCTCTTTAACACTTATTGGTTATTCACACATGGAAGACAATGCAAGATAACTAAAATCACTTGGTTCATAGCCAAACCTATCATGTGTTCGTCTTTGCAAAAGACTCCTTGTCACTTGATCACTGTTCAATTTTTTATCCTTTGAGTTTATCTCATTTCTTGGTTGTACTTCATCATGAATAAGCTGACTACTCTCATGATTACTCTCTATAGTAGTCTCTTCTTGTTGTTGTACTTGAAATTCATCATTAGACCTACTTACAAGTGGTTGCACGCCACACAATGGAGTTGAAACATGAGTAACACTTGTATTTGGTAATACCTACTAAAAATTTCCAACCTGTTAATTTTTTATTTTAGAAGTTATTCCTCGTTGTTCCTCATTTTTTTGGGTATCAAAAATTTTGCTTTCTTTTCACCATAAAACTCTTTCTTTAATATGAAATCTTAGTTGAATGTATGGTGATGTTATGATGGGATCCATAGCTTGTATTCTTTGATTCCTTCATCATACCCAATGAAAATGCATTTTGCTAACTTGTTATCAAGATTCCTTTTATTCTCCTTAGGAACATGCATGTAGGCTTCACATCCAAAGACTCTTAGATATGCTATTGTGGGCTTCTTGCCACTCCAAGCCTCCTCTGGTGTCTTTCCTCCAAAAACAGAGCTAGAATAAAAATTGTTCATAAAATTTGTTGTATGTAAAGCTTCAGACCAAAATATTTTGCTTAAGTGTGCATCCTCTCTCATGCTCCTTTCCTTCTCCACTAAGGTTCTATTTAAATTTTCAGCAACACCATTTTATTATGGGGAGCATGGTGTAGTTTTCTGCCTTGCAATGCCATGCAACCTACAAAATGCATCAAACTCCTTGCAGCAATACTCACATCCAGTATCATTCCTTAGTGATTTTACCTTCTTCCTTGTTTGTCTTTCAACTTTAGCCATAAAGACTTTGAACATATCCAAAGCACTACTCTTTTATTTCATGAAGTATACCCATGACTTGCTTGAGAAGTCATCAATGAAAGTGATAAAATATTTGGACCCTCCCATTGAATCCACTTCCATTGGTCCACATATATCATAGTATATTAATTCAAGAATTTATTTATTCTTATATTCACTTGAATTAAATGAAACTCCTTTTTGTTTTCCCATGACACATGCTTCACAAAAATCAAATGAACCAAACTTCAAACCTTTCAAACCTTGAATAATTTTCTTGTTGCACATATCACGTAGGATATTCTCTCTAAGATGTGTCATCCTCCTATGCCATGGCATAATTTTTGACATATTTGTTGTTGTATGGGATTTTCCACTCTCCACTTAGCTTGTATTTTACACTACAAACATCAATAGGGACTGCATCTAACTTGTATAAGGTTCCATATCTTATACCTCTAGCCAAGACCATGGCTCCATGAACTAACTTACATCCATCTATACCAAAGAGAGTCTCAACACCAGCCTCTACAAATTGACTTACTAAGAGTAAGTTTTGTTTCAAGCCTAAAACATGTCTTACATCTAGTATGGTTTTGATCCTTCCATCACTAAGCTTAACTCTTACACTACCTTTGCCAACAATTTCATAGTGATAATTGTCGCCAAGGAATACTTTGCAATAGTGACTTGCTACGTAGTCCTTGAACCACTCTTTATTTGGTGTCATATGAAAGGATGCTTCAAAGTCTATTAACCATGCTTCATCTTGGACATTCATTATCAACCATGTAGCAATACATAGCACCCCTTCACTGGTTTATGGAGCTACTAAATATCCTTCTTTTTCCTTAGAAAGATCAGCCTTGCACTCACTTTTATTGTGCCCTTTTTGCTTGCATTTAAAATAAACAATCTCTTGCTTCTTTCCTTTGATTGGGAATCTTCTTCTTGATTTGGACCTACAACCATTGTCATAGAATCTATCACTCTTTATTTATCTACTTCTTCCTCTATCCCTAACAACCAAGGCTTCTGATTTCTTAGTAGGTTCAGAGGTTCTCCTTCTAGTTTCTTCTTAGAGCAACTAATAAATGATCTCATCCTTCTTGAGATTTTCTACTTTTTCACTTCCACTGATTGCTATAATCATATTGTCCCATGAGTCTGGTAAGCTACAAAGCAAACAAATACATTGTTTCTCTTCTTTTATCTCATCACCAGCTGATTTAAATTGATTTACAAGAGTGTTGAAGGTATTTAAATATTTAGCCATATTTCCTCCATCAACCATTTTTAATGCATACAATTCCTTTCTAAGAAATATTAAATTCGAGAGTGACTTTGATTCATAGATCTTACCAAGATTATCCCAAAGCTCTTTTGTTGACTTGGATCCAATAACATTCATTAAGACTGAATCTGTAATATTGAAACCAATCAAGGCAATAGCTTTGTCATTCATCTTGTATTAGTCATCCTGACTAATTGTTTCTAGCTTTGGATCCTTTATGATAGTCTCCTTCAGATATCTTTCTACAAGGAGATATTGCATCTTCAGCTTCCACAAGTTGAAATTTTGCCCTCTAAAATTTTCAATGGTAGACTTGCTATGGTCCATTCTCTTCTCCAATTGGTTACCACAGAATACCCAGACATGATTCTAAAAAACAGTCCCTCACACCTCCAAAGTTTCCTCAACAAAGAACCACTTCCAATGTTGTCCCAATCTCTGATACCAATTGTGAATAACAATGATAGTTAAAAAAACAAAGAAATAAAAAGACAACTAAAAATAATGCACACTAAAGAAAATAATAGTAGGAATTTTTTTACATTGCAATCTCTAGTCAATGGTTGTTAAAGTGTAATACCCAACCACCAATGGATGTTACAATGCAAGGTTGTTACAGTATAGTGCTCAAACCTAGGCTTGCAACCTGTCATTCAACATAGCAACAACCCTCTTTGCATTCCCAAATGACATCAACAAAACAACCTCTCCTTAAGGTCTTTTTACCCCATGTTTTAGACTAGCAAAAACTATAAAGCAAAACATGAATCACTATTGTGTACCTCCTAGACTACCTTCTCTAGAGTAACACTTTGCCACTACCACTGTAGACAAAAAGTGGGCTCTGACCTCTGCCACTGCAGTATGAAAATGTGGGCTCTAACCTCTACCACTACAACCCTAAAAAGATGGGTTTTGACCTCTACCACTACAGTCTAAAAAGGTGGATGTCAGTGCTAAGGATGGGCCTTCAAATACAACTACCTTGCACTATTGACAAGGGATAAAGTAGTGGCCACTCACTGAACACCTATGGTCCACAATCCATGTGTGGACCCCTCCTTCCCACCATGGCTCCCTCAACTTTGTACACTATGAGCCCCTTTACAACAATCGCATGCCAACAATTATCCCTTCCCTATGTTGTACCACCGCTCCCCAACCTCCCTTCTCTCCTATGCAATAGGACATGCACCACCCCCCTCTTTAGACTCAACTTCTGATCTAATAATTTCCTCGTGAATCTTCATACCTTGTTCGAGATCTCCTAAGTTAGCACATGCTAGAAAAATACTAAGCAAATATTTTTTAGTTTGGCTTCAATATTACAAACTTCATTTCTTCACAGAGCTATAGGGTCTCTTCCCAATGTTTATCCTACACTAATCCTACAATCATCGCTTCCCATAAAGCTAGATCCTATTCAACAATTTTATCAAATAATTTAGTCCATTTTGGGCATATCCCATAATCATCGAAGGCACATTTCTTCGATGAATCCATTGAAAGAAACCAATAGCCTCATTGAGGCACCCTACCCCTACCTTGTGATAATGGTTGTCCAGGAGGTTGCACCTAGTTCATATATTTTATCAAACACATGGCGTTCAAAGTCTACATTCCCACATTTTGCATACATGTCGATGAGGCATTGAAAACAAAAAATTCTGAATCTAATCCTCTTTTCATAATCTCTACATGGACCTCCATGCCCTAGTTCATAGATCCCAAGCCTGTGCAAGCAGGAAGAATGCTTGCAAAAGTGAAGTGACTGGGTTGGGTTCCCCTTCTTTGCATTTGGTGAAACAATTCCACTGCCTTGCAAAGAAACCCTTCCCTTGCTGAAGTTGTGATTAAAATAGTGGAATAGCGGTTCCCAAGAGTTAGGTGGATTGTTAGATTTTGAGCACTTATCAATAGGAGACTTAGGTTCAAACCTTGGGGCATTCCCAATAAGGACAAAGGTAGTAGTTTTTTTTATATTACATAGGATATTTGGTTACAACCACTAATTCTAGTAACTGGCGAGCGCAGTTTTTTTTTTTATTACATAGGAGAGTTGGTTACAACCACTATTTTTAGTAAATGGCTAACGTAGGGTTCAAACCATAAGGACTGCTCCCAACAAACCTATCAGTATTGTTCTTGTTGACCCGGTGTGAGATGGTGGCCGCCAGTTGCTCGAGTAATGTACCGTCATTGTTGATCTAGCATGCACTGAGAGGATTGGAGTAGATTACTACCTTTGCAAAGGGTTGGCTTCCCCCAAGGTTTGAACCTAGTTCTCTTATTAGTAATTGCCCAAGGTTTGAACCTAGGTCTCTTCTTGGTAAGTGCCCAGCCACACTGCACTTACCAATCCACCTAGCCCTTAGGGGTGGCAAAGGTAGTAGTCTAACTTCAGTCCTCTGAGTGCATGCTAGCTTGACGATGGCGATGCCAACCTTGAACCACCTAGAGTCTCCCTCACTTCGGACTACTGAGTAAAACCAAGGGTTATAGAGGCAGCTTCAATAATTTGAACTGCGTACTCAAAGACAAAAACCTCAAGGAAAATGTCTGACCTCCGAACCTATTGTTAAAGATAAAATGATGTTGCTAATTCCTGTGATATAAAAAATAAATAAATAAATAAAATATTTTGTCACACACTTTGTGAGCATCCTATAAACTATCGCACCACCTCGGACCTCCCTAACCAATTCCTCAACATCGTACATGACAGGAAAGCACCCACAATGTGCACCATGTAGCCAAACGTCACATTTTTACTAGGGGGTACATGGAATCCACATATGAGGTCATGTCGTAGCCCATTTGGCCATGCCCTATCCTCCATACACATGTTGTGCCACATCTATACTTTTTGAACACACGCAAATGATAACTATCATCGCCTACCACCACATCCCTCTACTGTCCACATACCCCACATGTTATTAGTATTGACGTCTCCACTTATATATGGGTACTGATCCTTGGTTTACAACTCCATACATGTGGCCTTTCCCATATTAGCTACAGTGACACTAGCCCCATTAGCCCCATGTGGCATTATCTCAAAAATTTCCCCATCGACCTTGTATCTTTACTCTTCAACAGTCCTCCCCTATGTGATTTCCATGTGCCAATGGCTGACCAGGTGGAGAAATCTGAAGGGATTCCATGCGTGGCTCAGTGCCAACATCGTGGTCATAGATCTGTACACCTCACACTTCCCTCCACAGAAGAAAAAAAAATTGTTCTCCGTGCGGACCCCTCAAGCACGACATTGCCCTATCTCAATCAGATTCAAACCGACCACTCCCTTCGTCAACACATCAACATCTAATTTCTAATTTATGAGTGTTTTCCTTACTATCCTTATTGAGATTTTATACTTGTGTGCTCCCACTGATTGCTACAATCATTTTGTCTCGTGAGTTTGGTAAGCTACAAAGCAAACAAGTACATTGTTCCTCTTCTTTGATCTCATCACCTTAATTGATTTACAAGAGTGTTGAAGGTATTTAAATATTTAGCCACATTTCCTCCATCAACCATTTTTAATGCATACAATTTATTTCTAAGAAATATTAAATTCATGAGTGACTTTGATTCATAGAGCTTACCAAGATTATGCCAAAGCTCTTTTGCTGACTTGGCTCCAGTAACATTCATTAAGACTAAATCTGCAAGGTTCAAACCAATCAAGGCAATAGCTTTGTCATTCATCTTATCCTAGTCATCCTGACTAATTTTTGTTGCCTTTGGATCCTTAATAATAGTCTCCTTCAGATATTTTTCTACAAGGAGATATTCTATCTTCAGCTTCCACAAGTTGAAATTTTGCCCTCTAAACTTTTTAATGGTAGACTTGCTATGGTCCATTATCTGTTACAATTGGTTGCCACTGAATACCCATACATGATTCTAAAAAATAGTCCCTCACACCTCTAGAGTTTCCTCAACAAAGAAACACTTTCAATGCTTCCCCAAGCTATGATACCAATTGTGAATAACAATGACAATTGAAAAAACAAAGAAATGAAAAGAAGACAACTAAAATATAATGCACACCAAAGAAAATAATAACAAAGATTTTTTCATTGCAATATCTAGCCAATGGTTGTTAAAGTGTAATACCCAGCCAACAATGGATGTTACAATGCAAGGTTTTTATAGTATAATGCTCAAACCTGGGCTTGCAACCTGTCATTCAACATAGCAACAACCCTCTCTGTATTCCCAAATGACATTAACAAAACAACCTCTCCTTAAGGTGTTTTTGCCCCCTATTTAGACCAGCAACAGAGCACTACAAAGAAAAACATGAACCACTACTATGTACCTCCTAGCCTACCTTCTTTGGAGTAACACTCTGCCACTGCCACTGCAATATGAAATTATTGGCTCTAACCTCTACCAATACAACCCTGAAAATGTGGGTTCTGACCTCTGCCACTACAGTCTAAAAAGGTGGATGTCAGTGCTGGGGATGGGCCTCCAAATATAGTTGCATTGCCACTATTGACAAGGGACAAAGTAGTGGCCACTCACTGGACACCCATGGGCCACACTCCATGTGTGGCCCCCTCCTTCCCACCATGGCTCCCTCAACTCTGTACATCGTGAGCCCATTTCCCATGATCGCATGCCAGCACGTGCCCCTTCTCTATACCTCCCTTCTCCCCTATGCACTAGGACATGCACCACCCCCCTCTTCAGACTCAACCTCTGAGCTAATAATTTCCTCATGAATCTTCATACCTTGTTCGAGAGCTCCTAAGTTAGCACATGTTGGAAAAATACTAAGCAAATATTTCTTAGTTTGGCTTGAATCTTACAAACTTTATTTCTTCATAGAGCTATAGGGTCTCTTCCCCACGTTCATCCTACACTAATCCTACAATAATCGCATCCCATAAGGCCAGATCGTATTCAACAATTTCATTAAATAATTTTGTTGCCTCCTCAACAAGCCCATTTTGTGCATATCCCATAATCATCGAAGGCTCATTTCTTCAAAGCATCCACTGAAAGAAACCAATAGCCTCATCGAGGCACCCTTCCCTTACCTTGTGGTCATGGTTGTCCAGGAGGTCGCACTTGGTTCATATATTTTATCAAACACGACATTCAAACTCTACATTCCCACATTTTGTATACATGTCGACAAGGCATTGAAAACAAAAACTTCCTACTCTAATCCTCTTTTCATAATCTTTGCATGGACCTCCATGCCCTAGTTCATAGATCCCAAGCCTGTGCAAGCAGGAAGAATTCTTGCAAAAGTGAAGTGACTGGGTTGGGTTCCCCTTCTTTGCATTTGGTGAAACAATTCCACTGCCTTGCAAAGAAACCCTTCCCTTGCTGAAGTTGTGATTAAAATAGTTGAATAGCAGTTCCCAAGAGTTAGGTGGATTGGTAAGACTTTGGGCACTTACCAAGAGGAGACCTAGGTTCAAACCTTAGGGCATTCCCAATAAGGCCAAAGGTAGTAGTTTTATTTTTTTATTACATAGGAGAGTTGGTTACAACCACTATTTTTAGTAACCAGTCAACGCAAGTTTTTTTTTATTGCATAGGAGAGTTGGTTATAGCCACTATTTTTAGTAAATGGCCAGCGCAGGGTTCAAGCCACAAGGACTGCTCCTAACAAACTTATCGGTCTTGTTCTTGTTGACTCGGCATGAGATGAGGGTTGTCGGTCGCTCGAGGCTCATATCGTCATCGTCGGTCTGGCGTGTACTTAGAGGATTCATAACAGACTATACCTTTGCAAAGGGTTGGCTTCCCCCCAAGGTTTGAACCTAGGTCTCTTCTTGGTAAGTGCCCAACCACACTTGCACTTACCAATCCACCTAGCCCTTGGGGGTGGGAAAGGTAGTAGTCTGACTTGAGTTCATTGAGTGCGTGCTAGTTTAACAACTGTGGTACCAACCCTGAGCCACTCAAGGTATCCCTCTCTCCGAATTACGTTTATCGAGGAAAATGAAGGGTTATAAAGGCAGCTTCAATAATTTAACCCTTGTTTTCGAAACAAGAAACTTTGGGAAAATATCTGATCCCCGAACCTAATTGTTAAAGATAAAATAATGTTGCTGATTCCCTTAATAATAATAATAAAAATAAATAAAAAATTGTCACGCACTTTGTGAGCATCCTCTAAACTATCGCACCGCCTCAGACCTTCCCCACCAATTCCACAACATCGTACATGACAGGAAAACACCCACAACGTGCGCCATCTAGCCAAACGTCACATTTTTGATAGCGGGTACATGGAATCCACAGACGAGGTCATGTCGCGGCCCATTTGGCCTTGCCCTATCCTCCACGCACATTTTGTGCCACATCTACACTTTTTGAACACACGCAAATGATAACTATCATCGCCTACCGCCACATCCTCTAACTGTCCACGTGCCCCACATGTTTTTAGGATTGACGTCTCCAGTTCTATATGGGTACTGATCCTTGGTCTACTGCTCCATACATGTGGTCTTTCCCATATTAGCTACAGTGACACCAGCCTCATTAGCCCCATGTGGCATTATCTCGACAATTTCCCCGTCGACCTCATATCTTTCCTCTTCAGCATTCCTCCCCGTGTGATTTCCATGTGCCAATGGCTGACAAGATGGAGAAATCTGGAAGGGATTTCACGCGTGGCTCAGAGCCAACATCGTGGTCATAGATCTGTACACCACGCACTTCCCTTAAATAAAAAAATAATAATAATTTTGTTCTTCGTGTGGACCCCTCAAGAACGACATTGCCTTCTCTCACTCAGAATCAAACCGACCACTGCCTTCGTCACACATCCACATCTAGTTTATGAGTGCTTATCCTTTGCAGTAACGTCGCTTGCAATTGTAGTTATAACGCGGTCCCTAGTCATAACGTGGACCTCTCAAACACCACCTATACAAATCTTGTTTTGTCTTTTCATGATAACGTGTCTAAGCAAGGTTGATTTAACTGGGTCGTTCTGGTAGGGAAGTGTGTGAGGGGTTTGTGTATGGCTGTATGTTTGGCCTTTATTGATAAGCTTAGTTCTTTCTCTTATGAGAGGTCATGATGGGATGAGGATGTTCATTCCAAGTTTGGTTGTTGAGGTTTCTAACAATAAAAACACAAAATCCCCACAAAAGGGAAAAAAAACACAAAAAAAACAAATTAAAAAAAAACAAAAACAAACTAATCAAAATATACACACATACACAAAAAGAAATCACAAACTTAACACAAAAATCAAACAAATAAAAAAATCAACCAAAAAACAAAGAAGTCACAAAATGAACCAAAATAAATAAATAAATAATTAACACACAAAACAAAAACATAAAAAAAATTGAGAAAAACACAATAAAAAATAAAATAACAAAAACACAAAACAATTATAAAAAAAAACAAAAAAAAAAAACACAAAAATCAAACAAATCACAATCTCAACACAAAAATATAAAATAGTCAACTAAAAAAACAAAAAATTCATAAAATGAAAAAAAAAAAAAAAAAACAAAAACAAAAACAAAAACAATTTTTCAAAAGAAAAAAAAAATCAAAACAACTAATAAAAAACAAAAACAAAAAGCAAAAAAATAAAAAAATAACAAAAAAGACCAACAATCACAAATCAAACAACATTCAATTTTGCATCTTGGTTAAGTAAATTCTGCATTCTATATTCTTTAGATTACTCTTCATTTTGCATGTCATTTTTGTATCAAAACATCAAACACAAAAACCACAAAAACACAAACATTGCACACACATTTTGCATATTTTTTTTTGCAAGATTTTACGAAGATAACAAATTGACGATGTTGGATTTCATCACCAATCGTCAGTTGCAATCAGTGATGTTGTCTTTCATATTCAATTTTTAATTGGCCCCTAGCTGCCATAGCATCCTGCACGAGCGGTTTTCTGACCTTCATCACCGAAAAATCCCCTACTTTTGAGATTCCCTTAAGGTAGATTAGGTTAAACACCCTTTAACCATGGGATTTCATAATTAGTTGATTCATAGTTGTTGTTCTAGTCCAAGCCCAACCGAAGGTGAAGCAAAAGTCTGGGTAGGATGGTAGCAGGACTTAGACAGTGTGACATCTCTCAAGAGGATCATTTGGTCCTCTTAGGATACCCAATGCCACAACCAACATGATAGGCAACCTTTTTCTCAACCATTTGTGTACCACTTATTGTAAAGGATGTGGGCATAAACACACCCTATTAGATTCCACTTCATCACCCGCATTTTATCATTCATAGGTATAGGAACATCAAATACACCAACCCTTCACCCCACACAAAAATAAACAACAAAACACAAACACAAGAACCATCACAATAACTTTACCAAACATACAAAACATAACAAAATATATAAAAAAAACAAACAAACCTCATTTACTTGTTTGTTTACTTGCACACTGGTCTTGTTTTTCCTAAGTAGCATCACTCTTTCATATACACTTTCTAAACCACCAACACCATCTTCAAAGTCCATCCTTCCTCGTTCTCGCACATATCCATCCACTTATAGTCCAAATCCAAAGCTATGCTAGCACTTAGGAACAACCTTCCATGGAGTGTTCTATCCAAGCCCCTTCTCCTTTGACTCCTCCAACACATTTGAGGGAGAGGCCTTCCACATCATCTAGAACCTTAGCCACCATTTGTCCTCTCCCATATCCAATTTCGAGGCTCATCCTTGAACTTCATATTTCGCTCTAGACTTCATGTCTCAAGTCGTCTCCCCTCCTCTCCTTGATGTCCCTCTTGTGTCGACCCCTTCATCTTAATTACCTCGATCCACCTCATCTTTACCACCTCTTCTTCCAAAACCCTATCCTCTATCCCACCCCCCTCACATGGTAAATTACTCGTAACTCTATCCCTACCATTATCTCTTTCCTTACCATCCTTATTACCTTCATTCTACCCAATTTCTCAGCTCATTCAATCTTATCCTAGCCACTCCACCTCCATCGACCCTCCAACAAATCTTGGAGTGACTCACAAACATTGAGCTTTAGTTGAGTTGTCAAGCCATCTCTTCAACACACCTTCAATTCTCCTCTCGACCATATTCCTCCACTTAACTTTCATCTCAACCTTCCAATCAACCTCAACCACCTTGTTTGTCATGTACCTAGATGCCCTAAATGGAGCAATTATTAATAATATTTCATAAGTTGAAGGATGCAAGAATAATTTCTTTACCTAAGATACACCCTGGAGACCCCACTAGACCTAAACCCAAGTTGTATTAGGAAGATCACTATTGTCTCTATCATCATCAAAAGAGGCATGACATTGAAGACTCTAAACAGTTCAAGCATCTCATGCAAGACCTCCAAGATCATGGAGGATTACCACTCTCCTCCTCATGACCCCCTTCCAATGGCTCCTTTCTTCCTTGGTTTCCTCCTCTTCATCAATTCGTCTCTTTTATCTATCGATCTATCATACATACCAACCCAACACCTCCATACACCCCAATCGTACCCTCATCATACATCACCTTATCATTTGAGTTGGATGACACTATAAAATTTATGCTCTCACAAATCTTGATCAATACCCTAACACCCATCTTGAAATCCATGTTTATCCATGAACCTTGATTGCGAACCTCAACACTATTTTTTTGGGTCAAAATTTAGACTTTCTTTTCTCAATCAATCTCTAAACACGTCCTAATTTGGTAAGACCCTCTTGTCTTCTTTATCATAGTTTTCAATTTCATCATTTAGTTGTTTTCTTTAGTCACTTACCAAATCAAATGCACTCATCAATATGTCAACAACAAAGATTCAAATATATTTGTCCATTCCATCATTGGGACATCCTACATGGATCGTACTTTGAGAAAATCCTAAGCCTTCTACTCAAGTGTTACCGTGTCTCTTTACATCTAGTATTGATCATACATCAACATCTTATTGCTCATTTCTCATGTCACATAATATGACCATTGTCATTGTTTGGTTTTGTTTAGCCCATTTCATTCGGCCTAGTTTTGTTGTCTTTTTTTTTTGAAAAATTATTTGAAAAAACTTGTATTAAAACAAATATCATTTACAAGTTGGGATGAGACTTTTCCCAGCCTTAGTCAAAGAGAACACATGTTTACAACAATAAAAGAAGATTTGCATTGGAGCCAAATCTCTTAAACCATATTTCTACAATGACTGTTCACCTGTTTACAACTATAAAATAAGATCTACATTGAAGCACAAATCTCCTAAATAGTATTTTTGGAATGGTTATCAAAATTAGCTAAGAACTAGATTTTCTCACCAACCTGCCTAATCATCTCATCCTCAATAGCCATGTCATTGTGCCATTGAAACCCTACCTCCTTCTCGGTACCCATCTTAGCTAGGAAGTCTGCCACTTTATTTATATCTCTACTCACATAAACTAGAATCACATCATCTAATTTCCTCTATAATTCCTTAATTTGAGTGACAAGAATCCTCAACCTCCATGTTTTCAAAGCAAAGTTCCTCATGCAATCTAGAGCTCCAACCATTATTTGAGAATCTGATTATAGGATTATCCTCTTGTGACCTTGTTTTACTGCCCAAATAGAAGCAGATTTGATAGCTAAGGCTTCTAATTCATTGTTTGTGGATCTTCCTAGGCCTTGCAGTTCCCAATAGAGCACTGTTACAACATGATTTCGACAAACCACTCCCATTCTAGCTCTACCCGAATTGCCTTTTGCAGCTCCATCAGTATTAATTTTAATTCAACCTTCTGGGGGTGGTTTCCAACTAGCTCTATCCTATCCCTCTTGCACTTCAACTTCCTTTTCCATTGCCCCAATAACAACCTGAGTTTCCTCTTTAGCATAGACTACCACAGTTTCTGTGACTTTGCTCTAAATGACCTGCCAAACTCCATATAAAGAAGAAAAATTTTCTCTAAAAATTCTAGAATTTATCTCCAACCACACTTTCCACCAAATAAAGTTTAATCCAATCTCCCAACCAATAAAAAGAGCTTTAGATTTAAATATACCCCTCTTCCATCTTTCCCAAATATTAATCCGATTCAAATCACCATTAACTCGAATTTTATAATATAAAAACCATCTCTCCCAAATCTGGCGCGTGAATGGGCACTCAAACATCAAGTGATCTGCTATTTCCTCACTATTGTAGCATAAAACACATTGATATGGACCAATGATTCCCCTAAATTAGAGATTATCAAAAGTAAGAATAACATTATGCATGAACTGCCAGGAAAAAAAGTTTACTTTCGACCAACCCTTGGACTGCCAAATATTTCTCCAATCACCAACCTAATATGTATGAGGAGGAGGCTCTGGAATGATCTTATCATATCCATCATTCATTGTGTAGACACCAAGGCTCCCATAGCCCCAAGATAATTCATCCTCCTTGTCTCTACTTGTGAGAAATATTTCTACCAATATTTTAGTCATGATGGGTATCAAATCCGGAGGGATTGAAATTGGTCACTCATCCAACTTCTTAAACTACTTAAAATTATAATCCCCCAACTGACTAGTGTTGAAATAGCTTTCAATTTGCACCCATCCCCTGGTTTCTATGGCTATTTTAATTGGTTGCAGTTTAGAAAATTCAACAATGATATGTGGGTCTTGATCCCATGAATATGTCCAAAATCGTGCCTTCTCCCCTCTCCCCACTTTGCAAAATAATCTATATTTTACTACCTGAGATCCTAACTTGAGAGTCTGCCACACTAAGGATCCATTACCATCCAAATGGAAATGACCAACCTCATTTGGGTTTACCTGTCCCAAATATTTACTAGTTAAGATTCTACTGAATAAAGAAGTTGGTTGGGAAATCCATCTCCAGTAAAGCTTTCCAGCCAAAACTTTATTATTTAACTTTGATATTCTCAGTACCAAACCTCCTTTTACCTTGGGCTGGCTTAGTTTCTCCCAACCTACTAAGGCCCATTTCCTCTCTCCTTTTACTCCTTCCCATAAAAATTTTCTAGCCATATTGTCCAACTCTTTCCATATGGTATGTGGGGTAGCAAGGATAGAAAATTTATAAATTGGCATGGCCTGAATGACTGACTGTAAAAAAGTTAGTCTACCCCCATAGCTTAACCATTTGTGAGACCAATGATTAATTTTGTCCTTGATACAATCCAAAAGATTCCTCCAAATATCTATTTTTAGTTTTTTAAAATGCAAAGGGACCCCCAAGTATACCATTGGGAGATAAGTCCTTGTGAATCCCAAGATCTCTAAAATTCTATCCTGAAGACTTTGATCAAGATTAAAAAAGACCACTTTGGATTTTTTATCATTGATGACTTGGTTTGTAGCCCTAAGGTAGACATTAAGTGTATCTCTAATCATTCTTGCTTCCCTAAAGCTGGCCACTCCCACCAATCCTGTGTCATCCACAAACTGTAGGTGAGTCAAAACTTCCTCACCCACCTTGATATATATTATCAAACCTTGTTGTCTTCTCCTCAAGATGAGTCTTCCCAATACTTCAGCCAATATGAGAAAAATATAGGGAGAGCAAGGATCTCCTTGATGAAGCCCTCGAGCAGCTCCAAACGGTCGCGAGGGAAGACCCTTGATTAAAACTGAGTATGTCAAAGTAGAAACACAACTCATGACCCATTCTATCCAATCTTGAGAGAAACCAAAGGCTACCATCATCTTTGACAAGAAACTCCACTCCACCCTATCATAAGCCTTTGACATATCTAATTTTATGAACATTCCTCTATTACCAGATGTTTGCATTGAATGGGTTGCCTCCCGAGCTAGAACCACACCATCCAAGATCTTCCTACCCTCTACAAAAGCCCCTTGCTCTGAGGAGATAATGTTATGCAGAAGATGTTTTATCCGCTTAACCATTACCTTTGTGATTATTTTATATATGACATTGCATAAGGCAATAGGTCTATAATCTGAAATATGTACCCCGTCCTCACCTTTTGGAATTAAGGTAATGAAAGTATGATTTAATGCTTTAAGAATTCTTTTACTACCTTTGGACTCCTCTATAATAGCCATTACATCCTCCTCCAAGTTATCCCAGAAGGCCTGAAAAAAATCAATTGGAAAACCATCTGGACCTGGTGTTTTTTTTATGCTTATTCCAAAGACCGCATTCTTTAGTTCCTCTCTATCAATGGGTTTAAGTACGGTCTGATTTTCTTCTTCAGAGATAACAAAGGGTATGACATCAATAACTTCTTTTTGAGCCTCTTCATCTTGCACCATACTTTCCTTAAATAGTTTAGAAAAATAATCTATTGAATGGAAATGCATACCTGGAATTGTATCAAAGGAGTGTCCGTTCTCATCTTGAAGAGCTTCCATGTTGTTCATCTGTCTCCTAGCACAATAAGTCCAATGGAAAAATTTGGTATTTTTATCACCTTCTAATAACCAAGTGGTTCTTGCTCTTTGTTTCTAGTAGGTCTCCTCTTGGTTGTCAATGTCCTCAACCGCTTTACGCAATGCATCATCCTCTTCTTTGAGCTGCTCTATAATTGTTCCTTCCCTAAAGTGTTTTTGAACCTCATCCCATATGGCCACCAATGGAGCTCTTTGGACCTGGAAGTCTGTCTTGTTAGCTTGCCTCCATTGTTTCAGTTGATCTTTGACATAATGAAGTTTTTTGTGGAATCTAAACATTGTTGTCCCATATGCTAGGCGACCTTCTTCCCACCACTATGGAATTTTCTTTCGAATTTCCTCTTTTTGTAACCAAAAGTTTTCAAATTTAAATGGTTTGTGATGCTGCATTGTCTTGATCCCTCCTTCCAACAAAATGTTAGGATCCTCAATCCTAACATTATTAGTTAGTATTATTAATCATTTAATTATTATATTATTAACTTATAAAGTGAACCATCACAACCCTTCATAACGTGAACCATCATGTCTCTTCACCAACGTAGCTTTAGGGTAGATATATATATTAGGTTGGCCATCCATATCAAATCATCCAAGAAGAAGAATAATAAGCATAGATTCTAAGGAGGAAGTCCCCTATAGTGGTAAAGTGATTACAAGGGAGCCCCATTTGAGTGGTCTGCGATTACATTTACATTAATTTGTTAATAATTTTATAGTAAGACCTTGGGGTCTTACCATTTGGTATCAGAGCCATGTGGGACCCAATCATGTGGGAATTGCTCAAAGATATTCATCAAATCACTTCTATGCATGAGTATCAAACTCGGTTTGAGTATATCACCAAACACAACATAATATTGGATGAATCAATTCTTATAAATCGCTTCATTAGGGGATTAAAAGAGGAAATTAGAATGGAGGTGACAAGGTTCAATCCCTATACCATGATGCAGACCTATGGATTGGAAAAATTAGCTAAAGATAAAATTAATGCACAAAAATGATTAGGGAAACCACTTATGGAAAAATCATCGACCACTTACATCGCTTCCAAACCTATGCATAATGGAAGGGCACAAAGCACTTACACAACCCCCAAATCTAACCGAACTTTATGAATTAAACATCTTAGCTTTGAGGAGATGAAGGAATGACGAGCAAAAGGACTCTGTGATAATTGTGATAAACAATTTGGACCCCACCATAAATGTGCTACACTAACATTTATTTATTGAAGGAAGTTGATCCCTGTCTCTCCATAGAGCAAGCATATGAGGTAGTTGTGTTCAAAGCGACCAGTACACCTACTCACTGCAATGAAGACAATGAGGTCGATGTGTAAGAAGTGATTGATGTACCAAACAAGGATGAGGTAGACATACCCAAAGTGATCAATGCTAGCCAAACATACACTCTACAAGACCTACACATACCTTCCTCACCAATAGTGAGTTCTTGCCATATGACCAAACCTATTTGGAACCAACACAGACTACCAAGGAACCAAAAAAGGATATGAAATCATTACCATCACTTTTGATGCATCATTCTGAAGTATTTGAGGAACCCCAAGGGTTGCCCTCCCATCATCATCATGATTTTCCTAAGGAAGATTATACTATTATTCTTGGCAACCCCCCGTTAATGCTTCATCCTTCTCGATATCCCTGCCTATGAAAGGATGCCATTAAAAGAGTCCAAGAACTTACACAAATCCTTCTTGGAAAACAAAGGACAAAGCTTATCACTTTGAGCTTTGAGGACAAAGCTCTTTTTAAGGATGGTGGCATGTTAGGATCCTCAATCCTAACATTATTAGTTAGTATTATTAATCATTTAATTATTATATTATTAACTTATAAAGTGAACCATCACAACCCTTCATAACATGAACCATCATGTCTCTTCACCAACGTAGCTTTAGGGTAGATATATATATTAGGTTGGCCATCCATATCAAATCATCCAAGAAGAAGAATAATAAGCATAGATTCTAAGGAGGGAGACCCCTATAGTGGCAAAGCGATTACAAGGGAGCCCCCTCCTCTTATTAGTCCAAGTATATTATAGTAATTAGTCCAAGTATATTACAAGGGATCCCCCTTAGTAGATTATAGTGGCTCCATCCTCTTATTAGTCCAAGTATAGTTGGTTCAAGGGCATTTAATATCCACCAAGTGTAATTCCTAGACTTTGGCAATCATAAGTCGATCCCCTGGGTCCAAAATTGGGGTTCCCCCTTCCTGATCTCTAGAGGATAATTTAGCATTAAAATCCCCAACAATAATCTAGTCTAAATCTTCCCTTGAGACTCTCATGTTATGCACAACTTTCCATTAATGCATCTGACCATATAGGTTTTGAGCCCCATAAAAATTTGTGATTAAAACATGTTTGGCTGTGACATTATTTCTAAAATGTGATATGAGAACACCCCTCCAAGCTATATGTTCTATTGCAGTCCATTCAAGAGAGTTCCAAAGAGTAACTGTCCCCCCTGAGTCACCTTGGGCAGCCACTTCCATATGACCAGCACCCCTCCAAAGTCTGTTAAGTGTTTTACACATAAGATCTAACGATATTTTTGTCTCTTGGATAAGCAAAAAATCTGTTTTACATTTTTCTAGAGTCTTCAAACAACATATTGATGGGTTCTATTGTTTAAACCCCTAACATTTCATGATTGTATAATCATTGGTTACCTTGAGAGCAGTAAAAATCTATTGGCCTCATCGATCCTCCAGTGATCAGTTTGTCTCCTTGAACTGCTATCAATTTCTTATTTGATTTTCTACCCACTCCTTGAGAGTTGCTATTTTTGATCTCTTTTCCACCTGAGTTATCCCTAAAGTTGGCCTTTCTCTGTTCTTTTCTACTATGCCCATGTTCACATCCTTAATTATTGATTGCTCTTGGTTATGCACTATCAATACCCCTGCACTCTCTGACTACGATAACTCACTATACTCAATTACCTGCTCTATGATGGGGGGAGATGAAAGAGGAGCTTGAACATGGCTATTATTATTTTCATTATTCCCATCCACTCCTTCCATGAATTGTTCTTCTTGGTCCATTAGTGTCTTAAATATCTCATACCTATTGGAGGGCTTGAGTTGGGTTTTCTCTTTACCATATTTTTTCTTTTGCCTTCTTATTTTGGTCTGTTTAAAACCATCTCCCTGTGCTTCTTTACCATGAGAAATATTGGTTGGTTATTTGTTGATTGTTGACTTACACTCCTTAGGAATATTTGTCATTCCTAGAGGAGCCTCCATTTTTATGTTCATATTATTTGGGAAATATCAGGCCAAATTCCCATATTTGTGGCAAACTCTGCATCTGAAGGGCAATGCCTCATAATCCAATTGTTGAATCCAAGATAGTCCTACAAGTTCAAGTTCCACCTCTGTCGGTAGAGGTTGGCTAAGATCCATTTCCACACATAATCTTGCATAAAAAGTTGTGTTTCCTTCTATTGTGTCTTTGGAAACACCCAAATGTCTTCCAAGAGAATTACCAATAATTTCTAATACCTACTCACTCCAAAACCCCATTGGAATTGCATACAAACGGATCCAAATTGGGACAACAGTGGATTCAATTTGAGGATAAAATCCCACTCTCCAGGGTTGAACAAATAATCTAGCCAGACCATGATTCCTCTTTTCTGATTCAAAAGCCCTATTTTTATCGGTAAGTAAAGAAAAACTAACAATAAAATATCCATTGCTAATAAACCATAAAGAATACTCACCAAGAGGCTCCCATTTTTGTCGGACCCAGGAATGCAAAAATTTCAGGGTAGGGCGAATACCCACGAATTTACAAATCAAATCATGATTGACTCTATATAAAAATGTTTCTTCAACCATCCTTTGCTCAATGACAATATTTGACCTTGATTCTGACTGTGGCAAGCATCCATTAACCCATTGAGATGTTGATATATTTCCAGAAGCCGTAAAGAGAATTTTTAATGTAGTTTTTTGTTCTTCTTCAGTATTTTATGGAGATTTATCCTTTAACAAATCTGTAAAAGAACTATGTCTCTCTAGAAGAGGATCCGAAGGTGTCCCCATTGGGCCCTCCTGGGGCAACTATCTTGTATTCAAATCCACAGTAACCAGAAATCTCTTCGGCTACCCAACTGATGCCCTAGTTTTCTCTTATTTTTTCAATAAAGCTCTCATTAGTTTTGTTGTCTTAGTCAAGGGAATCTCCATCATTGTATTTATATCACCCATTCATATGCTCATTATCGTCATGTTCTTTGATCCCATATTCATATATCATAACCCTTGTGTTCTTAACAATATTCATATGACACATTGTCTCTTTCAAAATATTTGGTTCAAAGAATCTCTAGGTTCTTTCAGTTGCTCAGCCATATCTAGTGTTTCAATCAAACCTCCATTGAATGTATTTTGGTCTTTGCATGCTATAGGCCTTTGTTGGTTACATTAGGTGTTCTCTTGGACCATGCACATATCACATCTTAATCAAATTTTGAGTTTAGAAAAGATGATGGCGTATGTTGCTCTAGCTATAAAGTGAACAATTTCCCATGCTCATCCTATCATGCACATAATTTGAACCAGAGGATCCACATGGTATACATTTCAACAAAAACAAACAAACAAAAAATAAAAAATTAAGAATCAAATGTCAAAAAATCAATATCAAAATCAATAATGCAATATATTGTCATGGATCCTTAGGTATTTTAGACATCTCTATAAGGACTATAGAAGCAGGGATGGCAATGGATCAATATCGAAGGAATGTGGGGCTATATATTCTTAACTGGCAATGGAGTATACCCTCCACATGGTGATATGTCTGTCACATTAGTGACCTTATTTTGTATAGACCTATGACTTCTTGGGAGTGAGCTAGATCATAATGGTTTGAGTTGCAAACGGTTAGTCCTACCTAACTCAAAATTGAGAATAAAATGCATTGCATACACTTTGTTCCCTAATACCCTTGACTTGTTGGATTGGTATCAATATCTTCAAGAACCTGTTTGATTAGTAGATGACTTTAATCGATGTCACTACTGTGTTTGAGCTTCTTGAAATCAAATTGAGATTTTTCTTTCGTAGAAATATATGAGCTAACAAATTATGTCACCTTCACTTCTCCATTTTGCTCATCCCATGCATATTTTATCTCATTGCCTATCATCCATTCTACAATCATGTCATTACCATTGTGTTGATATCCCTGATCAAGCAATTAATGTTGTGCCTCACGATCCATGTCTAAGTACTTTTTGAATGATAACTAAACATGCATACATGCTTTTATTCTATTATGACTATCACATTCACCATAATAAGTTCTTATCTATTCTAATTCTATCATATAGAACATCTACCATGCATACTTTAGAACATCTTCCTCATCATCCATCATATCTACATTATAAATAAATAAATCATAAGATCCACTCAAATAAAAAATATCACAAAAAAAATCAAATCAAATCTCAACCAATCAAAAAACCAAAAAGAATCATTACATGTCATCATCCATGCAATTCAACCTATCAATTCCATGTCATCTCACATATAATATCTATCTCACCCCATTCCATAATCAAGCACTTGAACCTAACACACATACATCATGCCATCCATACATCATATCCCCCATATCAATGAATAAAAATAGTTCATCATGTTTCCATCTATATGTCTCATCCTCATATCAAAAAATGAAAAAAAAAGATGAAAATGACTACAACCTAGAGGCCTTTCAGACCTCAACCAAAAATATCATTTTGGCTCCTTTTATTTTAGGGCAACAACACCATCATGTCAATCAGACACAACACACAATGGGATGTTCAAGGTCTTACCCCTTTCTCATTAGTCACATCAATCATCAAACAACTTAATCAATCAATCATAGCATATTGCCTCAATCAATCAATCATGCAAAAAGCTTAATCGATCAATCAATCATGAATATCACCTCACCATAAATATTTTGGAGTGGTTTTGTTAATGCTAGCACACATTCAATCAAAAAATTAATTTCTAGGTTAAAAATGTTGCATCCTTTTATCAGAGGTTGTGTTCTTTGCCTTGCATTTTCATCTCCACTAAAAATATCCTCTCTATCAAGTTTAAAAGGTTGTATCCTTTTGTCAAAGGTTGTTCCCTTTGTCTTGCATTTACATCTCCACACACATCAATTGTTAGGTTTAAAATGTTGTATAATTATATCAAAGGTTGCATACTTTACCTCACATTCACATCTCAACACACATAAAAAGCTAGATTCAAAAGCTTGCATCCTTTTGTCAAAGTTTACACCCTTTGCCTTGCCATATCAAAAGTCAAATTTTGGGTCAAAGGCTACAAAGGAACTAAACCCCTTTGGTCAATATTTTTAATACAATTCAAAGACTCCAAAGGCACCCAATGCCTTTGGTCAACATCTAGAATAGCTTTTTTTCTTGCAATAGCTTAAGATTTACTTTCTTGTCTTAGCTTAGCTTTAGCTTAGGATTTACTTTCCTATCTTATATTAGCTTTAGCTTAGGATTTACTTTCTTGTATTAGATTAGATTTAGCTTAGGATTTACTTTCCTTTCTTAGATTAGCTTTAGCTTAGGATTTACTTTCCTATCTTATATTAGCTCTAGCTTAGCCTTTCCTTTCCTATCCTAGATTAGCTTTAGTTTAGGGTTTACTTTCTTGCCCTACATCAATTACATTAACTCCCTAAGTGAGCCTCATATCCCATATTCTACTCTAGACACTTGGTGGTTACAATGATTGGTTATCCATGCAATATGGTAGGATGAATAGATTACCATAAGGACACTCATAATGGTCACAATAGCATAAATTTATTTTCATGCCATTTCTTATTTTTTCCTTATATTGAATTTCCTTTCCTGCATTAGAATAGATTTCTTTCCCACACCCTGAGAATTGTCTTTTGAATAGATTTCCATTTCACACCTTGAGAATTATTTTTTAGCATAACCTTTCATTTCAAAGAAATTTACTTTTCACACCCTATGCATTATTTTTAGGATAGCTTTTTATTTCACAAGCGATTTACTTTCCTGTTTTGTAGATTAGATTTACTTTCATGTTTGTAGACTTAGATTTATTTTACTATTTTCTAGATTAGATTTACTTTCATGTAATTTACTACTCTCTTGTATTAGCTTTATTTTCATGTCATTTATTGCTTTCATAGATTACATTTACTTTCTAGTTATATATCCACTAGCCTCGATCCTTGAGTGAACCTTATATCTAGTGATCTACTCTAGTCACTTGGTGGTTGTTACGACTAGTTATCCATGAATTCTGATACTATGGGTAGATTACCATATAGAAACTTATTTAAAAATGTAGCGATCTTGGGAACGCACGCATCGGTCCCTTTTCTAAAAACCCTTCTTGCAATGCTATTTAAAATACCAAAGATAAAATGGAAAGACGAGGAAAAAGCATACAACACAAAATAATCGAAAGACAAATATCTTTATTGATATTGAACCTCGGTTACATGTCGTTCCCTCTTAGGTATACCCATTTTGATACTATAAATTACAAGTGGGCAAGGAGTACCCCTTCCATGAAGAAGTGGTGCACTTATAGAAGCTTTTTGTTTCCACACACAGAAATGTATGAGGGCTTATAAATGCCTCCTTCTCTAGGTCTGTTTCCTAGAGGGATCCCTTTTGCTCTCGTATATTGTAATCTTCATCTGATGTACCTATGGCCCTAAAAATAATGAAACAACAACACACATTTAGGTGTCCGAAATTGCCTCCCTGGATGAGGTTGTTAGTAATCAAAGAATGTAATGGAAATATGATAAAACTATGCCATGAAATCATGTAAATCTATGCTAATGATATAAGAAAACAAAATAAAAGATGCTATGTCTATCTAAGCTAAGCCTGCGGGCCACTTTCCAAGACAGTGTTTGCTAAAGTAAACCTTACCCTCTTTGCCCCAAAGCTATGGGTCAAAGACTGTAATCTAATGTTGAAATAGTAGGTGTTATGCTCTTCGATTCATCAAAGCTCCATCGTATACGTGATCTCAAAGAGAACTCTCCAAGTCTTGAAAGCTCTCCTCAAGAAGATGTCTCTCTAAAATGATCTCCTGTATATCTCTTATGATAAAAGATACAATATCTCTGGATATGGTTCGATCCTTTTTTTTTGCGCTCTTAGGCTTACACCTTTTATAGTGTGAAACCCTAGGTCTATTTCCAAGCCCTAGAAATGAATTTCTCATGCATAGTGCAAGTTAGCATGAGAATATTTTGTACATTGTCTATATTTGAAGGCCAGTTAATTGAAATCTAACTGCCCACTTGAGTCTTCTATGCGAACTGGTCATTAGCATGAGAAGCTTTTGTCCTTTGTTTATTCTTGGAGGCTAGTTAACTTAAGTCTAAATGCAAACTCAAACCTCCTATGTGAAATGGTCGTGAAAAGGAATGCAAAATCACTTTCGCTCACCTTTATTCCATGTAGACTGCCACTTTCACCCGAGATTGGACCTGTTTTTCAGCAAACCGCTTCTTATGGCTTAGCCACTGTCGTCGATAACAGCTAAGATCTAGTCGTTGTCATCTATAGCAGCTATGTTATGGCCACTCTAGGCTTGAGTGGCTAGGATCTGGTCGCTCTTGACTTGAGTGACCAAGCTTGAATGGCTTGAAAAGGTCCCAAATGAGTGTGAGAACCACTGTTGATGCTTGGAAAGTCTAATATTATGTATTATGATATTATGAGTGTGTTTATGTAACTCCCCTAAGCATGACATGATTTAGGTGTCTATAGATGCCCCTTTTTACGATGCACTATGTGGAAAACACAATGCTAAGAAAAAACGTAGACTAATCCATTTGTAGGGTGTATGGTGATCAATGGTCTGATCAACGTCGGATGGCCCAATCATGCAAGATGGTGCACATCTCTTGAATCATTGCCTCAACATTCAAAGGAATTAGCTTAGTGGCTTTTGCATGTTAAATTGCACTCATTCCTCAAACTCAATTGGGTAGCTTCAACTGCTACAACAATTATGACTGGTAGGAGAGCTACAATTGAATATGCCATGTTTGCTTATGTTCCCAAAAAAAAAAGGAAATTTGTGATTGTTGTATGCAATGATTCATAGGATGAACATGATTTTGCTATGATCGAGTGATATTTTGTTGATTTTTATTATGATTAAGTTGAATTTTTGAACTACCTCTTCACACAATGAATTGGTGAAGAAATGACAATGATTGAAGCGACAAGTCATTTGACCAATATGACTAATATGGTTCCTTTCTAGCATTTACTGCTTTTAATGGGCAATCCCACATCCAAGTGTGATTCCAATTGCTTATGATAATCATCCATCCCTATCCTGAGGAGCGGTTCGAATATCAATAGCCTTCTTAGGGAATTAGGATGAGTGATTCTATTCATGCCTAAATTGTATCACTTTGAATTATTATTTTTGATGTCATAGAGGAATTAAAATGACCCCTTTGTACCCGTGGAGTAGTCCAACCATCTTGATCTTCTTCGAGTTTTAAGGGTGACATATTGTAATTCCAAAATGAGTTGCTTTTACCCCAAGTGGCCTTATGGTTACCTACTCATCTCATCGAAATACATGGAGTGCAAGTCGTTGCAATCGTCAAGTGGATAGAGTAGGTAACTGGATACGAGGCCTACTTGAGATTATGCTTTTATGTGTTTTTTTTGTTATCTTGAACATTGTGATGATCCTAAACCACCAAAGTGTGTTTATTTTTTGTTTTTGTGGGATCCCTCAAGGAGAAAATCCCTTATTCTGACCTGTGGATCTGGCCGTTGTCAGGTCTAGCGGCCTCTGATATTTTTCCTGTGGCCGCTATCACCTTGAGAAACCAAGAAGTTTGGGTCACTGATGTCAGCAGTGGCCAGGGTGTAATTAAGGAAATATAAAAATTTGTTTTTCTAGGTTTTGAATGATCACTTTCATTATTGAAGATTCGTTTTAGGAGCTCTGGTGTGATGGCGACAGTTGTGACATTGAAAATTGCTGGTGTTGAGGACATGGCTTCACGAGGTGAGACATTAGCTGCTAAAGGAGCCAAAGTTTCTCAGGTATTTCTCTCTTCAAAACCATAGCTCTCTTTTCTTTATCTATGTAAAACTAAACCTCACCAAGTAATGGGAAAAATGAACCTCACCAAACTTGCTGGCAAACAAACAAAATCCGTAATTAGGCTTAGGTTCCCTTTTGCTATGGTGTGTTAGTCCCCAATTTTGCTTTTTGTTAGTGGCTTCAGCCTAGGGTTTTTGAAATTTTCCAGTTATTCACCTACTGCTGCCATTTTGGGCATTTTGAACTTAGCTTAGTTTTGATGCTTGGGTAGGAAATTTTACTTTCCAATTTGTTTGCTTTCCCTCCCTATGTTGTTTTTTTTTAATTATTTTGTCAATTTTGTAATTTTTTTTTATTTTTTGGCCAAGGGTTCATGGGTTTGCCATGCCGCTCCTTGGCCGTTGTTGCTCGGAGTGGATGACTCTGAGCTGCTGTTGCTCAAAGCGGCCAATATTGAATCGCAACGATCAAAAAATTGATTGTTGGGTCTTGGTTGCTGCTACCTCCAGCGGCCAGGTTTCAGCCACTATAGGTGATAGCGGCTAAACCCTAAGCCTTATTTTTTGCATTTTTGTTGATTTTATGAAATTTTTGATTTTTTGGGTCAGGTGCAATCTGGTTCTTTTGCTTAGAATTAGAGTAACTCATACTATTTTGTACCGTTTTCATATTTTTTTTTGTGAATCATGCCTTAGATGCATTGTAGTTATGCTTTGTTTTTCTTTTGCTTTGCTTAGATCCTTACTACTCGGGCTCGAGACCCGAATCTACTGCTTGGATTGCTTCATGTTGCCCCACATTATGTCCGATTAGGCTTATCTTACGGCCTTATCCCATCATTGGGACCCATGGACCAACACCTTCCACATTCCACCCGATGAGATGACTATCACATCAAAGGATGTTTACAGGATCTTTCGAATCCCATTCGATGGGGTGCCCATTGTTTTGTCAGCAACATGATCAAGTGGCTGTCTATGCTCGGGTGTTTGGAGCATGCTCTACACAGGCCCTTTGAGATACTGGGTCCAAGGAAGTATCTATCAAGACTTGGTATGATGCTCATATTTTCACAACGAGGCATGCCATGTTGTTGATGATGATCAACAATGTTCTTATCCTGGATTGCTCGGGTTTGAGATTCCCTTAGAACCTCTTGGTGATGGTGCTGGACCTACTAGATAGCGAGGAGCCTATCATCTAGGTATGGGGTAGATCACTATTAGCTTAGTGCTATGATGAGTTGTACTGCATCTGTCAGTGGGGACGCATCAACATTGCTTGCAATTTGCTCTTCTAGGTTTAGGTATAAAACACATTAAGGTAGATCTCCCTAAGGGGATCCCAATCGAGATTACATCTATTAAGGCTCAGGCATAGTGCTATGCTACAATATTGGCTTGAGAGTATGAGGAGCATAAGAGCCACACTTTTGCAGGAGAGATTTCCCACTACACTGATGCTTTCACCAGGCTGTTGGTCGGAGATGTCATGTGGCAGACTTACTATGAGTGTCATATTTTGGATGATACAACTAGTTTCATTGCTAGGACACAGTGCAAACGATGGCTCATTGGCCATAATATTTCCATCCGAGAGTATTTATTCTACTCTCAGGTTCTTTCTCAGTACGCTCGGGTTTATTCTACACTGTTCGCCCCAGAAGATGCCATACAGATCTTCACGTAGTCTGCCCCAATAACCACCATCGCACAATCATTTTAAATATTTTATGCCGTTGAAAGCACCATGAAAGGGACAAGCATTCAATCTGATGAAGTCCGAAATTTGAACCTTGGACCTCTGCCCCCCTTATGGGGTTTGGATGAACCAATTTGTCTACACCTCGGACATAATTACAAGGCTCTTTTGAATTCATAATGACTCTTCAATATTTCGGAAGGTAAAGACTACACTATTTTTTTTGTTTCAAAATATTTACAAGACTAACACATATTTTCCCAATCCCTATGTTGTTCAAATTTCACATTAAATACAGTCCCAATTTTGGACTTGCACCATAGTATTCAGAGTTCTTCCTTTCTCTGAGAAAACAAAAGAATTCATAAACATTCACAAAGGGCTTTGCACTTTGAAGGTTATTAATCATTCCTGAATGCCAGAGCACAAGATATCTTCTGAAAACAGAATTAAAACTATGGCTTTGACTCCAAGCTCCAGTTTTTAGCTACATATTTACGATGACAATTCAAAGGTCAGAGCAGCTAAGCTAAGATGAATTTTAGATACACATAGCATGCAAGAAAATTCTTCACATATTTCCATGCAACATACAATATTTCAAACAAAAACCACCCATCTCACTATGGGCTTTCAACATGACATGCAAGTAACGCCTTTAATTCATTTTTAATAATAATATGCAGAAGGAAAGGTAAAAATCTCATTATAGACGAATAACTTAGATCCAAAAACACAGTCAAATTTTTCTTTCCTTTTTCCACAAAGTAATTAAACACATGCGTCTCAAATTTCCCATGCATGCATTAAGAATTTCAAATTTTCTCCATTCTTTATAGAGCATGGACAGGTTTATAATCACAAACAATCAACATATTCTAAATCTTGCCTCACAAGCACACAAGATTATTTATTTTATTTTCACTCTCATTGCCAGCAATCGTTATACCAATTTTAACGTAGAACATATCACATAATTTGTTTAAGCATTCCACTAAATTTTTCCAGTTCAACTTACTAGTTTTCATAGTCTGTTCTCCTTACTCTGCAGAGTCCTTTGCTCATCGTTGCTTCTTTTTGCTTTTTAAGACACACCCTCCTCTTTTTTTTTTCCAATTCATAAAACATATTTCCTCTTCCTACTAGCTCACTCTCGTTCATTGGAGATTCCCCTTCCCAAAAACATGTCATTCACCAAGTGTATACCACACTATCCACGTCCAACAAACTAAATTGATAATAATTCCTTTATATGCCGACCATTTCCAACTTGTCATTTTTTTTTTAATTTATAATGCCAAACAACACTCTGCCGCCTATAGTAGTATGTATTATTTTTTAGCATATAAATGGTTATAGTATTTGGCATTTCTTGTTTTTTTATAAAACAATAAAAATCATTTATTGTTAATGCCTTCTTATAATATATATATATATATATATATATATATATATATATATATAATAAGAAGGCATTAACAATAAATGATTTTTAGCAATACAAATATGTTATACATAAATATAAGATTAATAATTATTTTACCTTGCCTCATTACTTATTTTCTCTTCCAGATCATAACACAAAAATAATCATATCACTACTCTATTTTTATTTCTCATTCAAGACTATGGCTCCCATGCATTTTAGCATCTTCATTGCCAATCAAAAATCACAATTTGACAAGCATCAAACATTCCTACAAATGCAACTACATGTTATGCATCTACATGGACCGTTGGTGAATGCATTTCCAATATGGTTCTTTACCCCTATCAATCGATGAATACATCACCGCTCATCACTTCCCTGACTTAACTTGCACCGAACAATCTTGCGGTCCATTGAGAAGACATCTTTTGTTTGCATTGTCCTTGCTAGTACAAAACCTATCCTCTGCATCCACAGATACATTAGCAATATCTCATCCTTGCAGACAAATTAGGCATATAATAGAGTAGATTTTTGGAGGGTTATTACATCCTCCCCCCTAATATTAAACATAGTCCCTATGTTTAATTTTCCCACTGATTATTTAAAAAAATTATATAGTCATGAATGATAGAAAAGCAATACAGTACATCCATAAATTTACATTTTCCCAAAACTGAATCATCATGTTTAATTAATATCAAACATTCACATCATCAAATATACTTATCATACTTCACAAACCAAGATATGATATTATCATTTTTCAGACAAAATAAAACCATGCCATGGAGATAACACTATTCAAACACTATTCAAATAGAAATGGAAACTATCTTTTAATTATAGCCACATCTTCCCATGTGGAACTATTTTCATAAAACAAGTCCCATTGGACCTTGCACTGTTCAATATTCTGCTTCCTCAGTTATTTTGTTTGATGACCATGGATCTTAACAGGATGCACTTCAATGCGCAGGGGATCATCCATCTACAAATGTTCAACATTCCAAACATGTGAGGGGTCAGGAACATGTGAGGGGTTAGGAACATAACCTAGAAGAGAGGAATAAGGAACATTATGCACCTATTGCAATATCATATTTCTTAGATCCTGGTCATTAGGGACTACCACCTTGTTTTTAAATAGTAATGTATCTTCCCAAATTCTAAATTCTCTTGCTTTATCAGAATCTTGTTGAACCATTTATCGGTACTTTTGAGAATATTCATATTGAATTTACAATTTTTTGATTTGGTCAATTATAGTAGATTGATAATGAGACATAACATTGATATATCACCTTCTACTTAAAGCATCTACTAACTTATTTTCTTTCCCCTTTAAGTATTCTATATCAAAATTATATTCTATTAGAAATTCCATCCAACATATTTGTCTTGCATTAAGCATTGGTTGAGTAAAGATATATTTTAAACTTTGATGAGTGGTTATAATCTCAAAAGATTTACCAAGTAGATAATGTCGCCATATTTTTAGGGCATGTATTGCAGTAGCCAACTTTAAATAATGTGTGGTGTAGTTTATTTCATGTTTCTTAAGTTTTCAAGACTTATAAGCGACATTAGGGTTTTGCAACCGACGATCTTTAGGGTTGAAGCCGACAAAGTTGAATCTGGGCCGACAAAATTTAGGGTTTTGCAGTCGACGATCTTTAGGGTTACAGCCGACTATATTTCAAGTTTTAAATTTCTATTATTTAAGGAGGGCTATTTTGGAGTTTGTCGATTGAAGAGTGCGTCTCGATTTTGTGCGAATTAAGTCTGCAGTGCACAGTATGCGAATCGTGTCGAACCAAGTCTAGTGCAAAGAAAAATTTGTGCAAGTGAAGTCCGAAGAGAGCTGAGAGCTAGTCGTATCGAATTAAGCTGAGTGTGAAGCAAGAGCGTACAAAAAGCAAAAAAAGTGCATAGGAGCAGAAGCGATAGTTTGATTGTGACGAAGCGTAGTGTGAGAGGCTATTGCGCAGAAGCAGACTGATAGTGCGAAGCATTTGCATAGCAGAAGCAGAGTGCAGAGAATCTACAGACTGTGAGCAATAAGGTGAAGGTATTATTCAGTTATTTTCTTTGTTTCTATTGAAGTCCAAGTTGCAGCTTGGCATAAGGGGTTGGTGCTCCTTCCAGTAGGTGCTGGTGATTTAGGGGTAGGTGCTCCTTTCTGTTGGTGCAAAAAAATTGAGGGGTTGGTGCTCCTTCCAGTTGGTGCTGGTAAATTGTTGTAAAGTTGTTGCTTTGCAAAGGCTGGATTTGGATGGTAGTCCAAGCAGCCCTTTTTGAGGAGTAGCCACATTGGTGAACCTCGTTAAATCTGTGTTGTGTGTGATGCTCTTTTGTTCTATCTGGTTTAAATTTGCTTTATTTCAGCTTTAAGTATTGCAAGTTTAAATATTAAAAGATCACACTGATTCACCCCCCCTCTCAGTGTCACTGTGATTATAACAATTGGTATCAGAGCTAGGTTCTTGAATAGGCTCAAACAGCTAGGGTGATCTTGGAAGTGACGCAATGGCAAGTGGTGAAGGTTTCTCCTCGAACAAAGCACCATTGTTTGATGGAACTAATTATGCATTCTAGAAAATCAGAATGCAAACATATCTCCGTGCTTTGGGTTTTGACATCTGGGGTGCAGTAGTTAATGGTTACAAAGCTCCTGCCACCGCTCCAACAGACACTGTCGATAAAAAGGAATTTGAAAATGATTCAAAAGCAAAAAATGCCATCATGTGTGGACTAGTGGACAGTGAGCTAGTCAAGATCATAAATTGTGAATCAGTGAAAGATGTATGGGATAAACTAGAGAACATTCATGAAGGAGATGATAGGATCAAGGAGGCCAAGCTTCAAACACATCGAGCTCAATTCGAATCCTTAAAGATGGACAATGATGAGAACATAGAGACTTTCATGCAAAGAGTCAATGGGATCACTAATTCAATCAGAGGTCTCGATGAAGATATGGATGATGCTACTATCATGAAAAAGGTATTAAGATCACTCCCTCCTAGATTTGATTCTAAAGTCTCAACCATAGAAGAAGCCAAAGATCTAAATCGCTTTAGTATGGATGAGATGCATGGTTCTTTGACTGCTTTTGAAATGAGAATAGGAAGGTCTAATCCCATAGATAGAGAAGCAACCTTTAAAGCCCTAAAAGGCAAAGACACAAAACAAGAGTCTGAAGAAGAGGAGGCATCTGATGAAATGGAAGCAAATTTTGTCAAAAAACTGAGAAAGGGAAAAGGAAAATACAGAGGAAAGCTACCTTTTAAATGTTTTAACTGTGGAGGCATTGGGCACTTTGCGACAAAATGTCCACTCAATGAGAAGAACCAGGGAGAGGAAGCTTCGCACCAAGAAAGAAATGACTGGAAGAAAAAATCAAACTTCAGGAAAGGCAACTTCAAAAAGAAAAGTTTCATCTCCAGGAATGCAAATTCTTCAGAAGACAACTCTAGTGAGGATTCTGAAGAAGAAACAGGTGAAGTTCTGTTCATGGCATGTGAATCAGAAAAATTGAAAGAGGTAGAACAATCAAAAAAGAGGGAAGTAATGAATTCTAAAGTTTCTGCTAAAAATCCTGAGGCTGAAGTAGATCTAGAAGGTGAGCTGGTCTCTGCTCTTGTAGAATGGAAATCTAAGAAAAGAAAGAATTATAAACTTTCAAGGAAGCTTGAGGATGCAAATGATATCATAACCAGTTTGAAAATACAGATAGAAGAATACAAGAAAATGTCTGAGGATCTCGAAGTTCAGATAACCATGAAGATAGATTACTACTGTAAACTAGAAGAAGAGAATGTTAGTCTACGAATGCAGATGCAAGAACTGGATCAAAAAATCAGCTGCCATCAAAAGCGTGAAGAAAGTTCGATGAAGTTGGATAAAATTTTAAGTGATCAAAGACCTGCTGGCATCAAATTTGGTCTAGGCTTCGTGGAAGGAGAATCGTCAAATGGACCAAAAGCCAGAAATGTAGAAACTGTAAGGAATGAAGAGAAGAAACAGACTGATGAAAGAAAAACAACTCAGGCAAATAAAAGCAGTAATGCCTGGCCCGAAAAGAGAACTGACAATGATGGATTTACCAAGGTCACACATCAAAAGAAAAGAAGATCTATGGCTCCTACAACATCCTGGAAAAAACCATCTTTCAGGTTCAATCATTTCTTTTCTGGTTTCTGTTTCAAGTGTAATGGTTATGGGCATAAAATTGTAGATTGCAAGTATAATGCAGGACCAAGAAATCTCTTCAGTAGAAATGCTTTTTCACCGTTAAATTATGTAGTAGAATGTTTTAATTGTCACAAATTTGGACATATTGCAAGAAACTGTCGTAGTCTTTTAGCTGCAAATCAACCTCAGAAAAGAAAATTTCAACCAAATAGGGCAAGACAAAATAGAAATCCTTCTGAAAGATATACTCAAGATACTAGAAAAGGAAAGTCCAAACTAGAGCCCAATACGGTAGCCAAATCAGAGTGGAAATAGAAAGAGCAGCCTCAGGAAGAAAAGGAATCCTTAATAGTTCAAACAGCTTTCAAGGCACAGAGTAAAAGGGTACCATGGATACTTGACAGTGGATGCTCAAGTCATATGACAGGTGATAAACAAAAATTTGAAAAATTACAGAAATATGAGGGCGGTTCTGTAAAATTTGGAAATAATGATGGAGCTAAGATAATCGAAAAAGGATCAGTTCAAATTAGTAATGGGAAGATCAAGTCAGAAGAAGTTTTGTTTGTGGATGGTCTGAAACATAATTTGTTGAGTGTTAGTCAGATCTGTGATAATGGACATGAAGTTGTTTTCAAGAAGCAGGGTTGTGAAGTCAGGAAATCAAACAATGGAAAATTGATAGCTACTGGATCAAGGACATCTGGCAACCTGTACACACTCTCAGAAACTACAGAAGGTAATTGTTTCATTGGACAGGAAGAAGAAAATTGGCTATGGCACAAGAGGCTTGGACACATTAGTTTTGATAATCTAGTGAAAATCAGCTCGAAACAGGCAGTAAGAGACATTCCAACCATTAGAAAACCTTCAAATAGTATTTGTGCTTCATGTCAAAAGGGAAAGCAAACCAGAACCTCATTCAAAACAAAAGAGTACCACACCAGTAAACCTCTGGATCTTATACATACAGACTTGTGTGGACCCATGAGAACTCAAAGCATAAATGGTGACAAATACTTTATGTTATGTATTGATGATTATTCCAGAATGACATGGATATTCTTCTTAAAGAATAAAATAGAAGCTTTTGGAATGTTCGAGATCTTTCAAACATCTAGTTGAGAATGAAACAGGAAAAAGAATTAAATGTTTGAGATCAGATAGAGGAGGAGAATTCATCTCAGATGAGTTTACAGAATACTGTGAACGACATGGTATCAGGAGACAATATTCAGCAGCTAGAACACCCCAACAGAATGGCATGGTAGAAAGAAAGAATAGAACAGTACAAGAAATGGCATGAACTATGCTAGCGAAAAACAAAATAGCAGAAAGATTTTGGAAAGAAGCAGTCCATACTGCAGTATACATCCAAAATAGGTACATGCTGAGAACTCATGAAAGCAAAACTCCTTATGAGCTGTGGTTTGGTAGAAAGGCAACAGCAAAACACCTCAAAGTCTTTGGCTGTAAGTGTTACATCAGAAAAACTGAAGACAATCTTGGGAAGTTTGAAAATAGAGCAGATGAAGGTGTCTTTGTTGGGTATTCGATAAAGAGCAAAGCTTATAAATGTTACAACAAGAGACTCAAGAAAATTGTGGACAGTGCTGATGTTAAATTTGATGAAGGAAGGGAAAGAACAGTTAACTATGAAGAAAACTACCCAATTTATGAAGAAGTCATTGAAGGAGAAGAGGAAAATGAAACAGAAAAGAAACAATCTCTTAACTCAGATGACTTAATCGATGACTCAGAGGTGGAAGAAAATAAGAAATTCAAAATAGGCAGCTGGCAGAAGAATCATCCCAGAGATCAAATTATTGGAGATCCCACAGCTGGTATTCAGACAAGAAAGAAAGTAGTAAGTAACTACTCTCTTTTATCCAGCATTGAGCCCAAAAATATAGCTGAGGCAAGCAAAGATGATAGTTGGATGAAGGCAATAAATGAAGAGTTAGATCAGATTGAAAAGAACAGAACTTGGGAATTAGTTCCTAGACCGACGGATAAGAATGTAATCGGCACCAAATGGATATTTCGAAATAAATTGAATGAAGACGGACAGGTAGTTAGAAATAAAGCTAGATTGGTCTGTAAAGGGTATGCACAAGTTGAAGGCGTTGATTTTGAAGAGACTTTTGCACCTGTGGCCAGATTAGAAGCAATCAGAATGTTTCTAGCCTTAGCAGTTCATAAGAATTTTAGAGTTTACGAGATGGATGTAAAATCAGCTTTCTTAAATGGGAAACTTGAAGAAGAAGTTTACATTGAACAACCAGATGGTTTCCAAATTGGTGAAGATCCCAATCTTGTCTGCAAATTAAAGAAAGCTTTATATGGCTTAAAACAGGCACCCCGAGCGTGGTATGCATGGCTAGATAACTATCTCTCTCAACAGGGGTTTAAGAAAGGTATGGTGGACAGTAATCTGTATGTCAAAACAGAAAATGGGCATCTCATTGTTCTTGTTGTTTATGTAGATGATATCATATTTGGCAGTAGCAAAGATGAATCATGTAAAGACTTAGCAAATAAAATGCAAAAAGAATTTGAAATGTCTATGATTGGTGAACTGTCTTACTTTCTTGGGTTACAAGTTAATCAAAATGAGAAAGGCATATTTATTTCCCAAGTCAAATATGTGAAAGAGATGCTAAAAAGATTCACAATGGAGGACTATAAGCCGGTTAGCACTCCTATGGTGACAGTGCAAGTTGAGTAAAGATGACAAATCTCCACCTGTAGATCAAACCATGTACGAGATCAATGATTGGAAGCTTACTTTATTTAATAGCTACCAGACCAGATATTCTGCAGGCAGTTTGCATGGTAGCAAGATTTCAGGCCAGTCCCAAAGAGACTCATGTGACAGCAGTAAAAAGGATTCTCAGATATCTCAAGGGTACTATGGAGTATGGGTTATGGTATCCGAAAGGTAAAGACTTCACCCTTATATCTTATTCGGATGCAGATTGGGCAGGATGTGTTGATGATAGGAAGAGTACAAGTGGAGGTGCTTTTTATCTCGGTGACAGGTTGGTTGCTTGGCACAACAAGAAACAAGAGTCAGTTTCTTTATCAACAAGTGAGGCAGAATATATTGCAACAACAACCTACTGTACACAAGTTTTGTGGATGAAACAAACTCTGAAGATCTTGGTATTAATTTTAGTGAACCAATATCAGTTAAGTGTGATAACACCAGTGCAATTAACATCTCCAAGAATCCAATAATGCATTCACGGACAAAACACATTGCCATCAGGTATCATTTTTTGAAGGAGAAAGTTGCAAAAGAAGTTAAATTGGATTTTGTCCCAACCACAGAACAAGTAGCGAGATATTTTTACAAAACCATTGCCCAAGGAAGTGTTTGAGTACCTTCGAAACAAATTGGGAGTAGTCACACTTCCCAAGAAGTGACTAGCTACAGGGATCACTTTCTCAGGGGGAGCATTTGAGTATTTGACTATTCTTTTGCTCATGATCATAATTTGTGCTAAGTGCAACAAATTGTGCCTGAGAATTGTGTGTATGGACTCAGGGGGAGTCTGCAGTAGCCCTTTGGTATTATTGACAAAGGGGGAGAAGAGTTACAGGAATTTACACAGGTGTTGCCAACAATTCCAAAGGGGGAGATTGTTGAGCAAGGTGTTGCAAGAGTTTTGTCATTGTTGTCAACACAGGCAGTTAGATCTAATGATGCAGTGGACGAGTTCGAAGTCATTCAGATGCAGAGGACAGAAGTTCAAAGGTTATTCAGAGCATGGACAGTGAGTTTCCAAGAAGACCATAGTTGCCTATTTGCAAAAAATCAAAGAAAAAGACAAGTAAGAAAAGTGTCGCGATATCGCGACATTTTTAGCAGGCAAGAAAAACTGTCGCGATTTCGTGACATGTTAGAGGAGAGAGAAAGCACAAACAAAATTGTCATGATTTCGTGACATGGCCGAGGAGAGAGAAGGCGCAAGGAAAATTGTCGCGATTTCGTGACATGTTTGGAGAAAAAGCGCTAAGGAAGAAAACTGTCGTGATTTCGTGACATGTTTGGAGAAAAAGCGCTAAGGAAGAAAACTGTCGCGATTTCGTGACATGTTTGGAGAAAAAGTGCTAAGGAAGAAAACTGTCGCGATTTCATGACATGTTTGGAGAAAAAGCGCTAAGGAAGAAAACTGTCACGATTTCGCGACATGTTTGGAGAAAAAGCGCTAAGGAAGAAAACTATCGCGATTTCGCGACATGTTTGGAGAAAAAGCACTAAGGAAGAAAACTGTCGTGATTTCGTGACATGTTTGGTGAAAAAGCGCTAAGGAAGAAAACTGTCACGATTTCACGACATGTTCGGAGAAAAAGCGCTAAGGAAGAAAACAGTCACGATTTCGCGACATGTTTAGAGAAAAAGCGCAAAGGAGGAAAAGTGTCGCGATATCGCGACATGTTGTAGTTTCGTGGCAGAAGCTACAGGAAAGTGACAAAGGTGGCAGAGACGGTTGAAGCCGACAAAGTTGAATCTAGGCCGACGGAATTTAGGGTTTTGTAGCCGACGATCTTTAGGGTTGAAGCCGACAAAGTTGAATCTGGGCCGACAAAATTTAGGGTTTTGCAGCCGACGATCTTTAGGGTTACAGCCGACTATATTTCAAGTTTTAAATTTCTATTATTTAAGGAGGGCTATTTTGGAGTTTGTCAATTGAAGAGTGCGACTTGATTTTGTGCGAATTAAGTCTGTAGTGCGCAGTAAGCGAATAATGTCGAACCAAGTCTAGTGTGAAGAAAAATTTGTGCAAGTGAATTCTGCAGAGAGCTGAGAGCTCGTCGTATCGAATTAAACTGAGTGTGAAGTAAGAGCGTACAAAAATAAAAAAAAGCGCACAGGAGCAGAAGTGATAGTTTGATTGTGACGAAGCGTAGTGTGAGAGGCTGTTGCACAGAAGCAGACTGATAGTGCGAAGCATTTGCATAGCAAAAGCAGAGTGCAGAGAATCTACAGACTGTGAGCAATAAGGTGAAGGTATTATTCAGTTATTTTCTTTGTTTCTATTGAAGTCCAAGTTGCAGCTTGGCATAAGGGGTTGGTGCTCCTTCTAGTAGGTGCTGGTGAATTAGGGGTTGGTGCTCATTTTTGTTGGTGCAAAAAAATTGAGGGGTTGGTGCTCCTTCCAGTTGGTGCTGGTAAATAAGTTGTAAAGTTTTTGCTTTGCAAAGGCTGGATTTGGATGGTAGTCCAAGCAACCCTTTTTGAGGAGTAGCCACATTGGTGAACCTCGTTAAATCTGTGTTGTGTGTGATGCTCTTTTGTTCTATCTGGTTTAAATTTTCTTTATTTTAGCTTTAAGTATTGTAAGTTTAAATATTAAAAGATCACACTGATTCACCCCCCCTCTCAGTGTCACTGTAATTATAACATACAACACCATTCTCTTGCATGAGAACCCCTCCTAATAATTCTATAGAGGCATAAGTACAAACTATGAATAGTTGTGTGGGATCTGCTATTCTAAGAATAGGTGCTGATATTAAATTTTCTTTAAGAGTTTTAAAAGCCTCTTCACATAGTTCCATCCATTTAAAAGCTTTTCCTTTCCTTTGGAGATTAGTTATTGGATAAACTATCTTAGAAAATTTTTGGATAAATTTACAATAATATCCAACCATCCCCATAAAATTCCACACTTCGAAAACATTTGTTGGAGCTGGCCAATTAATAATAGCCTCAATTTTCTTTGGATCAACAACCAACCCTTCAGTAGATATTACATGACCCAAAATATGAACTTGAGTTGCATAAATCTCACACTTGGATAGTTTCCCATATAATTGATTCTTTTAAGTGTTTCAATAATAATTCTTATATGAAATTCATGCTCTTCTTTATTTTTGGAGTAGATCAGTATATCATCTAGGAATATCAACACAAACTAATCTAGCTATTCACGAAACCCACTATTCATCAAATTCATAAAAGCTTCTAGTGCATTGGTCAATCCAAAAGGCAACATTGTAAATTTATAATGACCATATCTAGTTCGAAAAGAAGATTTATGGGTATCTTCTTCCTGGATCCTCAATTAATGATAACCATATATACGATCAATTCTAGAGAAAATTGTGGCTCCTTTTAGTTGATCAAACAAATTATCTATTCTAGGTAAAGAGTACTTAGTCTTAACAGTCATCTTGTTTAGCATCCTATAGTCAATACATAGCCTTAAATTTTCATCCTTCTTTTTTACAAACAGAATTGGTGCACCCCACGGTGAAACATTAGGTTCAATGTGTCATTTTTCTAAAATTTATTGCACCTGAGTCTTAAGTTATTACAACTCTATTGTAGTAATTCTATATGGTGCACAAGCTATAGGATTTGCTCCTGGTAAAATTTCTATAGTAAAATCAAAATCCCTTTGGGATAGAAGACCCAGTAAATCCTCAAAAAAGACATCTCAAAAATCATTCAATACCTAATAGGTTTGAAAAAAACTTGCTCCAAGCTCATTTTCATTCTTTTTATTAATATTGACCACAAATATTCCACTACCATTTCTTAGTGCTCTTTTAGCTTGCATTGTTGTCAAAAGATGTGGTTCCACCAATTCATATTCATAGCAAATTCGAATATGTTAAGATCCTGCTATAAAATAAACTCAAATAACACACTCTCACACGATTGCTTGGAAATAAACTCACATAAACATCATATTAATATAACATAAATTTGCATAAAGGAACAATCTCACAATAAGACAGAATCGTAGGCCTCTTCGAGGGGGCAACCTCCTTCAATACTTCATTAATTTGCAAAAATATGGTTACATTGGTGCCTTTTCGGGTATTTAAGGAGTTTCCTTCCAAGGTTGGCTTACATGCAAAATGCCACCTGGATTACATGCATAATGCCACTCGAATTACATGCATAGTGCCACTTTGAATTACATGCACAATGCCACTCGAATTACATGCATAATGCCACACGAATTACATGCACAATGCCACCTTACCTAACCTATCTACCATGTGTTACATAAAAAGGGTGCCATTTGTCATAGGCACTACCTAAGCTAAAACTTAGAACATTACAAAATATTAATCATGGGTACTACCCACGTTCACTAGGAATTATTACATCGGGGAAGTTATTACATTAAGGGTTAGGATGAGATCCTAACATGCCCTTTTCCTTGAAGAAGCTTTGTCCTCAAAGCTGAAAATGAGGAAACTATTTTTGGAGTTGATGGAGAGACTCCCATGTAGCATCCTTAGGTTGAAGTCCACGCCACTGAACCAGGACCTCTGTAATGGTACGGTTGCACAGAGTGCGAGTTCAACGATCCAGCAGCTGCTCCGGTGCAAGTAATATGGAGCCTTATTCATCCAATTCAGGGAGTGTTGATTGAACCTGTACCTTTGTGCTCACAACTTTCTTGAGAAGGGAAACATGAAAAATAGGGTGGATCTTGGAAGTGGGGGAAAGATCCAATTTGTAAGCTGTTGGACCAATCCGTTGTAGAACCTGATAAGGACCATAGAATTTTGGAGCAAGCTTCTGACACCTGCGGAGTTGTAGGGATGATTGTTTGTATGGATGTAAGCAAAGGAAGACCATATCACCCACATAAAAAATGCACTCATAATGATGTTGATCAGCTTGTTGGCACATGCAATTCTGGGCCATGTTCAAATTTTGCTTGAGTTGGCGGAGGACCTCGGTGTGTTGACTCAGAGCATTGTCGACGGCCTGGACCTTGGAGCTGCCCGAAATGTAGGAGGAAGGCATGAGTGGAGGGCGCCCATAAACTGCCTCAAATGGTGTGAGTTTGGTGGTGGTATGATAGGAAGTGTTGTACCACCATTCAGCCAAAGAAATCCATTTTGCCCAATGAGTAGGATGATCGGAGGCAAAGCAGCGAAGGTAGGTTTCCAAGCATTTATTAACAACCTCTGTTTGACCATTTGTTTGCGGATGGTAGGCTGAACTCATTTTGAGCTGAGTCCCATGCAACTTAAACAACTCTTGCCAAAAATTGCTAGTAAACGTGGGATCACGATCAGATACAATGGAGGTTGGCATGCCATGAAGGCGAAATATGGAGTCAAGAAAAAATTGGGCAATAGTGGATGCTGTGTAAGGATGGGTTAGGGCACAAAAGTGAGTATACTTTGAAAGGTAGTCCACTACCACAAAAATAATAGACTTGCCTCTAGATTTAGGTAGCCCTTCTATGAAGTCCATGGAGATGTCAGTCCACACCTGATCTGGTATCGGCAATGGTTGAAGAGTGCACGGAGAGCACACTGTTTCTCCTTTCATCCTTTGACATGTGTCGTAGTCAGATACAAAAGAGTGAATGTCCTGTTTCATACCTTTCCAAAATAATGTGCGCTTGAGTCGCTCATAAGTTTTTAGGAACCCTGAATGGCCAGCAGATGGAGTAGCATGTGATTCCTTCATGAGGAGCTCTCGAAGTGGGGACTTAGGAGGAAGAACCAGGCATTGATGGTAACGCAGATCCTGGCCATCCCAACTATATCCTAGTGTAGACTCTGGATCATCCCTAAGTGAAGCAACTAGGTCTTTCAAATCTACATCCTAAAGTATTTCTTGACGTAAGGGCTCAATCCATTGGGGCAATGGTGCAGAGATGGCACACAACATACTAAGGGTCTCAAATTGGTGAGAGAGAGCATCTGCCACAAGATTTTCCTTCCCTTTTTTTTACGTGATGTCATAATCATAGCCCATGAGTTTTGATACCCACTTTTGTTGCTCGGGGGTGGCAACTCGTTGTTCTATAATGTATTTTAGACTCTGGTGGTCAGTTTTGATGGAGAAATGGTGCCTAATGAGGTAAGGTCGCCAATGCAGGACTGCATGCAATATTGCCAACATTTCCTTGGCATATGTGGATTTCCCCAGATTGCGATTAGATAGGGCTTTGCTAGTAAAAGCCAAAGGGCGTCCTTCTTGCATCAATACCACCCCAATACCATGACCAGAAGCGTAACTTTCAATGAATTTTTTTTAGAGAAGTCTGGCATGGCTAAAACTGGAGTCGTGGTCATGGCATGCTTGAGGTCCAAGAATGCTTGCTCAGCCGGCCCCGTACAAGTAAAAGAATCCTTCTTCAACATGGAGGTGAGGGGGGCGGCTATCTTTCCATAATTGCAAACAAATTTACAGTAATATCTTGTAAGCCCTAAAAATCCTCAAAGCCCCTTGAGTGTGTGAGGTTTCGGCCATTCTTGGACTGCTTGGATCTTCTTAGGGTCAACCTTGACACCATCCTTTGAGACAATGTGTCCCAGATATTATAATTCAGTCAAACCAAAGGAGCACTTGGACCTTTTTGCAAATAGTTTATGGTCAGCCAGTAGTTGGAAGGTTTGATCTACATGCTTGAGATGCTCTTCCCATGTGTGACTATAAATCAAGATGTCATCGAAGAACATAAGGATGAACTTCCACAAAAAAGGGCGAAAGATGTTGTTCATAAGGCTTTGGAATGTGGAAGGAGAATTTGTGAGACCAAATGGCATTACCAAGAATTCATAATGACCTTCATGAGTGCGAAAAGCAGTTTTAGGAATATCTTCATCCCTGAGCCGGATCTGATGGTACCCAGAGCGGAGGTCTAGCTTGGTGAAGTACATGGTCCCATGTAATTCATCTAGTAATTCATCAACCACAGGGATAGGAAATTTATCCTTGATAGTTATCTTGTTGAGTTCTCGGTAGTCAATACACAACCACCAAGAGCCATCCTTCTTGAGGACCAGTAAGACTGGTGCAGAGTAGGGACTAGTACTAGTCTGAATGACACCTGCCTTGAGTAATTCCTATATCATCTTCTCAATCTCTGATTTCATGGCATGGGGGTACTTGTATGGTCTAATATTGGGAGGTGTACTATCCGACAATAATGGAATGGCATGGTCGTGAGAGCGATGCGGTGGTAGTGTGGTTGGTTCTGAAAAGATGGCCTCATGTTTGTGGAGAATCTGTTGCATGTCTGGTGGGATTTCACCCATTAGAGATGTGGATGGTTGGATGGAGAATAGTTGTGCAATGACCCCATGTGATGATTTCTTTAGCAATTTCTCCATGCCGTTTAAACTGATAATTTGAAGTGTTCTTGCTGGGGAGCCCTTGATGATGTGTGTTTGTCCGTTCTGGGAGAACTGCATCCAAAGTTTAGCAAAGTTCCAACTGATAGTGCCCAACGTACTCAACCATTGAGATCCCAAAACAATATCACATCCACCCAACTGGAGGGCAAACATGTCCTGCTTGAGTTCATAGTCCCCTATCTTGATTTTAACATTGCAACATTTTCCTTTACAAGGTAAGGTTCCCCCATTGGCTACCATGACCTCAAAGGAATTACAAGTGTGGATATAGCAATTTGCCCGCTGAGCAGCTCTACGGTCAATGAAGTTGTGTGTGCTTCCCGAATCCAGAAGGATGGAAAGACGTTGGCCCTTGAAAAATCCTGTAACCTTCATGGTTTAAGGAGTACTAATGCCTGCAAGGGCATGGACTGTAATTGCTGTCTCAGGTTCTTGTTTCACTTCTTCTTGTGGAGGAGGTGTTTCTGGAGGGTCCTCATCCTCATCACTCTCGTCAAAGGTATCAGGTTCTTCAACATCTATCAAGAACAATTTTTTGTGTGCACACTTATGCCCTTTGAAAAAATTTTCATCACAATTGTAGCATAATCCTTGGGCACGACGTGCATCCATCTCTTCAATGGTGAGGCGCTTGTGTGCAGCAGGTTTATTATCAACTGGGTGTTGGGCTCTAGGAGGAAATGAAGGTCTATTTTGAGGAAACTTTGATGGGCGTCTTTGGGCAAAGAGTTTAGATTCGGCCAAACGAGCCAAACTCATAGCTTCCATCGTAGTTTGTGGTTTCAACATTTTTACTTCCGCTTGGAGTTCCACCTTCAACCCACTGATATAACAACTCTGGAAGAACCCTTCACTCAATCCTCTTGTCTTATTGGCCAATTTTTCAAATTGAGCTTGGTACTCTCGGACTGACCCTATTTGTTGTAGTTTGGTCAAGGCTCCTGTAAAGTCCTCATACTCACTAGGACCAAATCGAGTGAGTAGTTGGGATTCAAAATCCTCCCAAGAGAGATTTGGGTAGTCAACATGTAACCATTGAAACCAGTGTAGAGCCTCAGACTCCAAGTTAAAGGAAGCCATCTGGACTCGATCAAATACGGGTACATTATGAAGTCGAAAGAATTGGTCAACCTGACATAGCCACCCATCAACATCCTTCCCACTAAATTTGGGAAAGTCCAATTTGGGCATTCTAAAGGGTGGATCATGGTCACGATTCCTTGCAGAACTCTCAGCTTGGTATTTTGATTTGGGTGGTTCTCTTTTCAGTTTGTTGTCTACTTCTATCAGTGCTTCTTCTAAGCGGTTGCTAGTGGCCTCATGCTCTAGGCGAAGACCTTGGACTTCTTCCCTTATGGAGTGAAAAGTCGAGTTCAAGTTCTCAATGGATTTTGTTAGGGATTCCAAGTGTTCTAGTTCTTTTTGGTGTCCATGGGTACCCTGGGCCATTTTTTAAACCTTTTGTGACCAGTTACTAAAAATAGAATTGAATTTTTAGGACTTACTATTTTTAGTAAGTTCCCAAAAAAGTGCTTGGGTGCTATATATCAAAACGATCAGCTCAAGGAGGTGGTCACAATGAGCTATATCTCTCAACACTACTTTTTGGCACCCCAAAATTTTTTTTTATCTCTTGTTTTGCTGAGTCTAATGGTGTTTACAATTTCTAATTCTGAGCTACAGAGCAAAAGTTGGGTACTGGAGCACTATCTATAACTAGCCTCGTTTCATACTCAAGATTCTCTGTATTTTGTAGGTGACTGTTATGACAGTTCTGTTCTGACCCTGAAGACTGTGAATTCTGCCTTGACTGTGCTGACCTCTCTGACCTGACTGTGACTGCCACTGTAAATTTGACTGTTATTCTCTAGACTGTCAACTTAAGTGTCACCCTCATGGATTATCCCGAATGCATGTCCTTTCTGTTATTTTTTTAGTAGAGGACTCCTTTCTCATATGCTCACTTTTGAAATGCAGGTTTACGAACAGGGATGTTTGGATTTTTATTTTTTTTATTTTTGCATTTTTTATAGGTTGAAGTTTTAACAGAACCAGGGAATGCTAAGTATAGGAGTATGTACCACCCATAGGCCCTCTAATATACCGACAATGATGAACAATAGTGCTTAGACCAATATTTCAGGCCACTACTCAAGGAGGATTCCACACATACCCTTGAGCACACTACCTGCCTCTCTGACAATACGGGAGGGTAATCGTCCAGGATGCTGTGTCCCATAGACTATGAGTAATACAAGGCCGAAGAGCTTCCTAATGGCTAAAAGTTTATTTAATCCTAGATGGTCTCCCGATATACCCAAAGATACGTGGGAGCTCAAGTCCGTGCACGAGTTCTGTCTGAGGCCTGGGTATTGGAGCCTGATCGCCCCTCACTTCACTAGAAAATTTATGGGCTATCTAGCTTAGCCAATAACGATAGATCCTTCGTGATATTTTAAAACCCCCGGTACAGGGTTTCTACCTACTCAACTAAAAATATATATATATTTTTGGTGTGGAAAAAAAAATGCACTGTATTTTTTTGAATTTTTTTTTTAATAAGGAAAAACAGAAATGGGAAAAACACACAGAATTTTTACCTAACATGCGGATTGGATGGCAAGAATCATTGTAGTTGCAGCAGAACTTGGCCCTGGAAAGCACTCTGATACCACTTGTTAAGATTTTGCTATAAAATAAACTCAAATAACACACTCTCACACGATTGCTTGGAAATAAACTCACATAAACATCATATTAATATAATAGAAATTTGCATAAAGGAACAATCTCACAATAAGACAGAATCGCAGGCCTCTTCGAGGGGGCAACCTCATTCAATACTTCATTAATTTGTAAAAATATCGTTACACTGGTGCCTTTTCGGGTATTTAAGGAGTTTCCTTCCAAGGTTGTCTTACATGTAAAATGCCACCTGGATTACATGCATAATGCCACCCGAATTACATGCATAGTGCCACTTTGAATTACATTCACAATGCCACTCGAATTACATGCATAATGCCACACAAATTACATCCACAATGCCACCTTACCTAACCTATCTACCATGTGTTACATAAAAAGGGTGCCATTTGTCATAGGCACTACCTAAGCTAAAACTTAGAACATTACAAAATATTAATCATGGGTACTACACACGTTCACTAGGAATTATTACATCAGGGAAGTTATTACATTAAGGGTTAGGATGAGATCCTAATAGAATCCTTTGCTTGGTATCATTAGTAAATTCCATCCATATTTCCTCAAAATTTAATAATGCTTTATGCGCCTTGAGCCAGTCAACACCTATATTTTGTCAAAAGAATGCAATGGAGCTAAATATAAATGCCTTTGGGTTTGTCCTTGAGGTAGCATTATTTGAGGATCAAATAAACATTTATAAACAATATAGGTTTTCCAAAACCTATACTCGAATTTCCATGCATTAGCCATAAATCCAGGTTTTTTCAGTATGTCCCTTAAAATATTTGGTGAAATAAAACTATCAGTTGCTCAAGAGTCAACTAAAATGCAAACATTTCTATCATAAATTTTACCTTTCAACAGGAAAGGTGTTTCTTGACCATTGAGTTTAGAATTAGATGTTGCTACGTAAATCTTATGAGCAGGTTCCATAGGTTCCTTCCTCTTATCAACTCACAATGGACATTTATCAACATAATGAGGTTCTTGAAAAATCCAGCAACTAGTTTGTGGTACCCTCTCTTTCCTATTTCCCTCATTATCTTCATGAAGATCAGCTCTTGGTGCATTAGCTCTTTGATCGCTCCTATCTCTAAAATTTCTTTGGACATCCCAATAATTTAGATTTCCTCTATTTCCTTGGTACATGTTCATATTCCTATCAAACTTGTTTCGATTCTCATTGCCATGATTCCTGGTCCAATTCCTATTTCCTTTTGTTGGAACCATATTTTTGTTTTTCTATGACTCTTCCTTTTTAGAGGATTGTTGATAATAAGCTTTCTAAACTTAAGGTTATCTTCTTCCTGTCAAGCCAAGTCACAGGTAGTAGTTAAGGTAGCAGGTTTCAACATAAGAATCAAGTGTCCAATTTTTGGGTGTAATCCTAGGAGATATTTTTGAATTTTGATCTCATTTCTCTGCTCATACTCAGGCATGTATTTGAGCAATTGAACAAATATCTGATAGTATTCAATCACAGTCATATTCCCTAAGTTAGCCTTGAAAATTTTGTAGTCCTTTCAAGGTAAAATTGCGATGTTAAGAACCTATATTTGAATGCTAATACAAAAGTATCCTAGAGAACATAATCAACCTCCACATTGTGAGTTTTCCTATAAGTATCCCACCAATCTATGACAACTCCAGTCAAACAGAAAACTTCCCACAAGGTTTTTTATTTAGATGATAAGGTTCTAACCGTAAAATATGCCTCCACACTATTTAACCTTCTCTCAGCCTCTTTCCCATCACCTTTGGCATAAAATTTGGCTATATCAAGCATTCACATATCCTTGTCCAACTCAGAACCTACTTGTTTAATTCCTGGGCTAATAGTTGTCTCATCCCCAATTATTACCATTTTCTTTCCTTTAGATAAAATTTCAATTGTTTTTTATTGATGGGAAATCATTTCTTGTTGTTGAGCCAGCTAAGCTTTTTGCTGCTCCATATATTCTATCATTTGGATATTTTATTATGCCATGTGTTTAGCCACTTAAGCACTTTGCTACTCTAGTTGTTCTTTTTGTTTGTTGATTTTCTCCCATAATAGTTGTACCATCCAGACCATTTTATCCTCTTTATTAAATAGTTCTTTTTTCTTTCTCTTTTCCTAAGGACGTTATGTGGTTTCCTTTGATACCTCGAGTCTCATAAATTTTAAAATGACTCTTCTAGGGTTTTCGATCAGCCCTTCTCATTGATCCACCATAGTTATTTTTGAGGGACTAGCCTTTTGTCCGAATGCCGTTGTGTGTTCAACAAAACAAGGAGCCTAGTCAAAGTTTTAAGTTTAGGTAAACACATTAGCAACATAAATTGAGCTAGTCATAAGTTTTCTAGATTTATGTTACCTAAATATTCACAATCTTTGCTCTAATACCAAATGTAATAACCCAAGTTCTGCCCAGTTGGTTTTCCAAACACCCCAAGTTTACCCACTTGGTTATCCAACATCAAAGGTTACAGTAAGAATTTTTTTTCTTTTATTTCAATCTATTTTTATTTTATTTTCTAGTAAGAACATGTTCGATCCATCTTCACGAGTTCCATCTCATTGCAATTAGAATACTCATGAGATCAATATTGGCCAGATATCGTGTAGTTGCCCATTTTGAACTTCACTTTCCTCCTGAGATCCTAAGTTTAGGTAGTGGGTTTATTTTCCTCTAGGGCCCATAACACCTAGAGATGTGGTGCATAATTTCCCTATGTCTTGTCATGACCCCAAGTACTAATGTCATGTAAGACGTAGCACATGCATGCTTGAGCTAGATGATCATCCTTTTCCCATGGAGCATCATCTAGGGTTCTACCAATACCATGGTAACCACCTGATGTTTTGTGTTGATTAACCAACACGATGTCCCATACCATTGTGCTATCGAATTTACCTATTCAAGTACAATTCATCACTCATCACTAGTAGGGATACCCTAGAATATATACCCATACATCCCTTCATTACCTCCCGTTATGATATTTTTCCATCAAAAGTATAGTTAGAGCCCTAGTTTATGATGGTTGCCTACCCGCAAGCATCATTAACAATTAATACACAAGATTGTCCCACCCACAATATTGAAATAGAATCAAGGTTGTCCTACCCACAACCTTGGGTTAATATGCAAGATTGTCCCACCCACAATCTTGAAATAGATTCAAGGTTGTCCTACCCACAACCTTGGGTTGTGAAATAAGATTGTCCCTTCCACAATATTTAAATTCCTTAACTTAAAGTTTACCTAAGTTTGGTTCAAAGGCTTACTAATGGTTATAGACTCGATATTATCCAAAAGTTTTTCTAAGTTTTAAAAGATCACCAATTTTCCATTTGACAAATATATAATAATGATACTATTAAAACATTACATTAAAATCTAAAAATTTCCACATTTGCTAAAATAAATTTGCATAGAATCTCTTTATAGTTGCTATTATTTTGAAATAAAGGCTACACTAAAATTCACATCCACAAATAATTTTTCCCACAATACTCTACAAAACTTTTATTATAAAATCATAAACTAAGTTATCTAAACTGCATGTTAAAACTGCATCTTCACACTAACTATATTTCTTAAATATAATTCAAATAAGCTTTAAAGAATATTGTTTCTCGTTGCTAAATTAAAGCGATGCCACTCGAACAGTCAAATAGAGTAAACCTCGGTCCACCTTATCCAACAATCATACGGGTTTGTTCTAGTTATCCCCATTACCACTGTATCTTATGCTTAACTATGTTCAAGACATGTTTTTCCTTGTGTCTATTTTAATTCATCCACAAGATTATGACAATGACAAAGCTTCTATAGTTTCTATGTTTTAATTTGGATTTAAAAAATTCTCTACTTCTTTTGGATTTAATTTCATTACAGTCTTGTTCGATTCTTAAAAAACTCCTATGTTATTTTTCCATAGTCTTCAATGTTGTGTTCCAAATGTAGGTCCAGTTTGAAGATTTGTAAAACCTAAATTATAAACTTAAATGTTCCCTACATTTTCTTGTATGTTCTATCATCTTACGACGGTATCTTTCTCAACCTTTTTGAGAACTCTCTATCTTATTTTTTTTAATTACCCACTACTAGCTACCAAACTGCTTTGGTAAGGCTAGTCCTTTTCGAAACATAGCATTTGCCAAATCCCCATGTTATAATTCAATTGGAAAACTCTATTACATGCAATTACAGGTTCAAAGAACATGTTTCAGGTTTTATGAATACGTTTTTTCTCATCCACCGATTATATACACAATAAACGATTAATTTCAAGCATAGAAATTTTTATTTAATCACTGCAGTTTTCCCTGGCTGTTTACATGATTTGCATTTCTATTAAGCTAATCATCCATATAGATATAAAAACATGTAGCTATACAAATCATGTATAGGATGAAGTATTTAAATTCAATAAACCCTAATCCAAGTTTAAACATCATATTCAAAAGATACTTCATACAAATAGCTTACGAAAGGAATTACAAGGCTCTTTTGAATGCATAATGACTCTTCAATATTTTAGAAGGTAAAGACTACATTATTTTTTTTATTTCAAAATATTTACAAGACTAACACATATATTTTTTCAATCCCTACGCTGTTCAAATTTAACATTAAATACAATCCCAATTTTGGACTTGCACCATAGTATTCAGAGTTCTTCCTTTCTCTGAGAAAACAAAAAAATCATAAAAATTCACAAAGGGCTTTGCACTTTGAAGGTTATTAATAATTCCTCAATTCCAGAGCACAAGATATCTTCCGACAACAGAATTAAAACTATGGCTTTGAATCCAAGCTCCAGTTTTTAGTTGCAGATTTATGGTGACAATTTAGGGGTTAGAGCAGCCAAGCTAAGATGAAATGCAACTACTCCTAGAATGCAAGAAAATTCTTCACATATGTCCATGCAACATACAAGATTTCAAACAAAAACCACCCATATCACTATGGGATTTCAACATGACATGCAAGTAATGCCTTCAATTCATTTTTAATAACAACATGCAAAAGGAAAGATAACAAATCTCATTATAGACTAATAACTTAGCTCCAAAACACAGTCAATTTTTTCTTTCCTTTTTCCACAAAGCAATTAAACACATGCATCTCAAATTTCTCACACATGCATTAAGAATTTCAATTTTTATCCATTCTTTACAGAGCATGGATAGATTTATAATCACAAATAATCAACATATTCTAAATCTTACCTCACAAGCACACAAGATAATTTATTTTATTTTCACTCTCATTGCTAGCAAACGTTATACCAATTTGAATGCAGAACATATCACATAATTTGTTTAAGCATTCCACTAAAGTTTTACAGTTCAACTTATTGGTTTTCGTAGTCTGTTCTCCTTGCTCTACAAATTCCTTTGCTCGTCATCGCTTCCTCTTGCTCCCCAAGACACACTCCCCACTCTTTTCTTTTCCAATTCATAAAACATATTTCCTTTCCCTACTAGATCACTCCCATTCATTGGAGATTCCCCTCCCCCAAAAAATGGCATTTGCCAAGTGTATACCACACTATCCACATCCAACAAACTAAACTGATAATAATTCCTTTATATGCTGACCATTTCCAACTTGTTAATTTTTTTAATTTATAATGCCAAACAACACTCTACCACCTATAGTAGTATGTATTATTCGGGGTTATGCATAGTGGCAAATATTCACCAAATGGGCAAATATTAGGATTTTTAAAATTGGAAATTGGCGAATATGAGGCCCCTTGATGTCGGCCCATTCGCCTAAAAGTTTTAGGACTAATTTTTTCTTAGGGTCAATTCGCCACAATATATATCTAAACATAGGCATATTTGTACTTGTTGGAAAGATTTTTTCAAGCCTGATCTAATGGTGGTATTTTTAGGAAGTTATAAGATGATTTAATAGGTCAAAAATATCCCCAAAGATAAACTTACATTTTAGGGCTTCAAATACCCCAAATTTTGGTGTGAAGATGCACAATTTGATTTGCTTAGGATTTGTCATGATTCACCTTGATTTTGATTAGGATTCACCATTTGTTTACAAGTACATTTTGAGTCCAACCCCTTATGCATAACCCTAGAATTATTTTTTTTAGAATATATTTTTTGTTATAGTATTTGGCATTTCTTGTTTTTGTTTTTATAAAACAATAAAAATCATTTATTGTTAATGCCTTATTATATATATATATATATATATATATATAGAAATACAAATATGTTATATATTATTTTCTTTAAATAAATAAATTCCTTAAAAAAACATAATGTTATACATAAATATAAGATTAATAATTATTTTACCTTGCCTCATTACTTATTTTCTCTTCCAGATCATAACACAAAAATAATCATATCACTACTCTATATTTTTTTCTCATTCAAGACTATGGCTCCCATGCATTTTAACATCTTCATTGCCAATCAAAAATCACAATTTGACATGCATCAAACATTTCTATAAATGCAACTACATGTAATGCTGGCGAATGCATTACCTATAGGGTTCTTTACCCTTATCAACCGATGAATACATCATCGCTCATCATTTCCTTAACTTACCTTACATCGAAAAATCCTATGGTCCATTGAAAAGACATCATTTGTTTGCATTGTCCTTGTCAGTAGAAAACCTATCCTCTACATCCATAGATACATTAGTAGTATCTCATCCTTGCAGATAAATTAGGTATCTAATAGAGTAGATTTTTCTAGGGTTATTACAGGTTGCCCTTAGAAGATTTAATCTTCAATATTTACATCACATGATCCCATATTTAGTGGGAGTTTTGAGGGTGATTAAGGAGTTGATGGATTGATTCAACTAAGTTAGCTATGGTATTTTGCCAAATATAGTGAATATCCTTCCTATCTTGATTAAAAATTCCAAATATTCCAAACAAGAATGGTAGAACCCATCCAAACTAATTGCCTGATAAAGTGATCAAAACCCTCTTGTTTAGGCCAATCCCTCCAAAGTTGTTCAAAAGTAAAAAAAATGGACCATTGTAAGCCAAGTAAAGTGGCCATTCTCCTCCACATCTTAGAGATTAAAGTACACTCAATAAAAATATGGTTGGGAGTTTCTACATTCTCTCCACACACTTCATACATAAAAGGGCCATGAAAACCATACTTCATAAGTTGCTCACCAATAAGCACCCTACGATGCAATAAAAGCCAAGTAAAAAACCTCACCTTAGGCCAAATATTTTAAGCTCACAACTAAGAAAATATGTTAGAATATTGGTTGGGATTATTATGGCATAAGGTCAAATAACCTTGAGCAACTGAATACTCACCCTTAATAGTGTTGTTCCATCCAAAAAGATCTTTTTCATAGGACAAAGAGAGATATATCATATGAAGGATACCTTGGATATCTTATCTTTGTCTTTTTATGATTTGAATAGGGCAGTCCTCAATAAGGATCCAATATCTACCAACCTTTGAATTACCAGTATGGTACCGATAATAATTAGCCACCTTTATCCAGTTAGCTCGGTGAAGCTCCTCCATACAAGGCCTCCAATCAAGAAACTTAGTTATCAAAGGCTTGTGACCATCACAAGAATCTATTCAAAAATTTACTTGTTGACCATTATGAATGATCCAAAATAAAAATCTTTATCAAATCCTCACTAGTCTTAATAACTACTAAAATGGGAGAACCTTTGGTAGGAAGTTGATAGCAAACAAGGTCTTTATGACTTTTGTTCTCAGTATATTTAGAACAATATTATTGTCCCAAAGAGCATTGGGGTTATGCAACATCCTACAATATAATTTAGTAGCTAAATATTTGTTGTTAGTAATAGAAGACCGGAATCCTAACCCCCCTTCATTCTTAGGAAGACATAAAGTGTCCTATTTCACCAAGGCCCATTTTATTTTCTCATTAGTACCACTCCAGAGGAATAGATGACTGATTTGATCCAGTTCTCGAAGAATAGCCTTTGGGATATTCAACATGGAAGAAACATAAATAAGAATAGCTTGAAGGAATGGTTTTACCAAGGTGATTCTACCCCCAGAAGAAAGCCACCTGTTGATCCACTTTCAAATTTTCTTCTTGACTTTGTCCAACAACCAATTCTGTTTTTTCCTACCTTTAAATATTGATGAGAATACCTAAATAAGTGATTGTAAGGGAGGTTTTATTATATATTAATTTATTGTAGACCAAGGATTCCTATCTATCAGAGTAGTGAAAGAAAATAACTTTAGATTTATCTTCATTGATCAACTGCCCAGTAGCCTTAGAAAAACAACTAATGATTTGCTTAATATTAGAATCTTCCTTAATTGTAGCTTTACCTAAAAGAGTAGAGTCATCAAAAAATTGAATATGAGAGATAGGTCTAGCTCCATGAGCAATGGTAACTCCCTAAAGGGTTTTGTTTTCTCTCTTTTTGGTTATAGTCCTACCCAATCATTCAGTAAGAATTATGAAAAGGGATAGCAGGTCACCTTGCCTAATACCTCTAGAAGCTGGGAATGATTGAGAAGGTCTGCCATTGATAAGAACTAAGTAGGAAACGAAAAATATACATACCATAATCCAATCCATCCAATCCTTAAATAAATAAAATTGCCACAAAAATTTGATAAGGAAGTGCCAATCCACTCTGTCATAAGCTTTGGATTAGTCTAACCGAATGAACATGGAAGGAGATTTTTGCATATCCATGGAATGGATGGATTATTGAGCAAGAACTATCTCATCTACTATTTTATGCCCTTCCACATAACCCCCTTGTTTAGAAGAAATAATATTATGCAAAAAAGGCTTCAACCTTTCTGCCATGATGTTAGTAATTATTTTGAGAAGAACATTACATAAAGAAATCGGTATAAAAATGATATATGACCAACCTCTTGAGATTTTAGAACAATATTAATGTAAGTTTTATTGATAACCTTCAAAATTTCTTTGGCTTTCGTGGCTTCTTCCACCACCTCTAACAAATTAGCATGAGGGATATCCTAGAACTCTTGCTAGAACTCAATGGGAAAACCATCAAGACCTGGGGTATTACCTTTTTACATTTTAAAAACTACTTGTTGAAGCTCATCGATAGTAATAGGAGCAGTCAAAATAGAGTTCTCCTCATAAGTGATAAGAGAAGGGATTGCTTGAAGAACATTTTTTTGAGAAGAAATAAAGTAATCGACAACAATAAAGTTCATGTCATTCAAGGTATAGACAACATATCCAAAATTTGATTTCAGGGAAGAAATAAAGTTGTGAGATCTTTGGGATAGAAGAGATTTGTGGAACAAATTTGTGTTTCAATCTCCTTCATTGAGACATTGAATTCTAGATTTTTGCTTCCATAAGAGTTCTTCTCTTTTTTCCCACTCCTCTAATTGAGTTGTGAGTTTAATTTCATCTACACTTCTATTATCCGTGAGGTAATCTAAACATATTTTCTTATTCAAATTTTCAAGTTGAGCAATAACTTCATTTTTTTTTATGAACATCCCCAAACTCTTTTCAGTTCCAAGTCTTGATTTTGGATTTAATGTATTACAGTCTTTTGGCAAAATAGAACATCTTAGTCCCATACCTAGGCTTACCTTCCTTCCACCATTGTTGCACACAAGGTCTAAAGGAACTGTCTCCAAGCCATATTAATTAAAAATGAAAAGGAGAGAAACTCACATTGGTTTTCCACATTTCCACCATGACTGGCCAGTGATCCGAACTAGCATTGTTAAGAGTCTTCACTTTAGGAATGTGACCATGGATTAAGAAATTTTTAGAGAGAAAAAACCTATCCAAACTCTTCATTATACAAGCTAAGCCTTGTCTTATGTTAGACCAAGTCATAGGTCCATTATCTAGTTGGATGTCCACAAGATGGAGGTTTGCAATATATTCGCTCATGAGGTTAGTGCTTTTGTCTAAATTTCTATTTTTACCCATTTTCTCATCTAGAGAGAGGATGGTATTTAAATCTCCTCCGATCAAGATCCAAGATTTAGGAAAATGAGAGATAATATGAGTTATAACCTTCCACTATCTTCTTTTTTCCTCCAAAGCAGTGGGAGCATAAACAGTAATGTAGAGCATAAGTTGGTTGGAATGTCTACTTTGAATAGCTATAGCTAAAATACCCCAACTGCCAACCATATGGTGAATAACTATATTTTTTGGGTCCCAAAGACAAGCAATGCCACCAGAAGTCCCCTTGGAACTGAGGGAAACCACCTTTTCAGCTAGCCAAATTTTACTAGCAATTGAGTCCATATCCTCCATTGATATTTTTGTTTCTTAAAGGAAAAAAAATATCTGGATGATTTATCTAAATCATTCTTCTAATTTAATTTTGTTTTGAAATACTCCCTTTGAGTCCTCTAATATTTCAAGTTATGATCTTCATTAATACCAGGGCTAAAGTTTTTGGAAAGGGAATTAATCATACCTTTTTCTACAAACTTTTCATTTTATTTTACCATATGATATTGATTGGTATTGCGACCTGCCTTTTGATTAGAATCCATCTTCAGTTTTTTTTCAATGTTTCTTGACTTACTCCAATTGAATCTGAGATGGCTTCTAACCTTGAAGAATGCCTGTATACAACCAAAATTTTACTAGAGGGTTCAATAGAGTCTATATTGGGACCTGTATTATTTGAAGTTTTGACATTTAAAATATTATTTTTCTTGTGCAAATTTTCTTCCTTTTTTCTGTTGAAAACCTTTGATTTGTTGGTTTGTCTATGAGTTCTTCCTTTCATCTTTAAATTGTGTTTCTAATATTTTTGTTTCCATTATTTTCTCTTCCTCACTTGGAAGATCATTTGTGGAAAGGATTTCAAACATATTAGCAAATGAATTTGATTGATCCTTCGTAATTGGTTTTTTTTGAGTGTTCTTCTTAGGCATTTGGAAACCTGCTGAGTTTATATCTTCTTTCTTTTTATCAAGAATTTTATTTGGGCAAGCTCTAGCCAAATCACCATATTCATGACAAATTCTACAATGAAAATGAATGTTCTCATAGTACACTACTTGCTCCCAAGTGTCTTCCCCAAATTGTAATGTGATCTTTTTCAGTAAGGTTTGTCAAAATCCATTAAAACACAAATCTGAGCATAAATAATATGTTCAAAATTTTGAGTACAATCAACAATCATCATAAAAGTTCCTAAAGAGTTTCCAATTGAAGAAAAAATAGTAGGATTCCAAAATTAAATAGGGAGTCCAAAGAGTTTAACCCACACGGGATCTGTAGAAGGCATCTCTTATTTGGTTTAAAATTTAGTATGCAAGGACTTCATGAAAAGCCTTGCCCTTCCAAAAAACCGGGGACCCCCTTGAAAATTTTTCTCTTATCTTCATTATTAGCAAATAAAACAAGAAAATAACCATTTGGATAAATAGAGATTTGTAACTCACCTTTAGTTTTCCAACTTTTTGTAGCCCAAAAATTTAAAGTAGATATGCTAGAACAAAAACCCATGAACCAATAAATTAGTCCTCTTTTGTCCATATCTTCAATGCCTGTCTAAATGTTACCCATATCAAGCTTAACAATAGGAGTTCCATCATCTGCTTTAAGACATCCTGACTCTATTTTCCTAGGATCAATATTAGGTATTCTTAGAGGTTTATGAGAAGCCCTAAGATTAATATTAGCATTGGGTTGAGGTTGTCCACCATGGATGGCATCTCTAAAATTCATTTTTGGGGCTGAGTCTTCAAAATTCTTACCCTTGACAAGGGTTTTCATAGTAGATTTATTTTGTGGGTGCATATTAACACCAAATTCACTTCAGATATGAGCTATTTTTTATCAACTACTTGAAGCTTATTTCCTGATCTCTTTAATCCTTGCCCTAGATGTCGTGGAAAGGTATGGTTTTCACTTTTATTTTGTGTAGCAAATTTGAAATCATTGTCACTCAAGTTCACAACATGATCTATTGAAAGACAGATTTCTAACCCATCTTGGATCCCCTACAACATATCCTGCTAAAATATTGAATATAAACCACAAATATATTGTCTGCTAGGGCTCAAAGGCCCTAAAAACCATCCTCTAGAGCTACTTGCACTCAACCCAGATGAAAACCTCGCACAACCGCTTGCCAAAAATATTGTTCACACATAGGGATGCACTAGGATCTGTGTTACTCCAAATTATCTAAAAATTTGTGGAGACATTCTAGGGATTTTCAGGCATATACCCTCAATATTTCAGCTCAATCCGAATTCGAATGAATAAAATAGGATCGAAACACATTAAATAGTTTGGACAGTCCTACGAAAGACGTACCTCCTCAATGTAAAATCTTTCTTCTATCATAACAAGACAGATGGCATGCCAAAATTCGTATTTATATTATAATTTAAATTATTATAATTAAAAAATTAATTTTTTATTAAAACAAATAAAAAATCTATTCAAAACCATTTACTATAAAATAAACTTCTCCCATCGTATGTATTATTTTGATTTTTTTTTTCAAAACAGCCCTTCTTTATTTAACTCACCAATCGTGATTTTATAATAATCATATTAATTGATAAATACACCAAGAAAACAAGAAACAACAATTATAAAGTTACAATAATGAGATTTGCGTTACAAGAAACATCAGTTACAAAGTTCCAATAATGGAGGTGTGCGTTTTTCTTTCCATACTATCTGCTTATCATTTAGCAATGATGGAGAGTTTTTAGGGTTCACTGTGATCCACATTGATACTCTCTCAACATTTTAAGGCCTTGTTTTCGCTATTTATAAAACATTATAAAAAACACATACATAACAATGCTAGATCTACTATATATATTCAAACATTCATTCAACTCAGATCACCTGGAAATTTGGGTGTACTTGTTTATAGCATAACACAATTTTGTTTCAACCTCCACTACAACTAGTTACAGTTTCACAACTCTGGGTGTATAGTTTATAGCATAACACAATTTTGTTTCAACCTCCACTACAACTAGTTACAGTTTCACAACTCTACACTTCAGTTCAAACTATTTATATCAGACACTATACAGTCAACCACACAATTATACAACTCTGCTAACTAATCAGAATCTTGGATGGATAAATATTAGGTCATCCTCTTAATCATGAAGAAAGGTAAATCTCCTTCCTGGATACACTGACTTTAATTTCATGTTGACAATAAATCACCTAAATCCAGGGCAAGAGAAATATATCCTCTAAATAGAGTTTATGGCACCAAATATCTAATTAAGGTAGAATTGATGGCACCAATTTGAAGTAGAGTAAGAAGTAGGTGATCTATTTATTCGAAATTTTTTTATTTTTATTTAAAAGAGATATTTTATTTTTATTAATATTTTGGTTTTATTAGTAATATTTTTATAATGTAATTGTTCATTTTATTTTTAATGTTTTTAATATATTTATCTAATTTGTTCTTAGAAACTTTAATATAATTGATCTACTTATTTTCTATTTTATTTATCAAACAAAAAATCTTATACATATCATTATATTTATGAAACAAAAATTCTTATACATATCATTATTTTCATACAATAAAATTTTATTCAAATTCGTAATACTGTTTTAATTCTGATTGACAAAAAGGAGTTTCCTGCGGATGAGCAAGTTAGTTCAGCCTCTAGATCAGATCACAATCCAAATTCCAGTCGACCGTTCGAACAAACAATCTCCATTTGAAGAAATCAACTCAAAATCTGTTCTGATAGATCCAAATTCGTCAAACCCCTCCCCTGTTTATCTGTCATTATTACTCTGAATTCAGCGGTTCAAATGGTAGCTTGCTTTCTTTCTATAAACTCCCATCCCTTATCCAAATTGAAAAAAAAAACATTTCTAAGCCTAAGTTCAAGTTTCCTTTGTCTTTTTCACAACTTTTTCATCCCGAGTCTAAACTCCCTGGTTTTCATTTCTAGGACTAAGTTCGAGTTTCCTTTGTCTTTTTACACAACTTTTTCTTTCCCAGTCTCAACTCCCTAGTTTTCATTATCAACCATTTTTACTTTCCTTTAGGTTCTAGTCCAGATCGTCGCTTCCGTAATCCTTCTGTTCCTTCTCGTGAACATTGTGGTGGCTATCCAAGCAGAGACGGACGCTCTTAACTCCCAGCAAGTAAACTCCGATCATAATATTCCTTCTCGTGAACTGGAAGACATGAAGGTCGATGGGGGTTTAGCGAAGAAAGAAGAGAACGAAGAGATCAACGAACACAGGCTTTCAGTATCCATCCCATCAATATGTGGGTTCCCCTGCAAAAGTCCCAACAGGGGGGAGGACTTCACGATTCCGCAGGCAATGATGAGCGCAGACATGATAATTATCTTCATCGCCACCTTCTGCGGCGTGGGTTCTACTCTCACGGCCATCGACAACATGGGGCAGATTGGGAAGGCATTGGGCTACACCCCCCTCAACATCAACATGTTCGTGTCTTTGATCAGCATCTGGAACTTCCTGGGCCGTACGGTGGCGGGGTATCTGTCGGAGATTCTGCTGCAGCGCTACGGAGTTCCGAGGACTCTCATGTTCACCATAACTCTTGTTGTGGCATGTGTGGGGCATGTGTTTATAGCCTTCGCTCTGCCGGGATCGCTCTACGTGGCTTCGGTGGTGACAGGGATGTGTTTCGGGGCTTTGTTGCCCGTGTTGTTTGCCGTGATTTCTGAACTCTTCGGCCTTAAATATTACGCGACTCTCTAAAATCTTGGAACGACGTCTACACCTTTGGGATCGTATCTTCTTTCTGTGAGGACCGTGGGGGGTTTTATACGACAGAGAAGCCAGAAAGCAAAATGGTCTCATGGATTCCGGTGCTACTCTTCAGACGTTGTTGGCGGTGCCCGGCCATAATAATCTCACCTGCGTGGGCCGCGAGTGTTTCCGGTTGAGCTTCATCATTATGACGGCGGTGACGTTGTTCGGGGCCCTGGTTTCTGGGATTCTGGTTTTGAGGACGAGGAAGTTTTACAGCACCGACATATATGCGGAGTTTCACAGAGAGGAGGTAGGGAAGGACATGGAAATCGAAGGATAAATTTAAACGGTCAATGTAGAAGTTTTTACCAGGTTAGAGCATGATCTGAAAACCAGGTCATTGTGTTTTACATAGTCTTATTCCATTTGCATGGGTGCAGAAATGTGCTTCACAATTTTTCAAACGGTCCATTGGGAACCGAGTAGAGTCTAACATTAAAAATAAGAATTACAATAAGAAATACAAGGAACTTGGGCTTCTAGGGGGTTGACCCTGTATCTTTGCTTTAAAGAAGATGGATAGGAAGATTTTATGTAGGTGAAAGAGCAAATAGCAATGATGAGGGAGATGGTGAGGGTGGTACCTTGTACCGCATGCCTCTTGTAAATGGCATTAAGTTTCAGCCATTTTTTACTATTAAAAAAACTTCCTAATTTTGAAAAGAACACATTTCATGCGGTGTGTTGTAGAGTCAAACAATATGAATCTTATGATGTTATATAAAGCGTAGAAAAGAAAACCTGCAATAATATAATTTTTTTTTTAAATGATAGAGAGATTTGTTTTCATGAAGGTATAAAAGTCTTCTTTTTAAGGTATAGTTGAATTAAAAATTTAGATGAATATTTTCAAGTTGTTGAGTAGGAAGTTTCGGTTGAAGGGTTGAAGATTTGGTAAAATGTTCATAAGTTTTTATTTATGAAACATTTTTTTTTGATCTAGCATGTATGATACGGAAGCATTTGAGTGATAGTTATAAAAAATAACAATAAAAATTATATATAATATTAATAATTATTATTTTTTTAATATTATAATAGTAAAAGTATTGTTTTTTAATAGAGATTTAATTTTAATTTTTTAGAAGGATGGTCTTTATATGTTTTCAACTTTTCAATTTATTAAAATAATAATAATTGTTGGGATACAAGTAATTATTATCATACAAATGATTGTTGTTGTGTAAGTATATATCATTGATTATTGTTTTATAAATGATTGTTTCCATACAATTGTTTTTGTCATGCAAATGCTCCTATCTTGCAAGTGTTGTTGTTGTACAAGTGATTCTGCCATGCAAATGTTGTTGTCTTACAAGTGATAATGTTGTTCAACTATTATTACTATTGTTCAAGTGTTATCATACAAGTGTGTCATAGAAGTGTTGTTGCATAAGTGTATCATATAAGTGTTGTCATACAAGTGTGTCATACAAGTAGTTGCACTTGTTGAAAGATTTGTAGAATAACGGGCATGACTTTAGCCTTCTAGATTCCATCTCCTTTGACATTGAAAGAAAACCATAAATATGATATATTGCTATATATTTTTTTTAGAGAGAACCTTGCAAAAATAATTTAGTAACATTATTATTTTTTATCAGTTTTTTGATCACGAGTTTGTTATAAAATAGTTAGGTGCTAGAATATTTTATCCTTCGTTAAACCCTCTTTCCTAGAATCCATCATTTTAATTAATAGATAATATCTTAGCTGGCTAGTTGCCTTTTAAAATCTGAATTTCACTAATATGGAAATCAACATTGCGATTGCCTAAATTATCTACTATCCAATTTCTTTCTCAATAAATATACTCACATTTTTAAGAGATTGTCTCCAATAATAAATGATAAACATCAAAAATAGTATTATATTTTATCAACCTCCACATCCATTTTCGTTGATAGTATTAATAATAATTTATGAATTCCCTTCAATTGAAATATATTTCAATCATTTCTCTATTGTAATTCTAATATTTGTAAAAAGTACCGTCTATATAAGACTACGATGAGCATGATGTGTAGGGGTTGTAGTGAGTAGGCTACAATGAGCGTGATGCATAGGGACTATAGTGAGCACGATGTGGCAAATGCGGTGCACAAATGTTGTATTGAGCATGAACCATGAGCATTAATCATGGAGGTTACGATGAGTGTAAACATAGTGATGATGGATATGGGTAGCAGGGTTCCTACAACAATGTATAGGTTGGCAAGGGCAAAGTCCATGGGGAACCAAAGGATTATAGGAAGCACCAACATAAAAAATGGGCTTAGTACAAATTCTAGGTGCAGTCAAGCATCAAAGGGAGAGAAATATTTGCAGACCATCTCTTTATCCTATGAGAAAAATTTCCAATCGAAAGAAATAATTGTCAAGGATGTTTAGGTTTATGGGTGAATGAAACCTTACCCTCTATCAAGATTTTAGGGGATGATTTTGGGTTGGATTTAATTTATCACAAAGCTCGAATAATTATTTACAAACTCAAGGGAAAAAGACTAGGCCTAGAGGAGCTCAAAGGATACATTATTTTTTTTGACCAATTTAGAATTCCAAGTATCTCTCTTACCCAAAAATTCATTTTCTATTTCCTTTTCTAATTTAGTGGATAGATATGAGGTAATATATTATAGATATAATTAGTAATTTCGACAAAAGGGTGTCTATATAAGACCTTGGACTCCTAGTTTCAACCCCTTTATAGAAGAAGTTAATTGCTTCCTAGTCTGGGTGAATCTTTATGCTCTCGTTATAGAATTTTGGGGAGAGGAGATTTTCACCAAAATCGGTGATGCCATTATTGCATTCCAGTATATGGATGCCCAAAAAGAGGAAAATTTATCCAGTAAAATTAATTTGAGTAAAGCAAGATTGGCTATTTGGATGGATGTTTTAGTTCTTGGGCTTCAATTCTTTACTATCTCTTCAATCAAAGGGAAATGGATCCAAAATATTGAATATGAAAACTTCTCCATAAGATGTTATGGTTGTCAGCAATATGGCCACCTGAAGAAGAGATATTTGAACATTCAATCATGTTTTGATTTCTTCTTGGTGGAGAAGGTCTTACATGTGAATGATTCAAAACCTTCAAATACCTTAGGTCAAAAGAAAGAAGCTCATCCTCTAGAGGTACCAATTGTTCATCAAGAATCATGCAAGCAACAAAGGAGAATTTGAATCAGATCAATGATAAAAATTAAATGGTTAATAAAGATTATCTAGACGGTTCAATGGAAAATATTAGCACCTCACATGGTATTCTTGAAGTTAATTATAAAAAATTGGTGATGATCCATTTTTTGAAAATGAAGATCCTACAAAATGTGTTATAGCTAGATATTATCTTAAAAAATTGAAGTGCAAAAATGCATTCTCAGATCTTGCCACTTTACAAGAGGAAGATCCTTTGCTACAAAATAAATATAGTTGAATTGATGGATGATTGTTATGTTTTCTTTCTTTCTATTTGATTATGAAAACTAGGGGTTATCTTTGTTGGTAGTTCTTAAAAAAATAGTTGATAATGAAAACTTAGCAGTTGGAGGAAGATGAAAAATATCTTTGATAGAAAAGCAAAGATAAATATGTTGTAATTCACTTATTAAAAATGTAATGAGAGCAATGTATTATTTTATTTGTTAATGGAAGTGGCCTCAATAAAAACCACACATAGCTTATTAAAAAAACTTATGGTTTTTAGTTGAAGTTTCATAGGATTTTAAGTTAAAATAATTATGTCTTCATCATTTTGAAAAACACTAAATTAACATTTCTTATATAAAATAATATCAACATTAACTCTAGTTTAATATATTCGTCAACTTTTAAATAAAAAAATAGGTTAAAAACTTGCCAAATGACAAATATATAACTATCAAGCTATTATAAACTATTACATAATCATAATATATAATATAAGTAAAACTTATTTCAATTTTATATAACTAAAATTAAAGATTATAATTTAAATAATAAAAACAAATTTAAAATCATTTAAAAAATCTTATTTTCATTAACAAAAATGATTTATATAAAATGATATTCTCAATTTTGAAAAAATAATACTATTTAACGGTTATCTTTCACAGTTCCTGGAGATAATTCATTGATTGAGGCTGACCAACTATTAACTTCCTCATCCCAAATCCACCCCTTAATATCTTTTAATTTTAGATTAGTGAAATTACTCTGAATATTTCTTATTAATGAGGATGGCTTATATAGAGTACCGCTGACCAACAATTAACTTCCTGATCCTAGGTCCACCCCTTAATATCTTTTGATTTTATATTAGTGAAATTTCTTTGAATGAGAAACGATAAAGGTGTCTTATTAATGAGGATGACCTATATAGAATGGTACTTTGAATTTGGGAAAAAGATAATTACTTACCCATCATACTTTTCAAAGTCCCTATGAATAGATCTATTGGTTGAGGTTGAAAAGCGGTCACTCCTCGGCAATAGATCCATTGGTTGGTTAAAGTTAACTGTTAATTTTAGTTGATGATATGCGTTCTAAATGAAAATATAAAAATATATTTATATTTATTATAAGATTTAAATTTAAATTTTTTAATAAAAAATTATACTGTATTAAATTGATATCTTAACACAACTCCTTATTGTGTATGAGATATATCAAAACAAACTAAGAAGGAAGTCTTGTATAAGGATAAATAAATAAACAAGGTAAATAACTTATAGTATATTAGTTCGATGTCTTAATGAAGATCTCAACAAGCTAAGAAGGAAGTCTTGTATATGGATAGATAAATAAATAAGGTAAAAAAACTTATAATATATTAATTCGATGTTTTAAGGAAGACAACTTTGTATAGGATAAATAAGGTAAAAAAAACTTTATAATATTTGTTTATGTGGGTGAGTTGGAGAAAAATAGGTAGTTTAAACATTAGTGTTGGAGAGGCCTCAGGTTCAAATCTTTCCCTCTCATATGTTTCGGATATGCTATGTCCTAGATACTAGGAAGCCTACTGGAGGTGTGTATATCCACCTGCCTAGGTTCGAATCTCTAACCCAAAAATGTTGCGGATATGCTATGTAATAGATACTAGGGACCCTACTCGAGATGTGTATATCACCATCTTGATGTAATATTGTACCTTAATGAAAGATCAACATTAAAAAAAAAAACTTATAATATATTAATTTGATGTCTTAAAGAAGACAACTTCCTATAGAAGTGTTGTATAGGATAAATAAACAAGGTAAAAGAAACTTGTAATATATTAATTTTATATCTTCATGAAGATAACTTCATGATATATAAAAGAAGTCTTATATACAAGTTATAATAAGGTAAAAGAAGCTTATAATATATTAATTTGATATCTTGATGAAAGAAGTCTTATATACAAATTATAATGAAAACTGCCAAGATAAACTTTGTGAAAGATAGAGAAAAAAACAAAAAAAATTAAGTTCACATAGTGAATTACGTTGAACGGTCAGCCATTCATATAACCTGAATTTTTCCAGGGGGCCTTGAAAGATAATAGCAAATCTAGTGGTTGGTGTAATTTTCGAGGAAAGCAAGGAGAAAAATGAGAAAAAAAAACCGGCTCCATTTGGATTGAAGTCAATGCAATTCACAAAATTTGTAATCAATATGAGAATTTAAGAAGTGATATGTTGCAAAGCTTGTGATAACATGACCATGATCTTAACTATCATAAGCTAGCTGGTTATTCCTGTTTTATAATATTTGATCTCATGATCTTTTGCTATTTCTATTGAGGCTTTACAGGTTTACGATCACATCTGCTCACAGTTTTTTAATTGTTACTTTAAAAATAATAAAAAAATTAATTAATAATTATATAATATAAATTTTTTTAAATTTTTATTAAAATTTATTAAATTTAATATTTTTTATAAATAAATATTAAAAATTTTAATTATAATCTTAAAAATTATTATTAATATATTTATATTATAAATTAAATTATTATAATTAAAAAGTTTTAATTTTTTATTAAAACAAACACATATAAAAAATGTATTCAAAACCATTTACTATAAAATAAACTTCTCCATCAGCCTCTCTTTATTTAACTTATCAATCTTGATTTTAGAATTTTAGTTAAGGTCGAACAAAAGTTAACTTTAGTTGGCGATCTACCTTACACTGTTTTTTTTTAAATGAAAATTTAAAGAGATCTTTATATTAATGGTTTGATTTTGGTTTCTTTACCCAAAACCTTAAAAATATATTATTTTAACATCCTCACCATCTATATATATAAATAAGCTAAATCATTAAAATATATTATTTTAACATCCTAACCATCTATATATAAACAAGCTAAATCATTATAAGGATTATAGCTGCCAAGATGAACTATAGAAAAAGAAAATAAAACAGACAAAAATTTAAAAATGACACAGTGAATTACGTTCCAACGGTCATCCATTCACATTCAAAACAAGTACAAATTTCCGTGGGGCCTTGAAAGATGATAGGAAAGCTAGTAATTGGTGTAATTTTACAGGAAAGTAAGGAAATTTTGAGAAAAGAACCCTGCTCTATTTGGATTGAAGTCAATGCAATTCACAAAATTTGTGATCAATATGAGTGATATGTTGCAAAGCTTGTTATATCATGACCGTAACTATCATGTATTTGTAAAGTTGGTTATTCCTGGTTTATTATATTTTATTTCATGACTTTTTGCTATATCTGTGGCAGGTTTCCTATCACATCTGCTTACATTTTTTACTGTTAGTAAAAGTGTAGGTATTAGTTAAAAATAAAAATAAAAAATAGAATTTTTAATTTGATAACTATATAAAATGAAATTTGAAAAAATAGACTACTCCTGTCATATGTGTTACTTTGATTTTTGTAGACAGCCGGTCTTTATTTGACTGATCAATCTTGATTTTATATTTTCTATATTGAATGATAAACCCTTCATTAAAAAAAAATTAGAACAAAACAAAAAAAAAGAAACATCAGTTACAAAGTAACAATAATGGAGGTATGCCAATAATGGAGGTGTGCGTTAAAAGAAACATCAGTTACAAAGTTCCAATAATGGAGGTGTGCGTTTCTCTTTCCATACTATCTGCTTATCATTTAGCAATTTTGGAGAGTATTTAGGGTTCACTGTGATCCACATTGATACTTATCCCAACATTTTAAGGCCTTGTTTCCGCTATTTATAAAACATTATCAAAACACATCCATAACAATGCTAGATCTACTATATATTCAAACAATCATTCAACTCAGATCACCTGGAAATTTGGGTGTACTAGTTTATAGCATAGCACAATTTTGTTTCAAACTATAACTAGTTACAGTTTCACAGCTTTACACTTCAGTTTGCTAGTTAGTTCAAACTATTTATATCAGACAACTACACATTCAACCATACAATTTTATTCGTCAAACCCCTCCCTTATTTATGTGTCATTATTACTCTGAATTCCGCCGGTTCAAGTGGTAGCTTTCTCTCCGTGATCTTCCCTGCCTTTGTCCACAAGGAAAATAAACATTTCTAGGTCTAAGTTCGAATTTCCTTTGGCTTTTTTACACAACTTTTTCTTTCGAGTCTCAACTCTGGTTTTTCATGATCAAATTGTTTTCCCTTTCCCTTTGGCTTTTTTACACAACTTTTTCTTTCGAGTCTCAACTCTCAAATTGTTTTCCCTTTCCCTTTAGTTTTTTTACACAACTTTTTCTTTCGAGTCTCAACTCTTTTATGATCGAATTGTTTTCCCTTTCCCTTAGGTTCTAGTCTCAAAACTCTGGTTTTTATGATCAACATTTTTTTCCTTCATCTTCATACCTTCTGTTCGAATCTCTTCCCATTCTGCTGTTCAAGTCTCTATTCCCTGATCGTTATGATCCACCTTTTTATTCACTCTACTTATGGTAACCGACTTTTCTTTGGTCTTGTCCATACTATCCCACTTTCTTAATCTTTGTGACCAACCTTTTGTTTTGTTTTTTTTTGGCTCCTTATGGTAGCCGACTTCTCTTAGGTCTTCTCCACGCTTTCCCACCCTATAGAGGCATCTAAGGTGGCTGAGCGGGTGGTGAAGGGAAGATGGCTAGTGGTATTTGTAACCATTCTGATCATGTCCTGTGCTGGAGGAACATACGTATTCGGAGTATATTCAGAAGCAATAAAAACGGTGCTGGACTACGATCAACAAACATTGACCAAGCTGGGATATTTCAAAGATCTAGGGTCTAACATGGGAATCATCTCACCATGGGCGCCGTCATGAACCTCACGGGCTACCTCATGATCTGGCTCTCCGTTACCCAACGAATCACAGAGACCAAACCATGGCAGATGTATCTCTACATGTACATAGGATCCAACTCCCAGACTTTTGCCAACACAGGATCTCTCGTGACATGCGTCAAGAACGTCCCCATGGTGCTGGGTATTCTCAAAGGGTACCTTGGGCTGAGCGGCGCATTCTTCACCCAGATATACCATGCTCTCTACGGCCACGACGCCACCTCCGTGATCTCGCTCTTCGGGTGGATGCCAACAGCAGTATCTCTCCTCGTCATGATGATCGTGCGCCCCATCAATGTCACTGAAGAGAAGAGAGAACAAAAACGCTTCTACAGCTTTCTCTACATAGCTCTCGCGCTTACCGTGATTCTGATGGCTCTCATCATTGTCGAGAATCGCCACCAGATCTTCCAGGGACTCGACTACCAGATCGTTGCTTCCGTAATCCTTCTATTCCTTCTCGTGAACATTGTGGTGGTTATCCAAGCAGAGACAGACGCTCTCAAATCGCGGCAAGCAGACTCTAATCTCAAATCCCCACCAGTAAACTCCAATCATGAACTGGAAAACATGAAGGTCGATGGGGATTTAGCTAAGAAAGAAGAGAAAGAAGAGATCAACGAACACAGGTTTTCAGTATCCATCGCATCAAGATGTGTGAAGGCCTTCAAAGGTCCCAACAGAGGGGAGGAATTCACGATTCCGCAGGCATTGGTGAGCGTGGACATTGAAGATTTAAATCTAGTTTTCCAAGCCGCCGGACTGCGCAAATAAGTCCCGCGACGACGGGCTGCGCCGTTTAAAACTTGCGACGTCGGGCGGATAACCCGGTCAACGTCCAACTGACGCAGGTCAACGTGTGCAGTTAGGCTGCGCTGCGCAGTCTGGCGGCTGCCAGCAAAAAAATTATGCTGTCCTGTCGGATTGCGCACTCGACGGTTTGCAAAGTCAGACAGGCAAGCCCAGACTTAGGCAAATTTTACCTATTTAACTTTGCCCTCTAAAGGCATGCTCAAATGCGGCCACGCTTTGCTTGGCTCGTTAGTCGTTGCGTCGGTAGGATAAGAACTCCAGATCTGGAGGCGTCGCTCGGCGCTCGAACTCTAAACTTTAGCACAGTGTGAAATTGCTCCGTTGAAGAGGCGATTGTAGAAGCTCCATAGAGGAACATGAGCACTAGTTAGAAGTCAACAAATTATGAGAATTGACTGTAATAACACAGCGACTAAAAATGCACATGAACAAGTCACAATAAGATGCAGACTGAGATAAATTGAAACCCTACAAATGCTAAACAATGGCAATATTTATATATCTGAAAATATATAAATATTGCATCTACAAAGATCTTCGAATATACAGACTTCTGTAGATGAATCTGCACGATAAACTAAGCAACAAATTGAATGCCGAGGCTGTTGCTCGAACATGAAACAAAATGAGCTTTACTGATCACTGTTCTGGTCTGCAAAATGACTGCTACTATTTCCTCTTCCACACTCATGCCCGCCTCTCCAAAATCCCTTATCGAATACACTCCAAGCTAAGGTTTATATAACAGGGCGGAAGAGCCAACCACAAACCACCGCACGAATGAAATAACCTATCACCTAACTCGCATGCGGGAAATAAAGTCTGATTGAACAACTGACATGTGGGGCGTCACATCAGAATTTTTGCGAGCGAAGTCCGACTGCGCACAGTTTTGAAGATTGGACGGAGATGAGAAATCGGGGTTAATATTTCTAACAGACATGATAATTCTCTTCATCGTCACCATTTGCGGCATGGGTTCTACTCTCACGGCCATCGACAACATGGGGCAGATTGGAAAGGCGTTGGGCTACACCCCGCTCAACATCAGCACTTTCCTTTCTTTGATCAGCATCTGGAACTTCCTGCGGCGTGTGGCGGCGGGGTATCTATCGGAGATTCTGCTGCAGCGCTATGGGGTTCCCAGGACTCTCATGTTCACCATAACTCTTCTTGTGGCATGTTTGGGGCATGTGTTTATAGTCTTCGCTCTGCCGGGGTCGCTCTACGTGGCTTCGGTGGTGATAGGGCTGTCTTTTGGGGCTTTCGGGCCCGTGTTGTTTGCCGTGATTTCTGAACTCTTCGGCCTTAAATATTACGCGACTCTCTACAATTTTGGAACGGCGGCTAGTCCTTTGGGATCGTATCTTCTTTCCGTGAGGACTGTGGGGGTTTTATACGACAGAGAAGCCAGAAAGCAAAATGGTCTCATGGATTCCAGTTCTACTCTTCGGACGTTATTGGCGGTGCCCTCGCATAATAATCTCGCCTACGTTGGCCGCGAGTGTTTCCGGTTGAACTTCATCGTTACGACGGCAGTGACGTTGTTCGGGGCCCTGGTTTTCAGGACGAACAAGTTTTACAGCACCGATATATATGCGAAGTTTCACAGAGAGCAGCCAGGGAAGGACATGGAAGTAGAAGGATAAATTTAAACGGTAAATGTAAAAGGTTTTAGCAGGTTAGACCATGATCTAAAAACCAGGGCATTCTCAAACATATATTGGGAATCACCTGCAAGTGTTTTAGATAGTCTTAGCGCATTTGCATGGCTGCAGAAATGTGCTTCACAAATTTTTAAACAGTCCATTGGGAACCCAGTAGAATCTAATATTTAAATAAGAAACTGAAATACAAGGAACTTGGGCTTCTAGGAGAGTACTTGGAGTAGGGGTTGACCCTGTATCTTTGGTTTAAAGAAGATAGATAAGAAGATTTTATTTAGGTGAATGAGCAAATAGCAATGGTGAGCGAGAGGGTGGTATCTTCTACTTCATGCCTCTTGTAAATGGCATTGAGTTTCAGCCATTTTTTTACTATTAAAAAAAAACATCCTTTCAAAAGAACACTTTTCATGAGGTGTGTTGTAGAGTCAAACAATATGAATCCTATGGTAATGATGTTATATAAAGAGTAGAAAACAAAACCCGCAATAATATAGTTTTCTTTTTTAAAATGATAGAGAGATTTGTTTTCATGAAGGTATAAAAATCTTCTTATTAAGGTATAGTTGAATAAACAATGTAGATGAATGTTTTCAGGTTGTTGAGTACGAAATTTCGGTTGAAGGGTTGAAGATTTGGTTAAATGTTCATAAGTTTTTATTCATGAAACATTTTTTCTTATCTACTATGTATGATGCGGAAGCGTTTGAGTGTACGAGTGATAATTGAAAAAATAACAATAAAATTTATAAATAATATAAATAATTGTTTTTTAACATTATAATGATAAAATGTATTGAGTTTTTAATATATATTTATTTTAATTTATTCGAAGGATAGCTTTTATATGCTTTCAACTTTTCAATTTATTAAAAAAATAATAATTATTGGGGTATAAGTATTTATTATCATTTGTTGTTGTGTAAGTAAATATCATTGATTGTTGTTGTATAAATAATTATTTTCATATAAGTGTTGTTGTCAGGCAAATGCTCCTATCTTGCAAGTGTTATTGTCGTACAAGTGATTTTGCTATGCAAATATTTTTGTCTTACAAGTGATAATGTTGTTCAACTACTATTACTATTGTTCAAGTGCTATCATACAAGCGTGTAATTGAAGTGTTGTTGTATAAGTGTGTCATATAAGTGTTATCATCCCAGTGTGCCATACAAATAGTTGCACTTGTTGAAGGATTTGTAGAAGGGACATGACTTTTAGCCTTCTAGATTCATCTTCTTTGACATTGTTAGAAAACCATAAATATGATATATTGGTAAATATATATTTTTAGAGAGAACCTTGTAAAAATAATTTAGTAACATATTATTTTTTATGAGTTTTTTTGTTGTGAGTTTGTTATAAAATATTTAGTTGCTAGAATAGTTTGTCCTTCATTAAACCCTCTTTCCTAAACTCCATAATTTTAATTAAGAGATAAAATCTTTGCCAGCTAGTTGCCTTTTAAAATTTGAATTTCACTAATATGAAATTAACATTGTGATTGCCTAAATTATCTACTACCCAATTTCTTTCTCAATAAATATACTCACATTTTTAAGATATTATCTCCAATAATAAATGATAAACATCGACAATAGTATTATATTTTATCAACCTCCACATCCATTTTTGTTATAGTATTATAATAATTTATGGTTTCCCTTCAATTGAAATATATTTCGATAATTTCTCTACAACAATTCTAATATTTGTAATAACTAACATGCACCTTATGTATAAGGTTATGATGAGCATGATGCGTAGGGGTTGCGATGAGCAGGCTATGACGAGCATGATGCGTAGGGGTTCGGTGAGCAGGCTATGACGAGCATGATGCATAGGGACTGCAATGAGTACCATGTGCAATGGCTACAATGAGCAGGCTATGACGAGTGTGATGCACAAAGGTTACAATGAGCACGAATCATGAGAATTGATCATGGAGGTTACGACGAGCACAAATATAGTGATGATGGATATGGACAGCAGGGTTCCTACAACAATGTGGAGGTTGGCAAGGGCAAAGTTCATGGGGAATCAAAGGATTATAGCAAGCACCAACATCAATGATGGGCTTAGTACAAACCCTAGGTGCAGTCAAGCATCAAAGGGAGAGGGTTGTTTACAAACCATCTCTTCAGCTTGTGAGAAAATCTTTCCAATAAAAATAAATAACTCTCAAGGATGTTTAGTTTTGCGGGTGAATGAAACCTTGCCCTCTATTAAGATTTCAGAGGATGAATTTGGGTTTTATTTAATTGATCACGAAGCTCGAACAATTATTTGCAAACTCAAGGGCAAAAAATGAGGCCTAAAGCAACTCACATAATACATTAAATTTTGTTGGACCGATTCAGAATTCTAAGCAACTCTCCTACCCAAAAATTCCTTTTCTGTTTCCTTTTCTAATTTAGCGAATAGATATGAGGTATTGTATTATAGATATAATTAGTTTTTGGACAAAAGGATGTCTATATAAGACCTTGGACTCCTAGTTTCAACCCCTTTATAGAAGAAGTTAATTGCTTTCTAGTATGGATGAATCTTTATGCTCTCCTTATGGAATTTTGGAGAGAGAGAATTTTCACCAAAATCGGTGATGCCATTGGTGCATTCTAGTATATGGATGCCCAAACAAAGGAAAATGTATCTAGTAAAATTAATTTAAGTAAAGCAATATTAGTTGTTTGGATGGATGTTTTAGTTCTTGGACCTCAATCCATTACTATCTCTTCAAGCAAAGGGAATGGATCCAAAATATTGAATATGAAAACTTCTCCATAAGATGTTATAGTTGTTAGTAATATGAACACCTGAAGAAGAGATGTCTGAACATCCAATCATATTTTGTTTTCTCCTTGCTGGAGAAGGCCTTGCATGTGAATAATTCAAAACCTTCAAATATATCAGGTGAAAATAAAGAATCTCATCCTCCAAAGGTACCAATTGTCTAGCAAAATCATGGAAGCAACAAAAGACTCAACCCCAAAAGGAGAATTTGAATCATATCAGTGATAAAAATCAAATGGTTACTAAAGATCATATAGACGATTCCATGGAAAATATTAGTACCTCATATGGTATTCTTGAAGCTAATTATGAAACAATCGGTGATGGTCAGCTTTTTGAAAATGAATATCCTACAAAATTTGTTACATCTAGATATTACCTTAGGAACTTGAAGTTTAAAAAATCGTTCTCATATCTTAACACTTTACAAGATGAAAAACTTTTGCTACAAAAGAAAGATAGTCAAAATGATGCATAATTGTTATTTTTGTTTTCCTTCTTTCTATTGCAATTATGAGTCATGTAAGAGTTATTCTTGTTGTTAGTTCTTAAAAAAAAAAAAAAATTGATTATGAAAACTTAGTAGTTGGAGGAAGATGAAGAATATCTTTGATAAAAATGTAAAGATAAGTATGTTGTAATTAACTTGATAGAAATGTAATGAGAGCAATATATTATTTTATTTGTTAATGGAAGTGGCCCCAATAGAAGCCACACATAACTTATTTTAAAAAAAAAACATGTGCCTTCTGTATAATTTTTAGTTGAAGTTTACGATTTTAAGCTAAAATAATTATATCTTCATCATTTTGAAAAACACTAACTCTATTGACATTTCTCATATAAATTAATTATAATATAAAATAATATCACGTGACATTAACTCTAGTTTGTTATATTCCTCAATTTTTAAATAGAAAATCCAAGTTAAAATCTTGCCAAATAACAAATGTATAATTGTCAAGCTATTATAAACTATTACATAATCATAATATATAATAAGAATAAAACTTATTTCAATCTTATATAACTAATATTAAAAATTATAATTTAAATAATAAAAACAAATTTAAAATCATTTAAAAAATCATGTTCTCATTAACAAAAATGATCTATATAAAATGATATTCTCAATTTTCGATAAATAATACTATTTAACTTCCTGATCACTAATTCATTGGTTGAGGCTCGGCTCACCAACTATTAACTTCCTGATCACTGATCCCAGGTCCACCCCTTAATATCTTTTTATTTTAGATTGTCTTATTAATGAGGATGGCCTATATAGAATGGTACTCTGAAGTTGGGAAAAAGATAATTACTTACCCATCGTGCTTTTTAAAGTCCCTGCCAATAGACCTATTGGTTGAGGTTGCCCAACGGTCACTCCTTAGCAATAGATCCAACAGTTAATTTTAGTTGAGAATATGCATTTTGAATGAAAATATAAAAGATTATTTATATTTATTTTTAAAGTTTAAATTTAAATTTTTTAATAAAAATTTATAATATATTAACTTGATGTCTTAACACAAACCAGTTTAGAAGGAAGTCTTGTATAAGGATAAAAAAACAAGGTAAAAATACTAATAATATATTAATTGGATGTCTCAAAGGAAGTCTTGTATAAAGATTATAATGACAGCTGCCAAGATGAACTCTGTGAAGGATAAGAAAAAAACAAAATAAAATAAAATTTACAGAGTGAATTACGTTCCAACGGTCAGCCATTCATATAACCTCATTTTTCCATGGGGCTTGAAAGATAATAGCAAATCTAGTGGTTGGTGTAATTTTCCAGGGAAGCAAGGAGAAAAATGAGGAAAAAACCCGCTCTATTTGGATTGAAGTCAATGCAATTCACAAAATTTGTAATCAATATGAGAATTCAAGAAGTGATATGTTGCAAAGCTTGTCATAACATGACCATGACCGTAACTATGACAAGCTGGTTATTCTTGTTTTATTATATTTGATCTCATGATATTTTTGCTGTTTATGTTGAGGCTTTACAGGTTTACCATCTGCTCACAATTGTTTTATTAAAATTAAAAAATGTTATTGGATTTTTTTTCAATTTAATATTTTTTATAAATAATTTTTAAAATTTTCAATTATAATCTTAAAAATTATTATTATTAATATATTTATATTATAATTTAAGTTATTATAATTAAATTTTTTTAAGTTTTTATTAAAACAAACACATACAAAAAATTTATTCAAAACCATTTACTATAAAATAAACTTCTCCCATCGTATGTATTATTTTGATTTTTTTAAAAACAACCTGTCTTTAATTAACTTTATTTAACTGACCAATCTTGATTTTATAATTTTCATATTAATTGATAAAACTTCTTCCATCGTATGTATTAAACTAGGCCTGTCTTTATTTAACTGACCAATCTTGATTTTATAATTTTCATATTAATTGATAAATCCACCAAGAAAACAAGAAACAACAGTTATAAAGTTAATGAGATGTGCGTTACAAGAAACATCAGTTACAAAGTTCCAATAATGGAGGTGTGCGTTTTTCTTTCCATATTATCTGCTTATCATGTAATAATGATGGAGAGTTTTTAGGGTTCACTGTGATCCACATTGATACTCTCTCAACATTTTAAGGCCTTGTTTCCGCTATTTATAAAACATTATCAAAAACATATACATAACAATGCTAAATCTACTATGTATTCAAACATTCATTCAAATCAGATCACCTGGAGATTTGGGTGTACTAGATTATAGCATAACACAATTTAATTTTGTTTCAACCTCCACTACAACTAGTTATAGTTTCACAACTCTACACTTCAGTTCAAACTATTTATATCAGACAACTACACATTCAACCACACAATTATACAACTATACAACTCTACACTTCAGTTCAAACTATTTATATCAAACAACTACAAATTCAACCACACAATTATACAACTCTGCTAACTAATCACACTTCAGTTCAAACTATTTATATCAGACAACTACAAATTCAACCACACAATTATACAACTCTGCTAACTAATCAGAATTTTGGATGGATAAATATTAGGACAACCTTTTAATCCTGAAGATAAATAAATCTCCTTCTTGAATACGTTGACTTTAATTTCATGTTGACACTAAATCACCTAGATTCAGGGTAAAAAGAAAAAATATTAAAGTAAAACGAAATATATCGACTAAATAGAGTTTATGGCACCAGTTTGAAGTAGCCTAAGAAGTAGGCGGTCTATTTATTTGTAAAAATTTCATTTTTATTTAAAAGAAATATTTTATCTTTATTAATATTTTGGTTTTATTTTTTTGAGTAATACTTATATATATTTATCATGGGATTGAATCTGTGAGTGTGATCTACAAATAAGGGCGTCACTTACATTTTGATTTTATTATTATTATTTTTAATACTATAATATAATTAATTTTTTTATTTTTTTTATTATACTTAATCTTCTTCCAAACATTAATATAATTGATCCTCCTACTTTTTCACTTATTTATTTTAAAATAAAAATTTTTATACAAATTATTATTTTCATACCATAAAAATTTTATTTTACTTTAATACAATTTCTTAATACTATTTAAGAAAAGAAATTTCCTTCCCATGAGAAAGTTAGTTCAACCTCTAGTCACAATCCAAAATCCAGTCGACGGTTCGAACACACAATCTCCATTCCAAGAAATCCAAACTCAAAATCTCTTCAAAAAAAACATTTCTAAATCTAAGGTCAAGTTTCCTTTGTCTTTTACACAACTTTTTCATGAGTCTCAACTCCCTAGTTTTCATTTCTACGACTAAGTTCGAGTATCCTTTGTCTTTTTACACAACTTTTTCATTCCGAGTCTCAACTCCCTAGTTTTCATTATCAACCATTTTTTACTTTTCTTTAGGTTCTAGTCTCAACTCTTTGATTTTTATGATTAATTTTTTTACTTTGATTTTATGATTAATTTTTTTATTTTTAAATTTATTTTTAACAATATTTTTCTTTATTTTCTAATTTTCTTTCATTAAAACAAACACATATTAAAAATTTATTCAAAAATACCATTTACTGCGAAAATAAACTTCTCCCATCGTATGTATTATTTTGATTCTTTTAAAACAGACTGTCTTTATTTAAATAACCAATCTTGATTTTATAATTTTCATATTAACTGATAAACCCACCCTTAAAACACGATACAACAGTTACAAAGTTACACTAATGAGATGAGCATTACAAGAAACATCAGTTACAATGTTCCAATAATGGAGGTGTGCGTTTTTCTTTCCATCATACTATCTGCTTATCATTTAGCAACGATGGAGAGTTTTTTTTGGTTCACTGTGATCCACATTCATACTATCTCAACATTTTAAGGCCTTGTTTCCTCTATTTATAAAACATTATAAAAAACACATACATAACAATGCTAGATCTACTATATATTCAAATATTCATTCAACTCAGATCACCTGGAGATTTAGGTGTACTAGTTTATATAGCATAACACAATTTTGTTTCAACCTCCACTACAACTATTAGAGTTTCACAACTCTACACTTCAGTTCAAACTATTTATATCAGACAACTACACATTCAACCACACAATTATACAACTATACAACTCTGCTAACTAATCAGAATCTTTGATGAATAAATATTAGGCATCCTCTTAATCTTGAAGACAAGTAAATCTCTTTCCTGGATACATTGACTGTAATTTCATGTTGACACTAAATCACCTAAATCCAGGGCAAGAGAAATATATCATCTAAATAGAGTTTATGGCACCAAATATCTAATTAAGGTAGAGTTTATGGCACCAATTTGAAGTAGAGTAAGAAGTAGGCGGTCTATTCATTTGAAAATGTTTAATTTTTATTTAAAAAAGAATATTTTATTTTTATTAATATTTTGGTTTTATTATTAATATTTCTGACACCATAAAGTAATTGGATTTTTTATTTTATTTTATTTTTACTATATTTGATGTAATTTGTTCTTCAAAACTTCAATATAATTGGTTCTCTTACTTTTTATCTTATTTATCTTAAAACAAAAAGTTTTATACAAATCATTATTTGTATACCACCCCTCCACAAAAAATTTTATACAAATCATTATTTTTATACCATAAAATTTCATCTACTTTAATAAGAATTCTTAATACGGTTTTAATTCTGACTGACAAAAAGGAATTTCCTGCGGAAGAGGAAGTTAGTTCAGCCTCTAGGTCAGATCACAATCCATCCAGTCGACCGTTGGAACAAACAATCTCCATATAAATCCAAACTCAAAATCTGTTGTGATAGATCCAAATTCGTCAAACTCCTCCCCTATTTATCTGTTATTTACTCTGAATCCAACGGTTCAAGTGGTAGCTTTCTTTCCATTGAACTCCCATCCCTTATCCATATGAGTTTCCTTTGTCTTTTACACAACTTTTTCTTTCCCAGTTTCAACTCCCTAGTTTTCATTTCTAGGTCTAAGTTCGAGTTTCCTTTGTCTTTTTACACAACTTTTTCTTTCCCAGTCTCAACTCCCTAATTTTTATCAACCATTTTTTACTTTCCTTTAGGTTCTAGTCCAAATCGTCGCTTCCGTAATCCTTCTGTTCCTTCTCGTGAACATTGTGGTGGCTATCCAAGCAGAGACGGACGCTCTTAACTCCCAGCAAGTAAACTCCGATCATAATATTCCTTCTCGTGAACTGGAAGACATGAAGGTCGATGGGGGTTTATAGAAGAAAGAAGAGAACGAAGAGATCAACGAACACAGGCTTTCAGTATCCATCCCATCAAGATGTGGGTTCCCCTGCAAAAGTTCCAACAGGGAGGGAGGACTTCACCATTCCGCAGGCAATGATGAGCGCAGACATGATAATTCTCTTCATCGCCACCATCTGCGGCGTGGGTTCTACTCTCACGGCCATCGACAACATGGGGCAGATTGGGAAGGCATTGGGCTACAACCCCCTCAACATCAACATGTTCGTGTCTTTGATCAGCATCTGGAACTTCCTGGGCCGTTCGGTGGCGGGGTATCTGTCGGAGATTCTGCTGCAGCGCTACGGAGTTCCCAGGACTCTCATGTTCACCATAACTCTTCTTGTGGCATGTGTGGGGCATGTGTTTATAGCCTTCGCTCTGCCGGGATCGCTCTACGTGGCTTCGGTGGTGATAGGGCTGTGTTTCGGGGCTTTGTTGCCCGTGTTGTTTGCCGTGATTTCTGAACTCTTCGGCCTTAAATATTACGCGACTCTCTACAATCTTGGAACGACGTCTAGACCTTTGGGATCGTATCTTCTTTCTGTGAGGACTGTGGGGGTTTTATACGACAGAGAAGCCAGAAAGCAAAATGGTCTCATGGATTCCGGTGCTATTCTTCGGACGTTGTTGGTGGTGCCCGGCCATAATAATCTCACCTGCGTGGTCTCATGGATTCCGGTTGAGCTTCATCATTATGACGGCGGTGACGTTGTTCGGGGCCCTGGTTTCTGGGATTCTGGTTTTGAGGACGAGGAAGTTTTACAGCACCGACATATATGCGGAGTTTCACAGAGAGGAGGTAGGGAAGGACATGGAAATCGAAGGATAAATTTAAACGGTCAATGTAGAAGTTTTTACCAGGTTATAGCATGATCTGAAAACCAGGTCATTCTCAAACATATATTGGGAATCACCTACAAGTGTTTTACATAGTCTTATTCCATTTGCATGGCTGCAGAAATGTGCTTCACAAGTTTTCAAACAGTCCATTGGGAACCGAGTAGAGTCTACATTAAAAATAAGAAATACATGGAACTTGGGCTTCTAGGGGGTTGACCCTATATCTTTGCTTTAAAGTAGATAAGAAGATTTTATGTAGGTGAAAGAGCAAATAGCAATGATGAGGGAGAGGGTGAGGGTGGTATCTTGTACCGCATGCCTCTTGTAAATGGCATTGAGTTTCAGCCATATTTTACTATTAAAAAAACATCCTAATTTAAAAAAGAACACATTTCATGAGGTGTGTTGTAGAGTCAAACAATATGAATCTTATGATGTTATATAAAGCGTAGAAATGAAAACCTGCAATAATATATATATTTTTTTAAATGATAGAGAGATTTGTTTTCATGAAGGTATAAAAGTCTTCTTATTAAGGTATAGTTGAATTAAAAATGTAGATGAATATTTTCAAGTTGTTGAGTAGGAAGTTTCGGTTGAAGGGTTGAAGATTTGGTAAAATGTTCAGAAGTTTTTATTTATGAAACATTTTTTTTTTGATCTTGTATGATACGGAAGCATTTGAGTACGAGTGATAGTTATAAAAAATAACAATAAAAATTATATATAATATTAATAATTATTATTTTTTTAATATTATAATAGTAAAAGTATTGCTTTTTTAATAGAGATTTAATTTTAATTTTTTAGATGGATGGTCTTCATATGTTTTCAACTTTTCAATTTATTAAAATAATAATAATTGTTGGGATACAAGTAATTACTATCATACAAATGATTGTTGCTGTGTAAGTATATATCATTGATTATTGTTGTATAAATGATTGTTTCCATACAAGTGTTTTTGTCATGCAAATGCTCCTATCTTGCAAGTGTTATTGTGGTACAAGTGATTCTGCCATGCAAATGTTGTTGTCTTACAAGTGATAATGTTGTTCAACTATTATTACTATTGTTCAAGTGTTATCATACAAGTGTGTCATAGAAGTGTTGTTGCATAAGTGTATCATATAAGTGTTGTCATACAAGTGTGCCATACAAGTAGTTGCACTTGTTGAAAGATTTGTAGAATAAGGAGCATGAATTTAGCCTTCTAGATTCCATCTCCTTTGATATTGAAAGAAAACCATAAATATGATATATTTCTATATATTTTTTTAGAGAGAACCTTGCAAAAATAATTTAGTAACATTATTATTTTTTATCAGTTTTTTGGTCACGAGTTTGTTATAAAATATTTAGCTGCTAGAATAGTTTATCCTTCATTAAACCCTCTTTCCTAAACTCCATCATTTTAATTAATAGATAAAATCTTAGCTGGCTAGTTGCCTTTTAAAATTTGAATTTCACTAATATGGAAATCAACATTGCGATTGCCTAAATTATCTACTATCCAATTTATTTCTCAATAAATATACTCACATTTTTAAGAGATTATCTCCAATAATAAATGATAAACATAAAAAATATTATTATATTTTATCAACCTCCACATCCATTTTTGTTGACAGTATTAATAATAATTTATGAATTCCCTTCAATTGAAATATATTTCGATCATTTCTCTATTGCAATTCTAATATTTGTAAAAAGTAACATGTACTATTTGTATAAGACTACGATAAGCATGATGCGTAGGGGTTGTAGCGAGTATGCTACAACGAGCGTGATGCATAGGGACTACAGTGAGCACAATGTGGCAAACGCGGTGCATAGAGGTTGTATTGAGCACGAACCATGAGCATTGATCATGGAGGTTACGATGAGTGTAAACATACTGATGATGGATATGGGTAGCAGGGTTCCTGCAACAATGTATAGGTTGGCAAGGGCAAATTCCATGGGGAACCAAAGGATTATAGGAAGCACCAACATCGACGATGGGCTTAGTACAAATTCTAGGTGCAGTCAAGCATCAAATGGAGAGAAATATTTGCAAACCATCTCTATAGCCTATGAGAAATATTTCCAATCAAAAGAAATAACTGTCAAGGATGTTTAGGTTTACGGGTGAATGAAACCTTAGCCTCTATCAAGATTTTAAGGGATGAATTTGGGTTGGATTTAATTGATCACAAAGCTCGAATAATTATTTACAAACTCAAGGGCAAAAGACCAGGCCTAGAGGAGCTCAAAGGATACATTAATTTTTTTTGACCAATTTAGAATTCCAAGTAACTCTCTTACCCAAAAATTAGATAGATATGAGGTAATAGATTATAGATATAATTAGTAATTTGGACAAAAGGGTGTCTATATAAGACCTTGGACTCCTAGTTTCAACCCCTTTATAGGATAAGTTAATTGTTTCCTAGTCTAGGTGAATCTTTATGCCCTCGTTATGGAATTTTGAGGAGAGGAGATTTTCACCAAAATCAGTGATGCCATTATTGCATTCCAGTATAAGGATGCCCAAAAAGAGGGAAATTTATCCAATAAAATTAATTTGAGTAAAGCAAGATTGGCTATTTGGATGGATGTTTCAGTTCTTGGGATTCAATTCATTACTATCTCTTCAATCAAAGGGAAATGGATCCAAAATATTGACTATGAAAACTTCTCCATAAGATGTTATGGTTGTTAGCAATATGGCCACCTGAAGAAGAAATATTTGAACATCCGATCATGTTTTGATTTCTCCTTGGTGGAGAAGGTCTTACATGTGAATGATTCAAAACCTTAAAATAACTCAAGTCAAAAGAAAGAATCTCATCCTCTAGAGGCGCCAATTGTTCATCAAGAATCATGCAAGCAACATAAGACTTAACCCCAAAAGGAGAATTTGAATCAGATTAGTGATAAAAATCAAATGGTTAATAAAGATTATCTAGACGGTTCAATGGAAAATATTAGGACCTCACATGGTATTCTTGAAGCTTTATAAAAAATCGGTGATGATCCATTTTTTGAAAATGAAGATCCTACAAAATGTGTTATGGCTAGATATTATATTAAAAAATTGAAGTGCAAAAATGCATTCTCAGATCTTGCCAATTTACAAGAGGAAGATCCTTTGCTACAAAATAAATATAGTCAAACTGATGGATTATTGTTATGTTTGCTTTCTTTCTATTTGATTATGAAAACTAGGGGTTATTTTTGTGTTGGCAATTTTGGGTACTTTGGGTACATTGCCTTTGCTCAAGTGTATAAGTTGTCATTGATGTCAAGAAGCTCTTGAAGGAATTTGATTTTATGTCAAATAATTTGTTTTGATGAAGGTTACGACATGACAGTTTCAAAGGTCTTTTGTAAACCCCAATTTGGCAGGTTTAAATATTACAGGTGGATGCATTAGTTTAAAAAATTTGGGTCCAGGGAAAGTATTTATTTAAATAATTAAAAACCTTGTTAATGTTCCCTTTAATTATTTTTAAATAAATATTAAATTATTGTTTGCAATGAGTTCTCCTAACCCATGGCGCAAATGTCTTAACTATGTGGGCGATATGTTTTAAGATTGTGGGTGCTAGCCAAGACCTTCGCCGATGTGTTAAACTCCTCGCCGACATCAAGAGATTATGATAAAAATGCATATAAATCTCCCTCAATGAAAATCAAGAATTAATCCCATCCGCATTTTGAAAAAAGTTGCTCGCTGTGAATTTGTGATCTGCTGTTCAATTTCTTCCTCGCTGTGATTTTGTGATCCGTTGTTTGAATTTCTTCTCTGATTGTGTCTTCGTCGTTTTCATGAATCCACTATTCATTTTTTTTTGTACTCGTCTTTTGTCGTAAATCCGCTGTAAGGTTTTCATCTTCGTTTTCGCGTCAGAAGAAAGGGAGGCACTGTTGTTTTATTTAATCATTGGCATAGA